>JANHMN010000025.1:8141389-8202343 GCA_030674055.1 Rhabdomys pumilio
CTCTCTCTCTCTCTCTCTCTCTCTCTCTCTCTCTCTCTCTCTCTCTCTCTCTGTGTGTGTGTGTGTGTGTGTGTGTACCTGTTCTGAAGCCGACCCTTTCATCCCTTTCTGGTTTGAAGTCTCAGTAGGGAGCCCATGACAGGCCCAAAACACTGAGCGAATTATACAAGCTCTGCTCTTTCATCTGTAAGCTGGCAATATCACCGCTTCTGCAGAAGTCCGGACCATCCTTCTTTTGCAGAAAGAAAACAAAACATGGATCCATCTACAAAGACTACTAGAAAGGAGTCAGTGACTTCACCTTCTTCTCACTTTGGTCATTGTGGTGGTTTAAATGGAAAATGTCCCCCACAGGCTTATGTATTTGAATACTTGGTCTCAGGTTGGTGGCACCTTTTGTAGATGTTTAGGTGGTACTACAACCCTGCTAGAGGAAGTATGTCCCTGGGATTGTATGTTGCCATGCTTCCCCACCACGATAGACTCATCCCTCTAGACCAGTTAAGTCCAAATAAGCTCTGTCTTTCTATAAGCTGCTTTGTTTTATCCCAGCAATAGAAAGGTAACTAATATCACCATCCTGGCCCACGCTCAGCTCTCCCAGTGCTTCAGGTTCAAGGTGGGTAGCTTGGTTGGCAGGTTTCAGTTTAAGTAACTTATTTAGACAGCATTAAGGCAAATGTTTGGATTACTGGATGGTAGACTAACTGAACCAAACAGGGAAAAAAACAATCATCACTAACAATTCAAATGGGTACCTGCTCTTTCTCACTGGTCTCAAATATCAATCTATTTGGTAAGAAGACACTGCACGATCTCATGTGACTCGGTTTCCTCATGTGTTAGATGGATCTGCCTGAGTTAATTATGTCTTAAAAGTTTATTTTAAGGGTAAATAAGATACTTTATGATAAAAAGCTGTCTTCACAAATGCTCAACATGCTAGCTATAATCATTACTAAGGGTGACCCCAATATTACTATCATGTTCTAAGCACTGTGCACATATGAAGCTTTGTCTGCATTCACAGGAATCCCATGAAGCATGATGCTTAGATTTTATGATTTCCCTTCCCAGGGGAAGCCAGAACTCTGGTGGTAGGATGCAAGAATAAGCAGCAGAGGCAGGCCTGAAATCCAGAGTTCTTCATGTCTGTTGGTGTCTTTACCTCAGATATCGAGTGGCCCCTCTATAAGATTACCACACTCGGCTGTAGTGGCCACACAGACATGCACAGTGTGGTATGTGATGCCTGCCTGCTGCTGCCACAACCTCTAGGGAATATCCAGACACAGTTTGTTGGTACCCAAGGACAGCTTCAGGCTCCTCAGTGAACCTGTATCTAGGCTTTCTTCTCAAATAACTGTTATATCTAGAATGTTGTGTTGGCCATGAGTGTTCATATGTGGAAACTACTCAGATGAGAAGGATGATGAAGACATCACATGTATACTGTGGAGAACGGGCCAACATGAATGAAGAATAGACCAGAGCCTAGCATAATCATCAGAGAGCCTTCCCTCAGCAACTTATGGAAACAGATGCAGAGACTCACACAGCCAAACATTAGGCAGAGCTCAGGGAACCCTTTGGAAGAGGCAGAGAAGGGTTGTAGGAGCCAGAGGGGTCAAGGACACCACAAGAAAACCCACAGCATCAACAAATGTAGGCTCATAGTGACTCACAGGGACTAAGCCCACAATCTGAGAGCCTGTATGAATCTGCCTTAAGTTCTCTTTATATACATTATGGTTGTGTTGCTTGGTGTTCTTGTGATGCTCCTAATAGTGGGAGTGGGCACCGTCTCTGACTCTTTTGCCTGCTTTTGGGACCCCTTTGCTCCTGCTGGGTTACCTCATCCAGCCTTAACATGAAAGAATGTGCCTAGTCTTATTGCAACTTGATATGGCATGTTTGGTTGGTATTCCTGGGAGGCTGGCCCTTTTCTGAAGGGAAATGGAGGAGGAGTGGATTTGAGGGAGAGGAAAATGGTGGGGGGGGGGGGGGGGAGACTGAGAGAAGGGGAGGAGGGGAAATTGCAGTGGGGATGTAACATATGAGAGAAGAAGAGGAAAAAAAGAGAAAGAGTTCTGAGTCCATTGAGCAGATGAACTCGTCCTAGGAAAAATGAGTAATTACACAGTAATGTCCAGACACTGCTGAATGGGGCTAGGATATGAATCCTGCTCTTTTCTTCAATATTCTCCAGCAGGTCATGTGTGCCATCCCTCGTGTGCCTGTGCTCCAACTCTAGTCTTCTGTAGGTATCATGTGTGTGTTTGGAATAGAACCCAAGACCTCATGCATGCCAGGCCACGCAAATGCTCTCTCATGCAGCTTCGTTCCTAGCATCTCTCAAGTACTCCACGTTGAACGGTGAGTCCCATGAACCCAGTTGTATTCTGGCAGAAAGCTTTGCATATGTCCCCACGCTGGCTGTGGGTTCTGATTCTGCCCTCAACAAGTCCAAGAGCTCATTCATTCTGTGGCTCCATCCTCAGTGGGCATTTCCCTATTACTGCCCATGAGGTTTTCCGGCCTTTGAGCCTTGGCATTGAGTACTGAAAAGCAGGGATTCCTCTTGCCCCCTCTATCCCAGGTGACATCCAGCCTTCACTTGTGTACACTTGACAATGACCCAAATAAGAAATGAAGGGGAGTCAGTTTTCTGAATTTGATGGCTTGGGTTTGGCTTCTAGGAGCATGTACATCTCCACAAATCCTGGTCATACGGAAATAGAAATAGTAACATATGCATCTTTTTCTGGGAAAAAAGAACCCAGAGATTTTTCTTCTTCATATTCTTAAAGGTCTTTGACCTCCCACACATTAAGAGCTTGACTTGTGACTTGTGTCTTTTCCCCCCCAGTTAGAAGCAGACACAGAGTGTTCCCTTCTTTGGAGCACTGTGGGCTTTCAGGTTGTCATTAATATCCTAAACAACATTCTTGGTGGCAGGCAGGGGCAGCTTCTCTTTGCTGGGGAATTTCAGTAGAAAGGGATGTGGGTGCATAGAGATTGCCCAAAACTCTGTGCTGCACTGGGTTGGGCCACTATTTTGGGTCATCTCTGCTGGGTTTCAGAACAACCTTTGTATGTGTCACTAGACACATACTGGACTCCAGATGGCAACATCTGAGCCAAAATGGGGTTGGTCCTTTGTACTGTGCAATCCAAAGGCTGCAGACAAAGGAGCTCTGGAGCAGATCTCTGGGTTCCAAAGACTGGATGCCACTAGGATTTGCCTAGGCTCTGGCGGCAGATGTCTTCTGGTGGTATGGCTATCTAAAGAAATGGATCTAGAAGCAGAATGGCTAGACAATCATCTTGGTAGGGTGAAGGCTACAGAGCTCACCACTGTAGAAAGGAATCTATTGGGTCACAAGACAGGCTTGATGCATGAAAGGAGGGCTCAGGGCAGGGGTTTGTTTCTGCCTCTGTGGTTAAGCTCTTGTGTGACCATGGACTCATCACAGGTTACTCTGTCTACTGTCTCATTTATAAAGTGAGGGCCAAAGTGGGCCAGTAATCTCCAAGGTTTCTTTTGCCAATAACTCTCGATTCTAGGTGATTCACACAGATTTGAAAAGGAGTCTGTCTTGGACAGATGGTCTTAAGGAAAGAACATTTTGGTTTGTTTGTTTGTTTGTTCATCAAAGAGACCAAAGGAGTCTCTTGTGGGCTAGGTTTGACTTTTTTCCTTGTCCCCAATGTTTAGTCCCCTTCTCTGCCTGGAGTGCAACAGTCAGCTCTTGGGAACTACCCATGGAAGGCAGGCACACATGTATTTCAGCTCCAAAACAGTAAGCTATCAGCCTTTACCATGGCAACCAACTCTCTCCCATTCTGCTGGGGCAGAAGCAGAGGGCGAGTGGAAAGATGTGAGTGAGACCATACGGGGAATGAATGCACTCTTAGAACTTTCTTTTCCTATTGGCATTTCCTATATAGCTCATGTTAAGTAGAAACTAGCAATCCTGCCTCTGCATTCTGAATGCTGTGTCTTAGATTTGTATGGCCAGCTGAGACTTGGGTGCTGTCCTCCTGGCCTCCTCCTTTTCATAAAAAAGAGGTCCACCAGAGAGCTGGATGAATATTCTGAGGCTGTTCAGAGAAACACGGGGGCCATCTTTCTTGGTTCCTCATTCAGAGCACTGCCTGTCACTCCACATTGCCTCCTGGGATTCATCCCTGTCATGGTGGTGTCAGAATCCGTTTTCAGGGATGTCATTAAGATGGGAGAAGCAGAGGAGCTAGAAGGTTGTAGGACTGAGGGTGTGTCCCTGGGCCTGTCTGAGGCCAGACAGATCTGTCTCGACTGCTGTCAGGAAGAACATTTTAAATAAGCTGGGAACAGCCATTTCCTTTTTGGTAATAAGTCTATAACCTGCCTGGTGTCTGTTGTAACTGCCTGGTGACTTGGGGGCTGCCCTGCACAGAGACAGGGGAGGGCAGAGGTCTGCACAGAGACAGGGGAGGGCAGAGATGTGGCTGAGGTCCTAGTGATGTCCGCTGTGGTAGGAAGCCCTGTTGTCTCACTTCAGTCTGGAGGACATGACTGCATGTTCTCCATCTCACAGGGCTTTTTTTTTCAGGGCTGAAGAACAGCTGTGGAGGCACTTTCCTATTCTTTCTCCAGGTTGTGAATACTGCCAGTGTTATGTACATGTGGATATACACTTTGTGTTCATGTTCTTCTTCCCTGGGAGCCCAATTCTTTCTACTGAATGTAGGCTTAATGGTGGAGCTGACCTCACCCAGGGAATGCCATTGGTTGGGGAAGGTGGATTGGGTTCTGAAGGTTTCAACACAAAACTGTCTTGCTGTTGTGGGCTCCCCTCTGTGCCCATGCTATGTCATTCCTTTTGGGTTTAGTGCAGCCTTCTTCTCACCATCTCTTTGCCTTCCCACCAGAGGCGATGCTGTGCACTAGCAAACTGAGAATCACAACATAGGCTTGTGGTACTTCTAGAAACTTCTAGAGACTTCTAGGACATCCAGGAGTATTCAAGCACAGGGCAAGTCCCCAGAATCTTCTAAAGCAGGAGTGTCAAACACGCACACATTAAATCACTGTCTTACCCTACAGTCTCAGCCAACATGTTAGTAATTTAATATTCACACTCTCCACTGTGGAGTCTGGATTCTGCATAGCCAATCGATTGGGCTAGGCACACTTTTCTATTCCTGTTCTCTCACAGTTCAAGTGCAAGCAAAATTGCTGACTGCGGCGCTGAGACAGAAAGAAGTCATGTCAGAAGGATGAGCAACAGAGTCATGAAGTGTGTATGAATAAGAAATGAATGAGGGAGACAAGTCCAGGGGTCTGCTGCACACACCTCAGTGAGCATTTCTTTTCTCTTTTAGTTTGTTTTTGGACTGTGTGTGTGTGTGTGTGTGTGTGTGTGTGTGTGTGTGTACAGATCTGTGAGTGGGCACATATACATATAAGTATATTTATGTGTAGAAGCCAGAGGCTGATCTCTTCCTCTGTTACTCTCTACCGTAGATACTGGTGCAAGGCCTCTCACATGAACGATGAACTCATGAGTTCAGCTAGTCTTGCTAGCTAGTCCCATGTGGAGATCCCATCTTTGCCTTCTGCATGCTGGAATTATAGGCAGGCAATCACATTGCCACCGTTCATGTGGGTGATGAGGATCCAAACTCTGGTCCTCACATTCTTGTGATAAGCATCTTACCTTATCATCTACCTCCCTGGCCGCATCCCTGCACATGTATGTCAAATCCCCTTGCTAAGCATGGGAATCAATGGCTTTCTTTTTTTCTGTATAAATCACTAAGCTGAGAATACAGCTTATACAAGGTACTACAAGGAATGGCATCACATTTTCATGGTCTCTTGTCTGTTTTATCCCATGTTTGACTTGGATTCCACACATTTGACACAAACAATATAGCGGTCACTCGAAACTCTAGGCATATGCTTCATTTTAGAGTGATGCATATGGCTTGAACTGGATGCTGATTTTTCCTATTTGGCTCCCAAGAGTGTAATAGGAAGGTGCCACCAGCCTTACCTGCTGCAGGGCTCTCTGGATGTCGATCCCTTGGCCCCAGGGCACAGCTGGGTTAGCCAGACAGTCCCCAGCATTCCCCCGGCGGGATATGTCAATCCTCTGCCTCCGCAGGCTCTGGAAGGCCTCGGCCATCACCTTCACACCATCATAGGTAAGAGCGGACGTATACTGGGGAAGGAAGGCAGATAGGCACGTGTCACAGAGAGCTGACATAGAGGTGGGGTGGGATGCTGTCCACTGGGGGAATGAGCTTCCTGATGAGTGAGGTATGTGGTGAGCCAGCGGCTAGGAGCTTTTGAAGATAGGTGTTCCAGCCCTCTCACAGGTGTGCTCAGCAGTGCAGCAAATCAGCTCTCCAGAGCAGTGAGTTCAGCATGGCCAGCTGTGACCTTTAAAGACATGCCAGCATTTTAAAGTTTGTGTGATTTGAAAAATGTTGATTTAATTGGGAAGAAATACATAGATTAAATATAACATATCCACAGGCCAAATGCGTGGAAAATCTGTTGGCTTCCTCTGTAAGAGAGTCAAGAACTGGGAGCCAAGGAGAACTGCCTGCTCCACCACCTCTTTTAACAGTAAAGGAAATAATATTCCAGGATGAGCAAGCTCTTAATTATCTCTGTGTGCAGCTTACTTCATGGTAAAGTGCATATTCTATAAACATTCGGTCTTGTGGATTAATGATAACACTTAAGGAGTTTTCTCGCTTGATCAAAGAGTGGGTGAGATATGAATGAGACAAAACTGGTCTTACTATTTAGTATGTTATCTTAAGGTCATATGATACAGCTTTAGGACGAGTTTATTTTTCCAGTTCTTAGTTGATTTCCTGGTTTGTTATATTCCTGCTTTGTTATTTGTGTTCTTCTGTGTGTGTGTGTGTGTGTGTGTGTGTGTGTGTGTGTGTGTGCCCCTCTGTGTGTGTATCCCCCTCCTCTGTGTGTACGTATCCCACCCCCATGTGTGTGTGTTTGTGTGTGTATGTGTAGGGTGGGAGTCTTCAATTGCTCCTTTCCTTAATTTTGAGACAGGGTCTTTGATTGAACCTGGAGCTCACAAACTGGTTAGAGCGAGTGGCCAGTGAACCTCATGGGTCCTCCTGTCTCTGATTCCCCAAGACCTGGATTGCAGGCACATGCTGCTGCCATGTCTAACATTCTCTGTAGGGACTTGGGATCCAAATAGATCCTTATGCAGGCACTTTAATGGCCAAATTACATCCGCAGTCCCTTCTAATTTATATTTTTGAGACAGGCTAGCTTGGAATGTTCTGTGTAGCCTAGGATGGCATTGAACTTCTATTCCTTCTGTGTCCACAGTTTAAGCTCTGCCATTACAAGCAAATATTTTTTTTAAAGCCTGTTTTGATTTTCTCAGAAAAAAATACATTACACTTGGAAATTGCTTGGGCAGTCATAAACTAATTTGTTAGCTACCACCAGAGTCAGTCTCTGTTTTAAAGCCCTTTGGTTTAATCAGATGCTGCAACTAGTCTTGAAGAAAGAGTTAAGGCAGTTTGATCACTGGTGGGATGAAAAGTGCCTCGGGTATATAGCCTGCAATTCCCAAATAGACTGAGCAGCCTAGAAATGTGGGCCAAGGATTCACCAGAGGTCCCAAGTCTGAGGCCACCAGACTTGGCCTCAAAATCCTTCTCAACATGATGTTACATGTAGCCACTGCCATGCTATGTCATCTGACCCGGAAAGGATAATAGCCTGCTCCTCACATCCACAAACATCAAATATCAAGCAAAACAGGCTTTGGCTGTGGGATTGAGCTGTAAGGAGCTGACTGCAGAGCCAGGAGGAGAGCAGCTATGCATCTCCTGACATGTTTCTCTGATGGTCTTCTGGGGATACAGATGTGGGGGAGCAAGTGTCACCTCTATTCTCTACTCGCAGAGGCTCCGTCTACAGAGAGGGACATTTTTTGTTGTTGTTGTTTTGGGTAAGATGGTGACAAAAGGGTGGGAGCTATGGTTCTTGCTCAGCATACATGAGGTATTAATTTTCATCATTAGTGCCGCTGGAGAGAAAAGAAAGATGGTGGTCCTACTTAGAATAGAAACTGCATTTTCTGGCTTCCCTTGCAAGTAGCTAAAGGCAGTTTTCTCACATGGGGCTAATGGTGGATGAGTGAAAGATCTGCTAGTGACTACAGAGGATTCTCTCTGTCTCTCTGTCTCTCTGTCTCTGTCTCTGTCTCTCTCTCTGTGTGTGTGTGTTCATGTATTTGTGCTTGTGTTGTGTTTGTGTGTTGAGGTTAGAGGTCAATACTAGGAATCCTCTTCTTTCTTCACTTTAATTTTGAGACAGGACTTCTCAGTGAACCTGGAGCTCAACAACTGGGCTAGATTGGCTCACCAGCAAGCTGCAGGCATCCTTATCCCCTGCCTTCCCAGTGCTGGGGTTACATGTGTGTGCTCCCGCACCTGGCATTTCACATGGGTATTGGGAATCCAGCCAGGTGCAGTGAGCACTTTACTAACTGAGATCTCTCAGTCTCAGGAAAAGAGTTCTGAACAGCAGCTGTGCTTGCCCTTCTCCTATCCTGCTGTGTTATGCTTTGAGCCTGGAAGGCATGGTCCCCAGAGATGAGCTTTGGAAAGGCAACTCTATCATAAGGACACTGACATAATCAGTTGATGTAGTCAAGCTATTAACCCACCAATGAACTCATAACCCAACGGCATCATTGAGAAGTGGTGGAAATCCTTGGAGAAAGAGGGTCACTGAGTATGTGCTTTTGCAGAATGGAGCTTATCCCTGGACCCTTCTGAAATCCCCAGTTCCTGGATGCCTTGAAAAGGACAGTTTCCCTCCGTAGTGTCTTTCTACCATGATGTTCTTGCCTTGCCACAGCCTGGAAAGCGATGGCTGGCCACAAGGTGAAACCATGAATAGATCTTTCTTCCTAGAGTTGATTTGTTCTGATATTTTGTCCCACTGACAAAAACCACCTAGCAGATGCTGGGTGGAATGCTGCCATCGTAGCTGAAGTCCATGTGTCCTCCTTGTACAAAGCAGATGTCAAGTGCTAAGCATAACGGAATAAGATTTTGGGAACATTTGGTGAACGTGAATCAATGGTAAACGCCCTGGGCCCCCAACCTCTGTCACATTGGGCTGCCTGACTCTCATGCTGATGTTGTCTTCTGCTTATCAGAAGACCCATTTCTTTTCTAAAGGCTGACACACTCTGCTGTTCAGGAGATGGTTAAGGAAAAAAAAGGGGGGGTATCCATTTTCACACCTTTGGCCTCTTCCAGTCTACCCTGGTGTGATCTCGGGCATCACTTGTCTTCCATTGTTGCATGATTCTGGCTGGGATCGTGTCTGTATAGTTCACCAGCTGGAAACCTGTCACGTTGGCTCCGCTCTCTTTGAATTTGTTTAAGTCAATGTCCATGAAGCCCTGAGGAGGAAGCAAAGAGGAGAGTCAAAACACGTTGCCCGGGCAGGTCTCCGTCACCACAGTGCAGATTCGTGAGGCTTTTTCTCCTGCTCCACAGGGAAGAGCAGACTCAATATAGACTTACAGATTTTCTTATACGAAGTTGGAATAGTGGCCAAGATGGCAAATCTGGGATGTAAGAGGGCTGGCCTACACTACCTTGGACCAAGTTACTTTGTTCATTTGTTACTTTGTTTATACAATGGAGCCTGAAGGTTGGGGAAAGGATGAAATAGGTACCATGTCACCAGACTGACAATCAATAAATGGTTGTGATTAAAAAATTGTTATTATTATTTTAGAACTCCATACAGTTTATTTTGATCATACTGACCCCTCCTGCAGTTCCTTCTGGATCAACTCTTCCCTATTCACGTAACTTTGTGTCCTCATTTTTATGTTTTAACCTACTGTGTTCGATTTGTACTATGCATATACTTGCGTGTGGTGCCAGTTTCTAAAGCATGATCAACCTACCAGGTACCATTTTCTTCAAGGACGCAGATTCCCCCAGCAACTATTAATTGCCAATAACTTCCTGGCTAGGTTAGGAATTTGTGCCTTCCTCCCATCTTCACACTAGGTTTTGTCTGGCTTAAACTTGTGTAGAGGTTGTGTATGCAGTCACAATCACTGTGAGTGCCCTGTTGTGTCTGGAAAATATTATGTGCAGAATGTATTTTGGCTGCATGTGCCTGTGTGTGTGTGTGTGTGTGTGTGTGTGTGTGTGTGCGTGTGTGTGCGTGCGTGTGTGTGTGTGTGTGTGTGTGTGTGTGTGTGTGAGATAAACAACTGTATGGAGATTATCTTTCTCTTTGGTCACATCTACGTAGGTTCTGGGGATTGAACTTTGGTTCTAGGCTAGTGTGACAAATCCCTTTTCTTCTGCATTATCTCAATGGTTCAGATTCTTTTATATCTCTCTCTCTCTCTCTCTCTCTCTCTCTCTCTCTCTCTCGCTCTCTCTCTTTCTCTCTTTCTCCTCTCATATGCTATACCTTGATGGAAGTTTCTCCTCCCTCCTTTCTTCCCAGTCCCTCTCTCCCACTTCTCTCCTCCAGATCCTTAAGATGACAAGATATAAGAAAAGGGAAACTTTGAAGGAAGGTTGTCCTTGGTTACCACCCTGCTTCACCTTTGGAGAGAGGAGACATCTGAAGTGTGCTGGGAACAAGTGCCTGCGAGTTTCCCAAGGTCGCCAGCAAGTCTGTGAAAGGTGCTGGCTTCTGATGGGGGCCTTCACCTCTCACTGTGCTCTTTCATGTACAATGAACTGGACCTGTTCTCCTGGAAGAGGCCTGGCCACCTCTGCCATCCATGAATGTTTCTTGATTGTAAATGGAATTTTTTTTTCCAATTCAGCAAAACTCACTCAAGTCAGGATGCCTTGAACTTAAAATAAAGCCTTGTATTTATATAATAAATTCAACAATGAACAGTTCTTTCATGTCTGTGGCCTCGTTTCACTTCTTTATAAGGTGCAGCTTACTTGTCTGTTTGCCACACACAGAAACTAAGACAGAAAGGGAGGGTCAGTGCCCACAAGCTGCTCACTGAGTTAGCGACAGGCAAGGGGCCAGAGTTAAGATCTTCTGTTAAACCATTCACTCCTTTCTCCCCCAAAAAGCTCATCACCAAACACACAATTTTGAGAACACAGAGTGGGTAAACTCCTCTCCCTTGTGGATATTAAACTCTAGTAGGGGAAATCAGACTGGAGACAAGAAAACATACCATATAATGCTGTGTAGCTGTGTGTGCTCTGTAGTAGCCATGCATCTATGACAAGAGGTAAGGTGGGTTTGTGGATGGGGAGAGCGATAGTTCAGATGACCTGTCTGTGGGGTCTCGTTGGCAGAAGTAGAGTCTCGTGTGTGAGTCATAGGATACATAGATAGGGCACACTGAGCAAAGGCCTAGGGGTAGGAGGCTGCTTGGAGTGCACTAGAAACAACAGAAGGGCTGATGTGACTGGAAGGCATAGTGAGAAAGATTTCTGGTAGGAGATGAGGTCAGACAGGGGTTCAAGCTGGGTCACACACAGCTTGCATTAACTTATTTCTTTCTTTATTTTGTCCATTATAATTAGTACTGTGCTACAGGATGTTAAGCAGGGGTTGTAAAAACACATGCGTGTTTGGCTCCATGGCTTAGGGAAAGTGCCCACTGATATACAGAAATAGACTAGAAGAAAGAGTTGGGGAAGTGTGTCTGCAACAGGGAAACCTAGAGCTGCCAGTGGTGGTCCATGCACTGGACCTGGCTCTACCTCAGGATCCAAGGACTTGTCCATAATAATGTCTGAAAGAATGGACTTAATGATTCCAAGACCTCCCGTTCCCACCAATGTCTTTGACAGTCCATGGCTCCTTTGAACTCTATTTTGTAGACCAGTTCAGTCTCAGCTGAGTCTCACTCAGCCTTTGTTCTTGCTTCCTATCTAGGAATGCATTTCTCTTCTTGACCCTTTTCTATGGTCAGGATCCTAGCTAGCATAGCATCTCTCCAGAGAACTCACTCCTGTCCCCTCATCTGAAGCACCATCTCCTGCCCCGCAGCAGACACTGTTGGCACTCCTTGTTACACACTGCTATTCCATGCTATGCACTAACTGCAAACACCTGCCATTCCGCCTGCATGCAGAGGAGGCCAGGCATGTTGAGCTCACATGCCCAGGGACATCTCTACACCAGTGACAGCTGTGGAGTTAGTAGATGCCAGCCCAGTATCTTCTGCTGGTGCCTAAGGTAGTGGACTATTCCATGCTGACATCCAGAGATGAAGTGAGAAGTGGGACTTTCTGAGAATGTGCCTTCCTTCTCTTCATTACTGTGTTTCCCTACTGTGTTTCTGAGGTTAGCACCTAGTGCTTGCTTCTTCCTGAAGCCTTGCTTTGGGCCCTGTTTGTGGAAGAACCCCAGTTGGGTTTCTTCCAACACTCAGTCTGGCTCGTTCTAATGTCATGCCTACTGCCATTTGTGGAGCACCTGTCACCACTGAGAACATCTTTCCTCATTGTTCTTTTTGTCCTCTCTCTTCCCATTGACATGCCAACTACTGAAGGTGGGAACAGCTTCAATTTCCGTCTGGTTAACTGATGGGTCCTAGCACCTAGCATCTCCATTCGTGCCCAGCCCAGGGCAGATGCTCAATCCTTTCTTACCTTGAGAATGAATAAAGCTAGAGACTGTCCCTCAAGCAGGTGTGCCAATTAGCCAGGGGAAACATGACCAGCAGGCAACAGCTGCCAGTGAGTGATTTTAATCAGTTGAGATTAACTTGTACCAAAGCCACAGTTCAGAGTGACACAGAGGTAACTGGCTTGTGCAGTGGTACCAGCCAGCTGTTCTTAAAGGTATTTGGTGGTGATATACCATGTAAGAGTACATCCCTCTTGACACTGGTTAAAAGCCAGCACACAGTTGGGAGATTTTTCCCTACTCTTCAGAGACGTTTAAAAAGAACATCTTGTTCGCCAAATAGCGATTGAGAGAATGAAATGAAAATTATCTCCCACGGTCAGATCCTGTCACTTGCAATCTGTAACAAGTTCCCAGGAATCCCCACTGACTTTCCCTCCCCAGCAGAATGAAGGCCAAGTGGAATGGTGATTTGTTCAAACAGAAGCGCTGCTCAGCTTTGTCACCAGCAAGCCTGATGGTAATGTTAGTAGAGCCAATCCTGGGTCACACATAATCAAGTTGATGGGACTCTCCAAACCCACACTCACAACCCAGAAAGAGAACAGATACACACTTCCCTTTGTGACAGTCACCACAAGAACCAAAACCAGGAAGCCACTTGGGAGTCAATGTACATTCAAGAGCTGACGTCTCCCCTCCAATGCAGCATTGCATGCTGGGAATGATAGCACTGACCCCTAGGATGTCCTAATCACAAAAGAGACTCATAGTTACTAGGCTTGATTTCTCCACAATGCAAGAGCATAGACTTGGTCAATAGAGAAATGTGGTCATGATTGAGAAGTGAAATAAAGGCATTCGCTCTTTGCCTGCTAGGAAATTGTGAGATCCAGCTAACTCTCTTTCCCCAGAACGTCTACTAAATAGGCTTAATTAAATCATTTTCCAATTTCCTTTTCTATTTTATTAAAAACCCATGAGGGCACTATTTGGTAAGTTGTGCATTTTCTTTATCTATCTTATTCATACCATTATCTAATGTGTTTAAGGATGCCATGTTGTTAATTATGGCTCGTTAAAAGTTTCAGCTATTAAACTTTACTGTCATGATTTTCCTCCAAGCCACGCTGCATATTTGATAATGTATCCCTAACTGCTGATTCCATTGTTTTAAACACCATTGTTGTTGAAAAAGAATGACAAAGGCTACAGGTGTTTGCTTTTTCAAGTACTTGCCACCCAAAGTTAGGCCTTCTACACTTCTACAGAATTAACTGTTCCCTGAGTCCTGTCACCAGGTGCCTCTCTTTGAAGAGTGACTGTTGTCTAAAGTGGCTTGGTGACACATGCCTGTAATCCCACTATTCAGAAGGTAGAGGTAGGAGGATCAAGAATTAAAGACCAGCCTTGGCTGTACAGAGGTCTACTGTAGCCTGGGCCATGAGGGATTCTGGGAAGAAGGTACTCCTGGGGCAGTCAGATTGCTCTGCTTCTGTGTGCTTTCTCAATCTCTCTCTCTGTATCACAGTGGCTGCCCCATGTGTGGTTAGTGAACAAGCAGCATGGGAAGAATGTTCTGTCTCTTATTTTTATCCAGGGGCAGAGGGCGTGGCTAAGGAAGTGCAGGCTTGAGGACGCTTCCTAATCTGAGGGACACAGGGACTACCTGGTGTACATGAGGGTGCTTGTAGAATAGCTTCCCCGAAGGACTGTCAATCCACAGCTCCAGGAAGGGAACAGGAGATCCTGATTTTGACAAAATGTTAATGCCAACGAGTCAAGACTCAGGGTTAAATATATTAAAATCATGAAGATAATTATCAGAAGAATTAAACAAAAATAGCATAACCCCAGTCATTAAGGAGAGGCAGGGTAAGTTTGAGGGGTGATTTGAAATGTTCCATTGCATAGTTAATGGGAGCCACAAATGGTGATGGGTTAATGAGGTAAGACAAAGAGATGCAGGCATGTTGTGTAGACAGGTGGAAGAAATAGCCAGAATAACAGAATATGGGGAAAGTGCAACTTCATATTTCTAAGAAGCTTGAGATTGGTTTGGGCCTCAGGACCAGGGGTGGAGAAACAAAGAAAATGCAGGGTTTTGCTTGTTATATTTTAGACACTTCTGTCATAAACTTTTACCCTTTAAATGCTGTTAGAAAATAACAACAGACCTTGAATAAAGCTAATGTGCTCTCCGGTTGGATGTCACTGTAGTTCCTGGGAGAAGGGGTCAGTGAAGTCGCAGGATGGGGTGCTGGGGAGGTAGTAGCATTTGAGGAATCATGTTCTAATCTGGTCTCAGAGCTCAGCCTACTCTGCCATCTTGTAGCCTGGGACTGAGGGTCAGCAGTAGACTGCAGCATAGTTCTGAAGCACAGCTCAGAAGACTAATAAAACGATGGTGGTATGTGTATGTAATTTAACTATCTAAACCACCTTTTCAAGACTGTGGGGTTACTGCTGTAGAAAAATAAAAATTTAGCAAGCAGTCAAGAGTTATCCTGGAGCATATTTTAAGTCTTTCCTAGTTCTCCTCCCAAGCCGGACATTCGATTTAACGTTTTTGTATATGTCATCCAGCTTAATACTGCATGTGGTCTGAGAGACAACTGGAAAGTAGGTCCAGTAGCTCATTTGCATAAACCACTGAAAGGATTCAGCCTGGTTTCTGCTTCAACCTGGTTCAGAACCTCTGTGAACTCCCTAACCACACAATTTGACTTCCTTACCAACAATCACACTGCCAGCTCATGGGGAACATGGGGCTTTAGATTTAGGAGGGTGGATCCATTACCACAGTCAAAGAGGACCAAAGTTCCTCCTCCATAACAGCGGACAGTTAGCATCCCAGAAAAAATGTTGTCTGGCTGGAGTAGCTTTTAACAGTTGCCTGTAAGCATAACTGTTGGGTTTCTCCTGGACACAACCATCTCTGACTGCTGTGCAGATATATCTTAAGTGCTGATTTATCTGGAGCCTGTAAATGATCCCTCTACCCTTCATCCATGCCCAAGGCCCAAGGGACAGCCCTTGGTGGAGGACCAGGCTGTGAGTGTAGCAGGTTTTGTGATTCAAGTCACAAGGCTACCTGGCTTTTTAGTGTAAATTCTGGGGATTGAACTCATATTCTTAAGCTTGTGAGGCAAACACTTTACTGACTAAGCCATCTCCCCAGCCCACAGCACAGCACTTTCAGGCTGACAGGCTTTGCCTTCAAAGCAGTTTCCTTTTTGCTGAGATTCTTAAAAGAGGGTCACCCACCTGCTGTTCAGCCCTCACCATCCTGTCTGAGCTTGCATCACACCCAGCAGAAAGGAGAGGGGACATTCTAAAACGCTCAGGTTCAGCATCAAGATGAAGGCCCTTCCATCTCAGCCCCTTGACATCAAGAGGAGGTAAGATCAGACCAAATCAAAAAACTTGTACTTTATACTCTGAATGGCACAGGTTCAGCATGTCAAGTTTCCCCTGAATTGTCAGAGAAATATCTCAGATGACAGCTCTGTGAGGCGAGCAGTCACAGGACTGTACGGTTTGAAGTCTCCTTCTATTAGGAAGGGTTGGCGAGAGCAGAGAGGATTAGCTTGAAACATAATGGAAGACTGAGAGGGTAGGCGAAGGATGTGCTTGACTCTTGGGAGGGTTGTCATGGGAAAGAGGTGGGAAATTTGTTCTCCACGGCTCTGCCAAGACAGATGAACAGTCAGATCTCAGGGGAGACTGACTTTGGTTAAATTGATAATACCAGCCATTGCATCTTTACATGAATCAGCCTAAATCAAACAAGGTAGCAGGCATTCCCCCGGGGCCATTGCTTAGATGATCATATTTAAACCTTGTAAGCACATCAAGAAGCAGGTCCTTCTATTAACACTTGCAAATTGCGAATGAGAAAGCTTAGTGGGCTGGCTTCGTTCAAACCAGTGTGGCTAGAGAGAGATGGAGAGGGTGAGGTGACTCTCAGGCTTGACTTCCAGCCACCTACCTTCCTGTTTATTCCCCTCCTGTCCTGTGTAGGAGTCTGTGTTGGGACAGGAAGCTTTATCTTCCCATGAGGGAGGAGGTCTCTCAGAGACCAGGATGCTTAACTTCGGTGCCTCTAATGCATGCTGCCAAGTGGAGCATTGGCTTCTGGGCCCTCTATTTCTGTATTTATTTGTTATCTGAGGTTCTGAGCTCCTCAAAGGCAGAGACCACAGCCCCACTGGGTCCACAAACAGTGTCTGGTTCTGGGTGGTGTCTCCGTTAGGGTTTTATTGATGTGAAGAGACACCATGACCAAAGCAACTTTTATAAGGACAGCATTTAGTTGGGACTGGCTTCCAGGTTCAGGGGTTCAGTCCATGGTGGAAATCATGGCAGTGTGCAGGCAGACATGCTGGAGGAGCCAAGAGTTCTGCATCTTGATCCTAAGGCTGCCAGGAGGAGGCTCTCTTTCCACACTGGGCAGAGCTTGAGCATAGAAACCTCAAAGTCCATCCCCAAGGTGACACATTTCCTCCAACAAGGCCACATCTCCTAATTGTGCCACTCCCATGGGCCAAGCATTCATACATATGAGTCTGGGGGGGGGGCGGCGGGCAAACCTATTCAAACATCCACAGGCAGTATGTTAAGAACATGCAGAGAAGAGAAGAAACAGAGCTCTCTCTGTTCCTGACTTCCTTGCAAGCGTTACTCTTTTTATCACCTGGCCTCAGCCTTTGTCTCAAGGACTAAAGGGGTCTTTTGATGACTTTTCTATGTATGTTTGTGAACCAGGTCAGAGATACAAGTGCTAGAAAGGGAGCTTTAGGTATAATCACATAACTTCTTGCTCTGTCTTTGAAGGTCATGAACTGTTCCCCTCCACCACACACACACACACAAGGCATCTGTCTTAACCTTTACTTGCACTTGGAATTGACTTATCAAAGACACCTGTCAGATCAATAATGCTTCAAGATATGTCCCAGACAACAGGCTGGGTCACCGTGCTATGTTGGTGAGAGATCGCCATGCTACATTAGGGAAAGGAAGACAGAGGCCCACCTTCTGACTCTCATGCCTGCCAAGACAGTCTTGCTTTTAATCTTTCACACAGGAGGGCTTCTCCCTAAGACTCCATCTGAAAGCAGAGCTTCAACTCCAAAAGTGTGAAGACTTCGGGGCCAGCTGCCTTCTCTCCTGAGGGTGCTTTTGGCTTTGTCTACAATTCTACTATCACACAGGTGTATGCTGATGAATATTGATAAAAGGGAATCTGTGAAATACTCTTCCGCTGACGACTTGATTGTGTCCTCAAACATCCGTGTCTCTGCATAAACATCTTCACGTTTTCCCATTTAAGCCACCTTAACAAGCCAATCCTTTAAGGCTCTCTCATCCCATATAATCTCTGGTAACACACACGCTTATATGGTCTCTAGTAAGTCAACAGAATGTTGTAGCTGTCCAAAAGTCAGCTAATCGCCATGCCATCCACATTGGAACAAAGCACTAGTATTGACTTATCCAGTCCTGTTTGAAGTCAGGAAGGGAGGGAGCTGTATATTTGGATGTGAATATTGATAAAAGGGAATCTGTGAAATACTCTTCCGCTGACGATGTTGTACAGACACAACATTAGGCTGACCCTGCACATGTCCACCATAGACAGAATAATATAAAGGTTACTCAAGATTAGCAGATGTTTTTCAGTCCTGAGATATAGGATAAACTGCTGACAGTTTGTGGTAGGTCAAGAATCCTCAGCAGTGGGTAATGCAAGGCTTGGAGGTACCCTACATGGTCTGAGATTGCGCTGTCTTCCAGAGAATGCCATCACCTTACCTCTGCCCTGACTGGGATTGTGGCTGACTCTTGACCTAATGAACTTCAGAAAAAGTTCACCCTTTTAAACTCACTTGGCATAGGGTGACTTCTTAAGTTGAGAATTACTGGCGGACCTCAACCAGTATCTTCCTGTATAGTCTCAACATCCCTACGCAAAGAAAGCGAGGTAGGACTTCCAGAATAACATATTTTTTTTGTAAAATGATGATTTATTCATTCACAAGCCTTCATGTAGAAGGTACCCACTGAATGCATTGGGTAAAATGGATGGAAATATAAAGACATGGTAAATTTGAAACCTACTGAGAAAAACTAATGTATCAAATAACACTGGGGACTCCAGGTTGCAGTTTCAACCCATCCATTGGGGAGACTCCTAGATGGCTTCTCTGAGCAGGAGTGTCCCTGTTGTAGGGGCTGGTAAGACAAGAATTCTTAGGGACCTTTAGTCCCAGCTTTCTCAGGTTCTCGAAACCAGGTAGAGAGCACTTTTTTTTTCTCCCATGCTGGTGTGTGGTGCCTTATCTTGATATCGCCAGGATATCCCGAAGTTTCCAAGTTCCTCTCCTCTGATGTCGCATGTCTCAGATGATTTCTGTAGATCTGTGAAACTGTTATAGACATCGTCCCCTCACCTTTGTTTCTGTTTCACCCACTTTCTGTGGATACGAACTCTAGTTCCAACACAGAATAGCTTTAATCCCTGAGCCATTCTCTAGCTCTTCTGTGCTTATTTTATCAGACACAAAGTGCTGTTTGTAAATACGTGCGGCACGAGTGCAAATGCTTGTGAGGAAGCACTTCAACGCTTCGCCCCTGCCTGCCTTTCTTCAGTGACTCTTCAAAGAAATTCATTTTTGCAGCATCATGCAGATCTGCATGGCTTTCCTAATCTCAATTACGGTAAGTGGAAGGTACTTGGGTCTATGGTGGCATATAACAAGGAGATGAAGTTTGATGTAGGAGAGGCCTGAGGGACCTCAAAGATGCAATGTCAACTGCAGATAGGAATGCTAGTGATGATGATGATGATGATGATGATGATGATGATGACACTGATAATGGTAATTACGGTGGTAATTACTGACACTTATTAAGTGCCCATTTGGGGTCATGTGTTACTCTAAGCACGTCCTAATCATCATCTTGTTTAATTCTTATAGTATTACTGGAGGAGGCAGCTAATATTTTGACTTCTTTTTAGATATAAGCAACGGGAGCTCAGAGAGTGTAAGGGATTTGACTAATGCCACTCAGCTGATAAGTACAAGCCAGAAATCCAACCCAGGTCTGTCCAATAGGAGAGCCATCCTTTTCAACAATGCTTGTTCCGCCTGCCTGCCTCAACAGATGCTTCTGAAGCAAATGTGACCCACATGGTGCTGAGGGAAGGAGAGTGGGTGAGCTAGGGCTTACAGAAGGACCCTACAGATTTCTCAGTGTGGGTGAGCAAATGACTGAAGAACAGTTTCTCCTCAGGCTGAGGAAACCAAGCTGGGGGTATGAACTAGCTGCTGTATGGACCAAAACTTCCAACTCTAAATGCTTCTGGAGTTAGTGGTGGTCACAGGGTATAAATGGCTGGCTGCCCTGGACCTGAAGATCCTCAGAAAGTCAATGGGTGACAGAGGCCACCATCCCTTCCTCAGCTTCTATTAGACTAGAAGGGGTTGTTTGAATGACACTCTGCCGAGTTTGCATTCTGGATTTATTGCTGTCATTGAACTTCACCTTCTTGTCAGGGACCCTGTCTCCCCAATTGTTCTGTGCCCAAGTGTCACAGGTCACAGTAGTGAGAACATGAACCTGAGCTTCTGTGGACTGTGGGGGAAGCCTATCTTTCCGTTTCATAAACATGGTGATCCTGGAGAAGTCATCTTATCTTCATTTTTTTTTATTTGAAGAGGTCATTGTAATAACAGCTACAAGGGCCCAGTAAGAGGGTCAGGATATAAAGTCAGAGTTGGATGGAGAGTGTGAAAATGTGTTTTTGGAGGAGATAAGCAGAGAGAGGCACAAAGCAGGGATGTGGTTGTCTTGGGCTAGGGTTTGGCAGGGCAAGATAGATGTGAGTCAACGGTGAGGTGGGGAATGATTGTCAATGCTTAGAGATCTATCTTGGTCATACGATGAAGACACACTAAACTGACTGTGGACAGGAGGAGACACATGCCTGAAACTGTAAGTCTGACCAAGGACTCAAGGCTGCGGAGCTTATAAGCCCCATAGATGAACCTATTACTATCACTTTGCTAAATGACTGATCTCTAAAGATATGTCTTTTACCCATTGGTTAATGCACGTCACAGACCTCAGAAAGGAAGTTGCTTTGTGCAGAGAACAGGGGTTAACACAGAAACTCCCAACTAGCCAAGGTGAAGAGGACGAGTGTTTTCTGAACAAGTGGGACATTGATATCATATCCCCCACCTGCAAAGATCAGGGACCATTTTGAAAGTGGAGGTGTAAAGACAGTAAGAACCAGAGGTTGGGAGGATTGCTTGTGAAAGTCTTTGGGACACAACAGGATCAAGGTACCCATGAAGATGTTGCCTGAAGAAGACCTGAACAAGATCAGGTCTTTCAAGATTCTAGTATGGACAGGAGAGGGGCTTACAAATTCATATCTCTAACTACTGATGAGGCAATATTAATAACTGATGATGTCTGGAACAAGGAGAGTCAGTATTTTTAAGTCTGTGCGTGGCTCCTGGTAGGTCCATCATGCTCCAGTGGAGAGTATCTTATTCCAGAATATATATTACAGAAATTAGACTCTGTAGGTTATTAAAAAAATAAACAGGAGAGGCACAAATGTGGGAGGGGTGGAGAGGTGGGGGTGGACCTGGGGGAGCCTGGGGGTGGGAAAAATAGTGGGAAAATATGATCAAAACATATTGCATAACTGCATGATATTCTCAAAGAATTAAGAAAAGTATTATAATTCTAAAAAACTGATTGTGGAAATGTACAAATCTGTGAACATATCAAGAATTCATGGACTATTTACCTTAAGCAGATAAATAGTATAAAACATAGATTATATCTCAAAAGAATGGGTTTGGGACAAGGAAGGTGTAGTGATATAACACTCCGAGGTCTGCATTGTTTGAATTCACTTGATGGACTGTTGCATTAATGTTCATCTAAGTTGTTAATAATGTAAATTAAGAATAGATGTATAAGCATGCGTCTGCACATATACACATATAAATGATATATGTGCATACACAAGTAGATTTAGTCTAAAAAATTTTTAGTAAGCATTCTTCACCTATTGCTGAATATACCATTCTTCACCTATTGCTGAAGATACCATGCACTTCAGACACAGGGCTCAGAGGCCTCAGAGCTGGAGCTGACTTGAAAGCCTACTCCTTGAAGACTAGTTTTTATGGTACCAGGAAGCACCGTGCAGGTTTCCAAAGGAAGGAAGCATCCATTGGTCCTATCCGGCTATGATATCTATGAACCACAGCAAGGATCAACATGGCACAATAACCCTAAACATGCACTAGTGGCACACATACCTTGGTGGTAACCAACAGCTCTCTAACTGGACTTAAGGCCCACTCAACAGAGGGAGATCATGCTTGGTACTGGAAAACTAGCCAACTACCCAGGCTTAGTGAAGTCATGGATCTTTGAGAAGCTATAGCCACCATTAACTACATTCTAAATATTTGTCCTTATACCCACAGATAAGTGTAGTATTCACCCATCATCAAAGAAGCTTCTATTTGTAACAGATGAGGACCACTACAGAAAATCACCAGCCGAAATGCAGGGTTGTGAAGCTCAGTCCCAATGGATACATCTACAACGAAACTCCTGCACCTAAGGCTCAGTGATCATTGTAGAAGAGAGAGTAGGGAGTTCACAAGAGTCAGAAAAACAAGGAGTTTGCTGTGGGATTGTGTCTCCTAGGAATATCAGAAGCTACACCCATAAAGTCTTACCAATATGACAGCCCAAACGTGAGCTGAACAAGGATCACAGCAGTAGACATGCTAACAAGGATGGGGAAAAGCTCAGGAGTCCTTAACCCCATGTAGAGAACTGAGAGCGGGAGGAGAGCACACTGATTGGTTATCCACCACCCAATGATCAGCCCTAAAAACATACTTGTGAGTAACATTATACAGACCAAGCAGGGTGTATTTGTGAATATTTGTTATTAATAAAAGAGTAGGGAGTGGTACCTGAGAGGATTTAGAGGGAGGAAAAGGGAAGGGGGAAGATTTAATTAAATTACAATCTCAAAATATAAAAGAAATATTTAAAAAATAATTCCCACCAGGGTGGTACACTTGACTTCTTAAGACACGGAGTCATCAGGCAATACATTTGGTCCTTTCTTGATGACAACCATAAGAAGACAGAGGAATACTATTTCTAACTGACGAATGAGTAAACTGAGGTCTGAGGCTTGGTGGCTAGCAGAAAGCTTGCCAAGCAAGAGTGACATTGGGGCACAAAGCAGTGTTTGACTCCTTTGGACTCTCTCCATAAGCCTTTCCCTCCACCTATTCCCCTTCCTCCCCTCTCTGGCAGTTTTCCACGGGTGGTGATTTGAATCTTGCAGCATTCTCCAAAGTTACCAGAGGAAAGATTTCTGGGGATTGCTCTGAAGCCCAGACCTTCTGACCCAGTGGAAAGGACTGTGAAGCCTGCTTATTCTTTCCAAAGGGTTTCTGTTCCTTAATCTGTAATTGCACCCCTAGGTTCAGTGCCCTGAAGAAAAGGGCCAGCTCCATGCAGCAGCAGGCTAATTATGTGGCTGAATTTCTAAAAATTATCGTCTTATAAATTGTGATATTCCTCTGAAGGGGAAAGAAAACTGGGCACATTCTCCACCATCTTTCAAACTGAATTAATTAGGAATTTGAAGTCCAATTATCAGCTAATCTATTGGAACATGCCAGTCTTTTGTATCTGGTTGGTGTTTGTAATTTGCAGGCGATTAGTGGCAGTTGTGAGCATCTGAGAACTCATTAGGTCAGAAGAAGAAAAATGTGGATCAGAAGGGTAGGGTATCCCAAGGGGCTGCTGTGGCTAAGGGATCACTTGGTGACAGTTGAGGGTTGGTGGTGAGTTCTTCCTTCAAAGGCTCTGAGACCAGTGGATCATTTCTGTGGTTTGAACAGAGGGAACTGCGCATGCATCTGCACAGGTTCTGTGCTTTCCCAAGCAGCCAGTGTCCTGGAGCAGTAGATGCTGTCACCAACCTTTGGTGCTAGCCTACCTACACTCCTTGCTGCTGCATGACACTGGCTGAGCCATACTCCCTTGATGATTCTGTCTCCCTACGTTTTTGCACAGTATAGTATAAAATACCAATCATTCTTTCTCTTTCTCCTATTTGCACACATGCGCTCTCTCTCTCTCTCTCTCTCTCTCTCTCTCTCTCTCTCTCTCTCTTTATTTTTTCTTTTCTTTCCTGTATCGCTCAGAACAAGATAGCTCAACTAAAACTGAACGTGGCTATATGTTTAGCTCAGTAAGTTTAACATTTAACACCTTCTTACAGATTAAAACATGGTAACCATCACAACTGAATGGAACGGGGAAAGTTAAGACAGACAAGGGCAGTGAAGACACTTGGAACAAGGAGTGGACATCCAGTGGAACTGGATTCACAGCCGTAGGTTATGGGTTCGGGTTTGATGGTGGTTGCAGTCACTTTGGGAAAGAACTGTGGAGTTTAGGAAAGTGTTAAGCACAGACTTTAGTGCACAACCCAGTGGTCTCCTGCCTAAGTGTATTTCACAGATGTTTTCATACTAGTCCTGAGGTGATAATGACTTAGAAGTCCACCAGTTGTGCAATGGGTATGCAAAACAGGCTCTCTATAATGGACTACTATCTGGCAATACAAAAGGAATACACCAAGATAGAAGGTACATTAGTGATAGTGTCGGGCTGGAGGAGCTTGGAGAGTGAGTCATGTATTGACTATTGATAAGCATGGGTTTTTTGGGGGCGGGGCATGATGGAGTGTTTAAAATGAAGGTGTGATGGCTTCATAGCCCCCGCAAAGATACACAGAACCATAGAATTGAGCCCTGTAAGTTAGTGTGTGGTGTTGTGTGGTCTATGGACTTAATCTTAAGAAAGTCTCTAAAATATGGGTCTGAGTACAAAAGAATATTGCATTTGACTATGGAGCTAGAATAAGAGCCAGAATTTTGACTCTGGAGAATAAGAGTTAGGAGAAACAACATTTATGACATAAAAGATAAAAGTGGGAACCATGACACAGGAAAATTAGACTTGACAGAAATGGCAATTGCCAAGAAAAACTTACACAGATGCAGTGTATGTAAAAAGTATATGCATGTAAAGGATTTGAAAAACCAAACCATCTTTGTGGCATGCAAAATAATAGCACCCAATAAACAACTGCAGTGTGCTGAAGTGCAAATGTTTTTTAAGACACAGGCTTATCTAGACTGTATATAAAATGAAAAAGAAAACCATAAAAACATCTCTAAATTGATATTAACACAGGACACACTTTAAGATGGTTCCTGGTTAAAGATTTGTCAATTTTGACATAATGATGATTTAAACGTCTGAACTCACGAGTAAACAACTATTACAGTCAAAAACAGTTGGATCCAGACATCCAATGTCCATTCCAAGATGTGGTGATCTTTCCTCACTCCCAAAGCTAGAGCTGTTAAGAGGGTGTGGGGATGAAGGATGAAGGCCTGCACTCCAGCCTCCAGCAAGCTATCTCCCAAGGACATCTAGGAGCCCATGGGCAGAGTGAGAGACGGTCTGCACTGGCTTGACCTCTGGGCATGTCTGTGAGCGATTCTTTCTTAATCAAGTGATTGCCCACCGTGGGTGGCACTGTTGCCTAATCAGAGGTCCCTGAGTTTAATAAAAGTGGGGGAGTTAAGCTGAGCACACACAAGCGAGTCCATTTCATGGATGAGAACCTGTAACTATAAGCTGAAACAACAGACTTTGTCCCTTACATTACTTTTTGACAGAGTGTTCCCCCCACTCTCAGCAACAGAAAAGAAACCAGAGCAGAAGGGAGGGGGAAAGAGTTACATTTGGTGTCTCTGAGCCTTAGTGATGCTGCAGGGAATTGCCCCTTCCTCCCACATGGTTCACATCAGGTGGGTGTGAAGCAAGCTCGGTCTCCGGTGTGGGAAGCAGAGGACTGGACAGCTTGTCCTGCTCTACTCACCAGATTGGCGAGGATGTAGTGGTACCCGATGCCGTTCTTTTCCAGCTTCACAATCTGAAAGACACAACGGGAGGGTACTCATCAGTCACACCGATGGCTGCAGTGACAAAAGCAGTGAGGAGAGCAGCTGCTGTCCACCAGCTACTTACAACATGCCTTCTCTGTCCTGAGCACATAAAATAGTAACGTCCATACCAGGCACCGATGGTGATGCTGTTAGCATCTGTGAGAGATGAGGAAGAGCCATGCAGAGTAACTCAAGCCCCTTCATGTGGTGCAGCTACGGAAAGGTGAATACAGGATCTGAAATCACTATTGCCTAGTTTTAGGGGTGGTGAGATTGTCATGACCATCCCAAGGAGGGAGCCTGGGTGCTCACTGCACTCTTCCCATAAAGCCTTCCTCACACATGGCTTAGGGATCTTAAGTTGTGTGGAATTGGTGTTATTAACAGTGGCGTGTGACAGGGCCTCTCAGGTCGTCACTTGGGTATGAAACCACATGCAGACACCATCTCTGCTTTCTGCCTCTGAAATTCTGTGTGTCTCCTCCCTAAATGGTTTAGCACTCAGATATCAATAGATAATTTAACATGAGCATTGGGAGGGAAGACTGAATTACTCTCTCTAATCCCTCAATGTATTGGATGGAATTGGCCTGAAGTGGGCAAGTGATTTTCCCAGTCTCCCCTGTGGTCTGCTGGTAATTGAAAGACAGAGGTCTCTGATGCCAAACACTCTCTCTGCATGGCACCAGGTTACTATTAATGGAAACAGCTAGGTTTCCCAGATGCTTCCTGTCTTTTAAATTTTTGTTTTATTGCTTGATTGTGCATTTCTGCTTGTGTGCATTAGTATACACATAAGCATGTGTGTGGGCACACATATGTGTACATGCATGTAGAGGTCAGAGGTTGATGGTGGGTATCTTACTTGGCTATTTCTGTCTTATATATTGGGGCAGTATCTCTCACTTGAAGCAAGAGCTTGCCAAGTCAGCTAGCATAGGTATCTAGCTTGCCTCCTGAAGGGTGGGATTAGAGCTGAGCAGGTACCCAGCATTTATGTGGGTGTCCCAGATCAGGACACTGCTCCTCACACTTGTACTGTAAGCACTTTAACCCTGGAATAACATCCCCAGCCCCTCCCACCACCACACTGCAAATGCCGACTGTCCTAAATTATCTTGAAGTCAGGGAAAATATTTGTGGAGAGTCCCCAGGTTTGCTGGGACTGCTTGACACACCACTCACGAGGAACAGCTGAGGCTGCACACCTTGGTTCTGGCCACAGCGAGCCTGATATTAACTTAATCTATTTCTTCCTTCCTTTCTTTTTTTTTTTCTTAAATCATCAGATTGGGTTTGTATACCCTGCTTGATGCTTCTCCCCCGTGCACTGCTACAAAGAGACACGAAATATGTGAGAGGCACCCAAACTCCTGGCCTAACTGAATAAATTCTCAAGGTTATTAAAATCCACACTCAGACATCTCCTTAATTGGATGTATGTGCAGAACAGCTCACATTTTTTTTTATGTGGGGATTAATGAAATGCATGCTCATACGATGCGCGTGCTGGCATACTGGTGAGACTGAAATTCCAGACATTGGAGCTCAGAAACCACCAAGGTGATGGTTTTATTAATAACTCTTCATTATTTTTCCATTTTCTTGTCAAATGGCATGCCATCTCTTCAACAAGGAGATACCTTTATCAAAAGCCCATTCAGCTTCCAATAAACACAAAACAGCAAATAAAGATATTTCAGAGCCCATGACATTCAGGGAGTGTAGCCACGGAAAAATTTTGCAACATAGGAATGCAGAAGGAGGCAGAGGAAAAAAATCAATAGAAGATGACTTTGGACCAATAAAAAAGAGAGACATGCATCTCAACCTGATGGTGGCTTCCACACGGGTCCTATCCAATGGCTGACTTATTACTTTGACTCATTTTATCTCAAAAATACTTATTAAACCCTAACTGCATGAAGCGGGTGCACAGTGGACTGGGAATGAAATAAGTTATTTGGTATGGGAGGCTTCTCACAGAAAACAGGACACAGGTAAATGCTTGCAAGGTCACTTATTGAAAAGGGTATTGTGAAGGTAAGGTTCTTCCCCTTGGTGACCTCACAGACTTCATCACCAGGGAACATTCTTTGGACTTTCTTTGTCCATGGACTATACAAGATTCGCCCCTACGGGTCTCCCCAACTCTCTGCACGTTTTCTGGATGCCTTCTCACCTCACCCCTATGTGCAGCCTTCTGTGAATAGTTCAACAAACGCTCACTGACCACAGACTTATGTTAAGCACTGGATAATGTGCCGGGTTATAGCTCTGATAGCAAGGCAAGGTTCCAGTGACCTCGCTGAGCTGAGATGCAGTTTCAGGAGGAAGCCAGATGGTAAATGTATAAATAGATGAATGAAGAAGACGTCAGCAGGCCATAAACACCACAGAGATGATAAAACAGGGCCATGTGATGAATGGCCCTGGGAACTTCTAGATGACTCTCACCTCAAATTCATTCTGCCCCCAGTGACTGGATCATATCATTTAGTGTCTTACATACTGGCAAAGAGAATTATCTAAATAACTCTCTTTGCTATGTGCATAGATATTTCAGGCTTATTTATCTCCACATCAATGTAAATTTATATACACTTATGTTTATTTTCTACTATGTATGAGCGACTACATTTGTATGTGTGCTTCACACGTGTGCAGCGACCGACCATGGAAGCCAGAAGAGCAGCAAGTGCCCTTAACTACTGAATCATCTCTCCAGCCTCTGAAGTTATACATTTTTATGTTTTAAAATCTGTATTCTGCCTATGAGAGAAACTTGTAGCACTTAGCTTTCTGAGCCTGCCTTACCTCACTTAGTAGAATACTCTCTAGTTCTGCCCAATTTCTGCAAATGAAAAAAAATTCATTTTTATTTCTGTCTGAGTGAAACTGCTTGGCGCATACAGCCCACTCTTTTCACTCATTCATCGGGTGCTGGGCACCTTGGCTATTGTGAACAGTGCTGGATGGACTAAGCACGGTGTCTACATCTCTGTGACAATCAAAGGTGTGTTTGGTGTGGCTGGATTGTACTTATATGGTAGCAACATTTTCAAATTTTTGAGGAATGGTCATACTGGCCAGTTGACATTCCATAAGTAGTATGTGCCTTGTTTTTTCTTTATTTTTTAATGAATTTTTACTAGCAGTTGTAGTATTTGGTTTCTTTCTTCTTTCGTCTTTCAAGACAGGGTTTCACTATGTAGCTCTGGCTGGCCTGGAACTCTGTGTGTACCAGGCTGATCTCCAACTTACAGAAATGGCCTGTCTTTGCTTCCTGAATGCTGGAACTCAAAAGCATGAGTTTCCATACCCAGCCTTGTTTTCCTCATCTTAGCTATTATCTTTTTTACTCAAGAAAGAATCTTTATCTTTTACTTGCACATTTATTTATTTTGTACGTATCTGTGCACAGGTGTGTGCATATGAAGATCAGAAGCCAACTTGCAGGAGTCGGTTGTCGTCTCTTTCCATCATGCGGTTTCCAAGACTCAAGTTTGAGTTTCTGGGCTTTGCTTCATGCATTTGTGCTTCCCGAGCTATCTCAACAACACAGTGTTAGCCGTTTTGACTGGAGTGAGCAGAAACTCAGTGTGGATTTGGTTTGTACTTCCTTCATGGCTAAGAATGTTGAACAGATTTCACCCATTTCCTGGTTATTTCTGCTTCTTTTGAGAACAGTGTGTTTGCTTCAGTGCTGCAGTTATTGATTGGATGACTTGTTTTTGTTTTTTCAGTATTGAACCTTATGTGTTCCTTGTACATTCTGGATTTTAATCTCCTTGCAGATGAATAGTGAATAGTTTTATTCTCCTGTTCTGTGGGCTTTTTCCTCCCTTATTAATTGTCTGTTTTGAAGTCCAGAGGATTTTTAATTGTGTGTAATCCCATTTGTCACACTCTAACCTACTGGGGAGTTCTTTACAGAGAGTCCTTGGGCAATCCTTACATTTAAGTATTTTCCCTCCGATTTCATTTAGCAGATTCAGAGTTTGGGGTCTTAAATGAAGGTCTTTGATCTACTTTGGTTTTATTTATTTATTTATTTATTTATTTATTTATTTATTTATTACTGAGTGGAAGAGAGGGGGGGGCATCCACACTCATCTGTCTACTTGTAGGTATCCAGTTTTTCCAGTCACCACTGGCTGAAGAGATTGCTCTTGCTCTGATGCGTGTTTCTGGCTCCACGCTTTAGGTGGCGTGGGTCTATTTTTAGAGCCTCTGCTTTGTTTCATTAGTTGTCATGTTTTTGTGCTGTTACCATGTAGGTTTGGCCACTCTGTTCCTATGATATAATTTGAGGTCAGGAGCTGCATTTTCTATTGCTATGAAGAGGACCACTGGAATTTGTGTGGACACTGTGCTGACTTCAAAGGCCACTTTCATCACTTTGCCCATTTTCACGTTATAATTCTGCTGACCCATGAGTGAGGGGAGAGAGGGTCTCTTCCATCTCTATTTGTCTTATTCACTTATGCATCAGTATTCTGAGCTTTAATTATAGAGGCCTTTTAACTCCTTGTTATGCTCATTCCTGGGTTGTTTTTGTTTGAGTTTGAAATGTTCCCCATAGGCTCGCGTGTTTGAACACTTTGGCTCCAGCTGATGGTGCTGTTTGGGGAGGTCATGGAGTCTTTAGGAGGTGTAACCTTGCTGGAGGAAGTCACTCACTGGGCATGGGCTTAGGAGTATTATAGCCTTGTCTTCTTCCTGATCCTCTGCCTGCTAGCTCCCTGTTACTGCTGCCATGCCTTCCCTGCCTTCCTTCCCACCATGGGGATCTGTCCATCTGGAATTGTGATCCAAAACAAACTCTTTCTTCCCTGAGTTACTTTTTTTTTTTGTCAAAATATTTTACCATAGCAATGACAAGGTAGCTAATACACATGTATTTTTATTTTTAAAGTTAGGATGAGTGTAACTTAAAATTCATTTTTCAGCAGTACACTATAGATTTATAGAACAGCTATTGATTTTGTACATTTTCATATGCTTGCAATTTGCTGAAAATTTTGATCAGATCAAAGAGTCTCCTAATAGAATCTTTAATCTTTTCAGTACAGAACCAAGTTGTCTGCAAGTAGAGATAATTGGACTTCTTTCTTTCCAGTTTGTATTTCTTCCATTTCTTTCTTTTACTTTATAGCTCCAAGACTTCAAACACTATATGTTATGATTTGTATATGCTTGCCCCAGGGAGTGGCACTACTAGAAGATGTGACCCTGTTGGAGTAGGTGTGTCACTGTTAGTGTGGGCTTTAAGACCTTCATCCTAGTTGCCTGAAAGCCAATATTCTGCTAGCAACCTTCAGATAAAGATGTAGAACTCTCAGCTCTGCCTGAACCATGCCTGCCTGGATGCTGCCATGGATGCACTGTGCGTGCCTTGATGATAATAGACTGAACCTCTGAACCTGTAAGCCAGCCCCAATGAAATGTTGTTATTTATAATACTTGCATTGGTCATGGTGTCTGTTCACAGCAGTAAAACCTTAACTAAGAAAGAAGTTGGTACCAGGGACTGGGGTACTGCTGTGATAGGCCTGACCATGCTTTTGTTTGGCAGAATGTGGTTTTTGGGACTTTGGATCTGAAAAGCAGTAGAATACTTAAAGTGAGGCTTAGTGGCCCATCCTGGTAGGAGTATGGAAGACTTTTTTTGCTGAAGGTGATTTGAGTTGTGGAAGTCTGCTTCTAGAAGTTTCAGAGAAGAATGGCCAAGAGACTGTTTTTGTGGTATTTTGGTGAAGAATGTGGCTGTTTTTTTTACCCTTCTCTGAAGAGTCTACCTAAAGCTAAGGTAAAGAGACTTATATTAATTATATTGACAAAGAAAGTCTCAGAAATGCTCAGCATAGATTTTCTTCTCTGGTTAAGTTTCATGAGGAACATTTTGAACAAGTATACCAAGCTCAGAAAGGAAAAATATAAAATATATGTTTTAAATATTAAAGGGGCACCAGGAAGTAGAATGTAGTTGAATCCTATGTTCTAGGAGATAGCAGATTGAGGGAGTAGGATTTTTGGGCAAGATCCTACCCAGCTAAGTTTAGATCCAGCCATGGTGATACACACTTTTAATCCCTGGAGATATAATCAAACAGATCTCTTGAGTTCAAGGCCAGCCTGGAACAGAGAAAGTCCCAGGTGAAGAAAAGATTAAACCCTGGGTGTGGTGGTACCCATTTTTAATCCCAGCATTGATAAAACTGAACAGGGGGTTGGAGGGCATGTTCCAGCCCCAGCAAGCAGCAAAACTCAGCAGTTTGGGCCATGTGGCTCTGGCTTTAGAATTCAGAATAGAAGGGACTACTAGGACAATTGATGCTGGTTAGCTGGAGCTAAGAAATTAGTGGTGATTGAGACCAGCATCACTGAGGTGAAATCTTCTGGGAAGTGTCTTCTGCGAACACAAAAATATTTGTGCTCCAGAGACAGCCATGGTTGTACTTTGTGCTGCTGCTGGACTTGGTAATATGTTAAGAGTCATCCAGGCGATACTGGTTTTGAAGACGTGAAGGCAACATGAAGAACAGCTGAGGCTTGGCACTGTAAGAGGACATGGAAGGCCATTGGTGAAGGTGCAGCCTCAGTGCAGTTGATGGCCAAGGGCTGAAGGGGTCATGCAAAGGAGTTGAGGCTTGGCACCATGAAGAGAGCCTAGGAGAGGCTATTGGTGAAGCCTAGTTGCAGTAGAAGAACCCAGTGTATTGGAGATGCCAGTGTCATTGGATGATCAAGAGCAGCAGTCACAATGGAGTGGATCAGACTGAGTGGATCAAACTGAGCTTAGAGTGCTACTGAGGGCAGAGCTGGAGAAATGATGCCAGCCCTTTGGAGGAGCCCAGAAGATCATGTGCAGATTCCAGACATTGGAGTGTTGAAGTTGCCTTGGAGGTCCCAAGATGTTCAAGATGCCAGAGCTGTGAGATATCTGCTGAGGAAAGCTGCTAACAGGAAGTGGAAGCAGCCAAGAAGAAAGAACTTTGTTGCAGTCAACAAAGATGAAAAGGGAGTTGGAAATCTGAAGACTGCTTTGACATCAGACATGGAGATGCAGAGTTTGGAGTTTGCCCAGCTAGTTTCCTATCTTGCTTTGGGGATTCCAGTTAAGTGACTGGATGAATGTCAGAAGAAACTTTGATCTTTGGACTTTTAACATTGTTGAGACTACTATAGACTATAGGGACTTTTGAAGTTGGACCAATTGTATTTTGCATTATGCTATGTATAGGTATGGCCCCCGTAGACTCATATATTTGAAGAAGCTTATGGTGGTCAGGAAGTGTAATGTTATAATTTGTATATGTTTGGCCCAGGGAGTGGCACTATTAGAAGATGTGACCTTGTCAGAGTAGGTGTGTCACTGTGGATGTGGACTTTAAGACCTTCATCCTAGCTGCCTGGAAGCCAGTATTCTGCTAGCAGCCTTCAGATGAAGATGTAGAACTCTCAACTCTGCCTGTACCATGCCTGCCTGGATGCTGTCGTGTTCCTGCCTTGATAATGGACTGACCTTCTGAACCTGTAATCCAGCCCCAATTAAACGTTGTCCTTTATAAGACTTGCATTGGTCAGGGTGTCTGTTCAGAGCAGTAAAACCCCAACTAAGAAACTACATTTAATACGAAACAAGAAAGTGGACACTGTTATTGTCTCATTCCCGACTTTACAAGAAATGCTTTCTATTCCCCTCCCCATATTGTACAACATTGGTTGTAGGTTTGTCACCAAAACCTTTATTGTGTTGAGGTATCTTATTTTTATTCCTAATTTCATGAGGGTTTTATGATGAAGGGAGGTTGGGTTTTACTGAAGGCTTTTTCTGCATCTATTGACATGGTCATGTAACTTCTGTCCCGGCATCTGGCATCTATCTATGTGCTGTGTTACCTTGATTGATTTGCATATGCTGAATCATCCTTGCCTTCTCTGAGAGAAACCAACCTGATTATACTATCTGATCATTTTAATGCGGCTTTAAATTAGTTTTACATTTTTTAAAAAACATTACATTTTTTCTTTATTCCTGAGGATTTAACACATGAGTACCATGAACTACGACACGATCACATCTACCCTGTTACTCCCCTCAACTGCCTCGGTACTTCCACCAACACGACCCATCATAACTTCATGTGTTTTTATTTATTCTTGTAACCCACAAATTTCAGTTAGTATTCTCCATCTGTGCACGGTGTGAGGTCATCCACTGGAACATGGAGATTCTATCAGTGCCCACGTCCTCAGAAATGAATTAGTCTCTTTCCTGAAAACTATCAACTACAGGTAGCTCCTCAGGAAAGGGTGAAGCATGAAGGTCACCTACCCATCTATGCTGGGCTTTTGGCTTAGTCTTATGCAGGTAACCACAGAATTTTTGCTGTCTGTCAAGAAAATTAGTCTTTAGTCAGCCTCACCATCTCTCTGTCACCCCGCCCCCCAGTATATCCTTATTTGGCGGTGGTGGTGTCAGAGTAACACTGGTTTTATGCAATGACTTTGGTTATGTTCCTTCCCTTTTTAGCCTATGGAATAGTTTTGGGAGCTTTTCTTTAAAGATCTGATAGAACTTGGCAGTGATCCTTTCTCATCTTGGGCTTTTCTTTGTTGGGTGACTCATTACTGCTGTTCTATTTTCGTCGCTTAATACAGATCTGAGGAAGTTGTTTTTACTGTCTTGATTTAATTTGGGTAGGTCATACGCTTCTAGGAATTCAGTTATTTCCTCTAGATTTTCTATATGTTCAGAACACAAGTTTTCAATGTATTCTCTAGCGGTCCTCTGGATTTCATTGGTATCTGTTATAATGCACCCCCTTTCATCTCCATTGTTGCTAATGTGGGTCATATCTCACTCTCTTTTGGTTAGTTTATGGAAGGGCTTGTTCATTTTGTTTTCTTGTTCAAAAACCCAAACCTGTGTTTGTTGTTCTTTCTCCTTCCCTCCATCCCTCCTTACTATTTTTTCTCCTTTACTTTTTGTAGTGTTATTTTAGCCTTCATTCAATCAGTTTGTGCTCTGGGTTTTGTTATTTCTTTCAACTGATTTTGAGGTTCTATAGTTTTTATTGTTCTAAACCTTTGAAGTGTATGAAATCGTTAATCTGCAGTTGAAATTTTAAATGTAAGAACTGTTAACTATACTTCTGCAACTCAAGGGTTCTGATAGATTCTGTTTTCTTTTCATTTGATCCCAGGATTTAGAAAATATTTCCCCCTGCTTTTCCCAACCAACCACTAATGACTTGAGATTGTATTCTACAACATCTATGTTCTTTTATAGTTTATGTCATGCTTTTTCTTTTGGGTTTTAGTTTTATTTCACTATGATATGCTAGTCTGCAATGAATGAATTTGATTATATTTGTTAAAACTTAGTTGCTTGCCTAAAATGTCATCGATTTCAGAGAGATTGCATGGGTTGTTAAGGAGAACTTGTTTTGCAGCTGATGGGTAGAATGTTTTGTATATGTCTAAGGCTTTCTGGCTATGGCACACCTTAACTCAGAAGTTTATTTGTTGATTTTCTTTAACTAAATTGTGCACTCATTCATGAGTGGGCTCTGAAGTCACTCGGCATCATTGTTTCTGCCCCATCAGTTCACTTCTGATCAGTAGTGTTTCTTCTATGAACTGGTGTGCATCGATATTTGGTGCACACATTCCTAATGGATTGTTCCATTTAGTAACACAGCAGTAACTGTTATTTCCTCTGCCTAATTTTAGCTTTGCATTATCATATACAAGTATGACCACTTCTTATTAAGGGCTTCCATTTTCCTGGTGTACTGGCTTCCTTCCTACCATTTCCAACCTGTGTCCTTTGATAGTGTTTCTGATAGACAATATATTATTGGATATTGTTTTTTTAAAGTTGGATCATCCAGTCTTCATTCAGTTGTAGGGTTATGATTATTTACATTTAGAGTAATTAAGGAAAGGGGTTGCTGATTCCTGGATTTTCTTGGTTGTGTTCCTGGTCCAATCAGTCATTGCGTGCTCACACTAGAAGTATGGAAGTTTATCTGTTTCTCTCATGATGTATTGTACTCCTGTGCTTGGTGATGCCCTTCTCCCTTCGATTCCATTGTATATGCTAAGTCTATGAGTCAGGGTGGTTCTCTAAGGCTGATGATATTCCGGTTTGTACACCTTGAAGTGGCTGGTTTCTAGCCCAGGGGTGTCTCCCATGTACGTTGAAATTAAGATGTAAACACAGCGATGAGATCCACACAGCATGTCAGTTTCTGATCCTTCAAAAGCAGCTCAGCATAAACACACGGCTGGTATGATGAAGCTGGGAAGGTTAATTACTACACTTCGAACCTTACAGTCCTCAGTGAGCATTGCAGCAGAGGGACAGGTCTGCAGAGATTGTGCCTCAAGCTCAGGGCTAGTTAATATCTCTGCCATTATTCTCAAAGTATGAGTTCACCTTTCTAGCTACCAAGGGCAAGGCTACCCACTACACTCTTCCCTGCCCAAGCCAAGCTTCCTGCTATCTGATATCAGGCCTTTCCTTCCTCCCAATTGTCTTCCATACTGGGGTTGTGGCTGATTGCTCCTGGGGTCCAAGTAAGTTTTGTTCATAATCAGGGCCAAAGGGTAGCTCAGTCCTAAAGTATAGATTTCCTCTCCAGATGGTATTAGTCACAACTTGTGAGACTTGAGGAGTAGAAAATTGGACTCCCTCTTCCCTTCTAGACCCTGGTGGAGCAGTGGGTTGCACCAGAACCAAAACCAATCAGAGGCTTCAAAAACTGTGGTACTGGAGGCTTCAGAAAGCCATGGATTTTTCCTGGGTTAGAAAGATGTGGTTCCTTTTCATCTTTTCATCCTCCATATTTGCTTCTCCCCCTGTTGTGGAGCAGCTAGGCAGGCAGAGCTATACCCCATTCTTCCTGTCAGTTCAGTTGTCCTTCTCTTTCTCCTCACTTTTTAGCCATCCTGCCCACTCCCTCTGTGATTCCTGATGCTCCTCCATCATGTCTCTTTTTATATATAATACTTATTCTCACCATTGGCTATAAAATGTGGGTACAAGCTATCAATCAAGCGGCCTCAAAAAGCCTTTCAAAATTCTTGTCTCTGTTTTAAGTAGTAGTAGTAGTAGAATGATCTCTGTTTTCAGACTATTAGAATGAAATCATTTAAAATGCTTATAAACAACAATGTAAGTAAGTCACCCAATGAGTCACTTTCTGATGAAATAAGTATTTGTCCTTCACAGAGGAAGTAGCCATGGATGTACAAGTAAGAAAATTGTATTCTGCGTTGCATGTGTTGTTTTCGTGTGTATATGCATATAAATGTGTGTGTGTGTGTGTGTGTGTGTGTGTGTGTGTGTATGTTCCTGTGAGTGTGTGCACACACGTGCATATTTGGGTTATGACCAGTGGTCAACCTTTGTTGTCATTCCCCAGCAGCTTTTTTGACTACTTTTGGAAATCTGGAACTTAGGGGTCTCCCCAGTTAAACTAGGGTGACTGGCAAGTGAGCCTCAGGGATCAACCACCCATCTCCAGCTCCCCAGTGTTGGGATTAAAAACATGTGCTACCCATCCAGCTTTGTGGGTATGAGCTGGAGGATGACCTTAGGTCCTCATGCCTATGCAGCCAGTACTTTTCTGATGGAAGCACATCTCTAGCTTTAGAAAATTGTATTTATAATATAATTAATAAAAAAATATATGTACATCAGTGTTTTGCCTTCGTGTATATGGCACACACCACATCTGTGCCTGTTGCCCCTGGAGGCCCAAGAAGGACCTGAATCTCCTGGGACTGGAGTACAGATGATTGTAATTGCCATTTAGTGACTGTGAACCCAACCCAGATCCTCTGCAAGAACAGCTAGTGCTCCTAACCTCTGAGCCATTGCTCCAGCCCTGAAGAAAGTTAGGTTTTTAAGACATTGGACCATATCTCCAAATCCAGTTACCTGATTTCTTTTTATGTTAGCTGTGAGACTTTCATAAAGCAAAACAAAACATAACAAACAGACAAAAACCTTTTCCTCTTCTATAACAGGGGAATTGATAGGTGCTGTTTGATCTGTTGTGTAAGGATGGATATGATACATGGAAGAGCCTAATCCAGTGCCTTCTCTCTGCTGTGAGTACCCAGAAAATGACAGCATGACACAGTCCATGAAAACCACTGCTCTAGTAAGGACACATCCAACCCATCCATCTCCCATCTCAGCTCTTTCTCCACCCCCAGATTTGTAGAGTAAGACCCTTTATTTCTATCTCGTGAATAAATCCATTGATCATCAGAGAGGGAAATGACTCATGAAGCCAGCACAGTTGGCACTATGAAGAGCAGCAATGGGCAGCATTTCCACACATCACATCCTATGGGCTGACACTTAAGTATGTTCTATGTCTTGGTCCTTCTAGTCCTCATAAAAGCCTTCTTGAGAAAGTCAACATTTTCTCTGCTTTACGGAGTGGGGATATAAGATGGGGGTAGATTATCAGACTGCTTCAAGTTCACAAAGCCAGCAAGCACCCAACCTGGAAGCCTAACCCCAACTGGTTTGATTCTAGAATCTCTGCTTTTACCTGTTACTCTACACTGCCTCCCACACCCCACCCTGGATGTTAGCACTCAGTAACCCGATTACAGCTCCAAAAACTTCGGTCACCATAGAAACAATTTTGTGCTGGTTTCTCTTCAAGAGCAAACCCCAAATCCATACTTGACACTGAAGAACATACAAGGTTAATGCCTGAAAGAACCCATGGCTTCCAAAGTTCTCCCCAATCTGCCATGGAAGCTTCAGAGTGATTGCTGATCTGGTGGCATAGTCCCCCATGGGGGGTCCAGGGTCTTGAGGGCCATTAACCATGCTTGTCATATTGTCAAGTTCTTTAAAAACCTATCTTTCATTTTGTGGCACTGTTCAGACATAACTGTGAGACTCTCCCTGCTAGTTCGTCTGAATACACAAATGCAGCTCAAAAAGACAGTGATCTACACAGAGGCGTTCCTGGCGGGGATGCGATGCTTTCTCTACTTCTGACACCACAGCAAATACAGTTTAGGGGCGGCTGGCTGAAGCCATTGAGTTCACAGAACCTATCCATAAGATACGCCATCTTTTCTACTCCCAGAGGCAGAAATTGTTCAAGAAAGTAGTGGAGAAGGAGGTGGCCCTTAAAATAGGTCAGCTGGCCAAGGCCATGTGATGCCCAATGCTGGATGTGTGAGTGACACTGCCTCAGGCCCAACACAGGACTGTCTGCAGCTCTGGCTCTGTAAGTTCTAAGAGACTATGCAGTTTGAGTTAAACGGAGCACAAGAAGTAAGGCTTTGGTCAGTCAGTGTAAGGACCGCTTGAAGTGTTATATCAAGGCTCTCATGGGCTTTGTTGCTTCACTAAGTCTCAGATGGAAGATTGAGAACTCATGGAATGTGAAATGGAAAGCATCAAGTCTCACCTCCTCAAGAGCCCTTCTTAGTCCCCCCTTTCTAGCACCCAGAGCATCAGTGCACTCATGTTCTCCCCAGTTATCTCCAGCACTCGTCTTGTGGTCCTTGTTGCCTCCATTACCTGGCCCAGGATGGCATTGAGGCGTTCTGATTCACAGTCCACCACCACCAGCCTCTCCTTTTTCTTCTCCAGGTCCTGAAAGAGCATCCGGTATCCTTCCTCGGTGGTTGTCAGAATGTTGACAGCTGTCACCTGCCAGTTCTTCTCTGCAGCTGTATCCAAGACTCTCTGCAGGACTGACAGGCCTGCGGTGGAAGGGAGGACAGAGAAGTGGAAGTGTCAGCATTCATAGGTGATGTCCGTGTCTGCCTGTGCTTGATGCAACCCACCCCTACTTCCAGCGGGCACATTTAGCTCTCTCTCTCTGCACGTGCTCCCATGGGATGCTTGATGCTGTCTATACCCACTTGCCCTGTGAACCCACAGCTATTCACTATTTGAATTTATTTTCCTAGGAGGTCATTGCTGTCTTCTATCTTATTCTGTAGCAAGTGCAGTTCCTGCTCCTCGTGTGTCTGAATGCCACAGTGGCAACCATTTGGTCTTTCTTATTTTTTATTTTTTATTTTTGGTATCACCTTAAGGACTTAGATCTGAAATATAAGGTAGATTACTTCGATGGGCTCACCGCTCGTGGACTTTGGCTTCTTTCAGAGTCAAGTGGCAGCTTGAATAGTGACTGTCTCACAGGGCTAGTAAAAATTAAATAAGAGTGTTGGGTGTGGCTGGTCTGATGCCAGGGTTCTCTAAATGGTAACTGCTCTTATTCTGGGACAGTGGTACTCTGAACAAGAAGAGTCCCGGATAGGCTCATGCATATGAACATTACTAGGTTCCTAGTTGGTGGCCCTGTTTGGGGAGGTTATGAAATAAGAAGGTGGGTCTTAATAGAGGAATTATGCCTCCTGGGAGTGGGTGTTTAGGTTTCATAACTTTGTTCCATTTCTTGTCCTCTCTTTCTCTGTTTCCCATGTATAGATGCAGTGCAAAGAGCCTGGCTTCCTGCTCCTGCTGCCATGCCTTCCCCACCATGGTGGACTGACTATCTCTCCAGAGCGGTAAGCTAGAATAAACTCTTTCTTGCTTAAGATGCTTTTATCAGGGCATTTTATCACAACCACAGAGAAATAACCAAACACAGGGAAATTTAGTAATTGTTTATTGAACAGGCTAACTTAGTATCTAAAAGTAGCTAATGATGATGAATTAGTGAAATTTGGATATGGTTCCAATAGCTAATACTTTGTCACAGTGTTCAGTAAATGTGTCCTATATGTCACCACTACCTTCTGATTAAGGTTGAAGCTGTGGAGGAGCCTGTTTCTCAGCACTACTGTTCTCCCCTTGCCGACACCCAAGGTGTTCTTTCTTCCTTTTGTGCAGCAAAGGACCACAAACTAAGTGTCATGTCTCAATGAAAATGTATAGCTTACACTTCAGGAAGCCAGAGCCACATTGTTGGTAGAGCTGGTCGCTCTCTTAGTCTGTGGGAGAAAATCCATTCTCTTGTATCTCCAGCTCACATTTCTCTGCTTGCTCTGCTCATATCCTTTAGCTTATGATTCATCTTCAAAACCAGCTCTGATGGCCTAGGCTTTCTCATTCAATCTGACCCCAGCTCCTCTGACTCCCACTGTCACAGTTAAAGACCTTTGAGATTTGTACCAAGTCCAATGGAGCATTCTGGAACAATCTTTGCTTTCAAAGGTCAGTTATTGAACAGCCTTCATTGCATATGTAATCCTGACTTCCCAATGGCATTTGCATTTACACATTTTCCAGATTCAGAGACAAGGAAAGGGACAGGGGTTTGGGGAAGTGGGTCTTTATTTTGCCTGTCATAGACAGCTACTTTTCTGTGAATCTTTTGTATATATCACATTTCTTACTCATAGTAATACTGCTAATTCTTTCTATAGTGAGCAATATGGCGTCAGGCCTTAGGAACCTCTTTAGATTGCTTCTGGTCTGATTTTCCACTTTGGTTCATTTCCAGTGAATGTTGCTTGATGTGAGTAAGCCACATGTTTGCTGAACTTTCCCTGTGTGTCTGGTGCTATTCTTCTGGCTTTCCTCTTTTAATTCACTGGATTCTAGTGGGTCAGTCTTATTCTGACCCCTATTTAGCAGGTGTGGACACCAAAGCTCACTAGCCCATGGTCACAAAACCGGAAAATGGTAGAGCTTAGGGCTTTAAGTTCTGAGGTAGACATAGTTCTTTGCAGAGTGTGGGTTCTTCTGTCAACCCAAGAAATTCCTAATATGTTTTTTTCTGGAATTGCTATGGTTTAAGCCTTTATTATGGCACAAGATTATTCTGAAAGGAACCATTGGCAGATGACCCACACAGTGGCTGCTGTCTGAGAAGGGGAATAATCAAAATATGGGAAGAGATGGTGAAATGAAAGAACACAGAAAGAAATGGATGCTTCTGCTCTGTCTCTCTGTGTACCTTCCTTTTTGAATGGCACTTTCCCCACTGCGTATAAAACTTAGTAAGCCACTCTTGTTCAAAGTATCTAAGATTCCCTGCAGGAAACTGCCAGGGAAGTGCTCCCCTGTCTCAGTTTCTAGACTTTCAAGTCTCAGTCCATTTATCTCTTTACACTAGGAACAACAGCATTCTTACAGGACTAAGCCATGCATCAGAAGGTGGGGCAGGGCAAATGAATACCATATGACTCAGAAAGAAGAGTTCTTGTATAGAGGATGAGTGAATAGAGAACATGGGATGTAATGCAGAAGAGTGGGAGGACCATATAGGCAGATGTGATAAATAAATGTACTGCAGAATAAGGACGCTACAGAGAAAAGTGTGAGAAACAACTGGAAAATATGATTGCAAAGTTCAAAGGGAGAGGACTACAAGCACCAGGGAGAGGAGGAGGATGACAGTGATGCTGATGATGCTGATGATAGTAAGAATGGATGATAGTGATGAAGATGGGTGATGGTGGAGGTGATGATAGTAGTCGTGATAATGACAGTGATGATAGTCAGGATACTGACAATGATGATGATGATGATGACAGTAATGAAGGCCAAGATGGGGGTGGTGATGAAGATGATGATGGTGATCGTAGTAAGAATTGTGATGATAAGGATGTAATGATGTTGACAGTGATGATGGTAGCAGATGGTGATGATGGTTGATGGTGGTGATGGTGACGGTGGAGGTAGTCATGATGACAGTTGACAATGAGGATAGTGATGATGGTGGGATGATGGAGATGATGATGATGATGATGATGATGATGATGACCACAGTGATGAGGGTGGTATTGGTGGTGATGATGATGACAATGATGGTAGTCATGGTGATGACAGTGTTGATCATTATGGTGATAATGGTGCTGCCTCTGTTGATGGTGAAGATAACAGGCAGCAGATATGCTGAGGATTATGAATGCATTGAATCAATTGTAGGCCCATTTCAGCCATTATCTCACTAATCTTCATGATACATTCTTGAGGTAGTGACAATTCACCTTCCTTTCAGTCATAAAGAAATGGAGTCGTGGAGGATTTGACCCACTATATGAGTGATGAAGCTAACACAGATCAAGCACCTGTCTGAAGTCCCAGGGCAGGGGAAGAGAGAACTTAGGTTTAGGTCTTCTTCTGCTTTCCCCTCTATTACTGTGAGCTGTGGGCCACTTTGCTGAAAATCTTGGACTTGGTGACATGAGAGTTTGGTGAATGGTAGCCTGGCTTGATGGGTTAGAGGGTTCCTCCCTCAGAGGCTATTTTTCACACTCTGAGTTAAAGGCTGGCAACCAAGGAATCATCACACAGAAATAAAGCACCTGGCTCACTTCCCCATGTGTTCTAAGGAGACAGGCATCTTTCTTCTTCCCGCTGGTGAATTTTCTCCATCCCTCCACAATCTCCTTTCCTTAACCCTTAGCTTACCCCGGTCAGCATCATAAATGTAGACAAAGGTCTGCCACTTGTAATGGTCGATAATGCTAATGAGAGCTTCCTGTAGTTCCGGGCGCAGCTGAAGGACAAACTGATTGGATGTGTCAACGGGAAAACTTGGAGTAATGAAGCACACATGGAGGGCCCCACAGAAGGAGGTCAGCATGTTGACAGTCCTTCGTTCATAAAATCCAAAGATGGCGTAGACTCCCTTGGAGAACTGGGAACAGACTAGAAAAGAAGATGAGAAAGGTTAGGGGGGTGGCTAGGGGAAAAGCTCGTTAGATAAAAGAACTTGTACAAACATGAAGACCCAAGTTCTAATCCTAGCACCCATGGAAACAGCCAGGAGTGGTTGCATATGCCTATAATCCCAGCATTGAGATGTGGAGATGTGAAAATTCCTGGGTCTCACTGGCCACAAGCAGAACCAAAAATAGTAATCTCTAGGATCAGTGAGAGGCCTTTGAAAGGAATAGCATAGAGAGCAACAAAGGATGACACATCATATCCTCCCCTGGTCTCTGAACATGTGCACATAGGTTCACACACTTTCATATACACATGTGCACACATTCATAACCCCCAAATTAATAAATAGAAATGCTCCAAACAAATGGCCAGATGGCTCAAAAAATTCCATTTAAGCCACCATCACTAACCATCTGCTGTCTAGCCATCCACCCTACCAATTAACCATCCCATCCACCCATGCCTTCAAATACCAGTCTGTTCAACAGCTATTGATCTCACCATCTACCCATTCTATTCACACTTTCATCTGTGTGAACACTCATCCATCTGTCTAGAGCCAGTGCTTCTCAGATGCCTGTTACAGATCAGCAGCCATCATGACTGTTGATCATAGTAGCCACACAGCCAAGAACTTTCACACAATTAACCCTCCTTGTCACTACAATGACCCTGTTAAGAAATAAATGACGGACATTTTTAATTTTTTGTTGGATATTTTCTTTATTTGCATTTCAAATGTTATCCCCTTTTCTGGTTCCCCTAGAGACCCCCTATTACATTCCTCTCCCCTGCTTCTATGAGGGTATTCCCCCAACCACCTACCCACCCACTCCCACCTCCTGCCCTCCTCTACACTGGGGCATCGAGTATTCCCAGGACCAAGGGCTTCTCCTCCCACTGATGCCTGACAAGACAGTCCTCTGCTACATATGCAGCTGGAGCCATGGGTCCCTCCATGTGTACTCCATGGTTGGTGCTTTAGTCCCTGGGAGCTCTGGGGGAGGGGGTTCGGGTTGGTTGATATTGTTGTTCTTCCTATGGGATTGCAAACCCCTTCAGTTCCTTCAGTCCTTTCTCTAACTTCTCCATTGGGGACCCCATTGGGGACCCCATGCTCAGTTCAGTGGTTGGCTGAGAGCATCTGCCTCTGTATTTGTCAGGCTCTGAGAGAGCCTCTCAGGAGATAACAATATCAGGCTCCTGTCACCATGCACTTCTTGGCATCCACAATAGTTTCTGGGTTTGGTGACTGTATATGGGATGGATCCCCAGGTGGGGCAGTTTTTGATGGCTTTTCCTTCAGTCTCTGCTCCACACTTTGTTTCTGTATTTGCTCCCATGAGTATTTTTCCCCTTTCTAAGAAGGACCGAAGCACCCACACTTTGGTCTCCCTTCTTCTTGAGTTTCATGTGGTCTGTCCATTGTATCTTGGGTATTCAGAGCATTTGGGCTAATATTCACTTATCAGTGAGTGCATACCATGTGTGTTCTTTTGTGATTGGGTTACTTCACTCAGGATGATATTTTCTAGTTCCATCTATTTGCCTAAGAATTTCATGAAGTCATTGTTATTTATAGCTGAGTAGTACTCTATTGCATAAATGTACCACATTTTCCATATCCATTCCTCTTTTGAAGGACATCTGGGTTCTTTCCAGCTTCTGGCTATTATATATAAGGCTGCTATGAACATAATAGAGCATATGTCCTTGTTATATGTTGGAAAGTCCTTTGGGTGTTTGCCTAGGAGTGGTATAGCTGGGTCCACAGTTAATACTATGTCCAATTTTCTGAGGAACCACCAGACTGATTTCCAGAGTGGTTGTACCAGCTTGCAATCTCACCAACAACGGAGGAGTGTTCCTCTTTCTCCACATCCTCGCCAGCATCTGCTGTCACCTGAGTTTTTGATCTTAGCCATTCTGACTGGTGTGAGGTGGAATCTCAGGGTTGTTTTGATTTGCATTTCCCTGATGACTAAGGATGCTGAACATTTCTTTAGGTGCTCCTTGGCCACTTGGTATTCCTCAGTTGAGAATTCTTTGTTTAGCTCTGTACCCATTTTTAAATAGGGTTATTTGACAGGGACATTTTTAAAGAAGGTATATTAAAGCCAAGGATTGAAAACTAATAAGCCTATTTGTGCTAGGAGCTGAGGCAGTAAACAGTGCACTGACCATGCAAGTGTGAAGACATGAGTTTGGACCCCAGGGACATGGAAAGCTTGGCACAGTAGTATGCTTGCCTGTAATCTTTCTGAATTTATAGATAAATGGGAGGTGAGACAATAGATTTCCTGGCATCTCTTGGGCTAGCTACTCCACACACACTGGAAAACAACAAAGGAACCCTTTCTCAAACAAGATAGAAAGGTGGTCACCTGACTTCCATGTGTGCATCCTTACAGACACATATGCACACACACAGTTAATGGACATGTTCATGTAATACATCTAGGTCAAATCCAGGCTGGGTAGATCCACTGATGGCCTAGGCATTTTTCATTTCTTTACCCACAGCTTTTAGGCAAAGCCTAAACACTGCCACAGGAAGGGAGGTAGCCTACTACTGTTGCTGACATGGGTTCAGGAACACAAATATGGATTCCCTCCACCTTGCCCTTCCTCTCAGTGTCTGCCTCCCTGCTGATGTTTATGTTGTGATCATGCAGTTTGCTAGCAGGTTGCCAGGCCTTTCAGAGGACCAACCAGAGCAACTGCTTAGCCATGTAAATACCCCCACAGGATCCATTCTGCAGGATCTCAGCTGCTATGAATGCTGGTTTGCGGTTGATATTATTGCCGCTTAGAGTGTGATCAGAACAAGACTGAGGGCACGGGATCGGGCTGTCTGTCTGTCAGTCAGTTTGTAAACTTCACTTTTCTGTATGACTCAGGATGGAGCACTGACAGTTTTCGTCTCAGCCCGGGGACTCTCCTTGCTTCATCCCGAAGAGAACTTCAGTGAACATTAGCTTGTCGAGTCCTCGGAAACCCATGACTTGAATATTCCTAGAGAATTATTATTATCGTTAATGTGTTTTATTTTATTCTCTGAGAATTTCGCACACGAATACATTGCAATTTCATTATATTCACCCTTGACAGCCATACTCCAACTCCTCTCAGGTCTGCTACTTCAACCTGCAGCTTCACGTTTCTCTCAAGGTGACTTTCCCACCGACTGCTCATTCTAGACTGAAAGAAACATCATGGGGCACCTACTCTGACCAGCCCCGCATAGCTGTTCCGGGAGCTGATGATAATAATTGTTGATTGAACTTTATGCTATGTGATACTTTAAATTAATAGCCATTGTTCACATGCTTTATAATGCTCAGGAAGTGTTTTAATCTTTGTAGACATTTTGTGATTGCTCTAAGAAATTTTTTTTTCTAATTAAATTTTAGTGTAGAAAAGAATGAACTTTATTAGAACGGACTGTTCATCCATGTGTATGTCTGTACTTTCGTCATTCGCACCTTCTCCCTCATTGCCTTCTTCCTCTTTCCATTGCTTCCCTCACGCTCACCAATAACTCCCATGTACACATTCTGCATCAAGATTCTTCAAAAGAGAAAGCATGATTAAAACTGTCTTTCTCCTTCCTATTGCCTTCTCCTTTCCCTTCTCATTGGGCTCCTTCCTTTCTTTCATGGTCTCCTTGTCACTGTCTTGTGCACATGCACACATAGCACACACAGTGTTGAGGTTTGGTCTATTGATGTCTACGTAATGCTAAGTGTGGCCCCAAAGACCTGGTTGCCCCAGAGATGAGAGAGTTTGCACTGGTTGCCCTAGAGATGAGAGAGTCCCAAGCGATGCTATGTGATCTTGCCCCCAAGTTATTTCTGATTGGTAAACAAAGATGCTGACAGCAAATAGCTGGACAGAAGACACATAGGCGGGGCTTAGGGTTCCCAGGCTTGAGGTCTGAGGAGAACCACACGGGAGAGAAAAAAAAACAAGGAAGAAGAGAAATTCACCATGGATTAGGAATTAAGAAAACATGGCCCTGATGATTGGCCAATTAAGAGCAGCCCAGATGAACTATAGCAAGTAACAATTGTAGATTATCAATAGGAAAGTACAGTCTAATAGCAAAGAGGGCAGGAATCTGTCTGGCTCTTGTGCTGATTATGGCTTATTGTCAATAATAAAAGTTGTTCGTCTTTTATCCTGGAACCAAATGGTCAAAGGTGGGGTAGAAACTCAGTTTTGGCTTAAAAATTTCGGCAACACACATGAACACATGTACACAAACACACATCTACATGCACACATACATGTGCGCACATGGTTTTAAATCCAGGATAGATGAGAGGCAGCATAGCATTTGGGGTTTAGCGATGGAATCAATTTCTCCCTGAAGTTAAAGGAAGCCTATCAGTGAAACAAACCAAAGTTAAACGCTATGTATCATTTTCACTTTCTTGTGGTTCTGAGATTCCCATGGCACAGGAGGAAAGTCCCTGTGTATCTGACCTTGACACAGAGTCTGAACAATTCCTCTGCTGACCTTTCATACCTTGCTCCATCTCCTTACTTCCTGATTGGCCATCCTGGCTGTCACTTTACACCTCAATTCCAGTGGTTTATCTCAGGGACTCTGCGCTCTCCGTTCCCTTCTAGCCGGCAGGACTGTTCCTTTGCCTCTCCTCTCTGCAGTCCTGTCTCAACTTGTCTCGCTTTCCCAAGCAGGCTTCTTCCCCTCCCCTCATCACCACCAGCCTCAGTTTCCACCCTTTAGTTACTGTGTCTAAATCTTCTGTCTACATCTGTAGCTGTTTTGTTCCATACCGATTCTCCGAATGTAGTGTCTGTGTCCCAGAGCCAGCAGAGTGCTCAGAATACCATAGGCGCTCAAGAAATATTTGATGAATGAATTCATGCTGGGTGCTTGAGGGGACATGCACATGACCCAGAGTGGGCGTTGGAAGGAGGTGGTCTCCTGAACATCTTTCTCCCTTGCCCTGGGTGGCTTTCTTCTGAAGTGGCTCCTTCACCTCCTCCACTCAAACTATTTTCTCATTCTGCCTAATGAGACTCACTTTCTGTACGCAGCCCACAATAGGGACTGCCTTTAAATGTCTATTGTAATTACTAGACTCAGGTTTTCCATAAGTATGATTTTTTTTTAACCAGGAAGCATGCATTGTATATTATCCACCCATGTTAAATATAGATTTGTCAAAATGCACAATCCATCTTCCAGGGGTTAGTGTGCATGGGAAGCACATAAACCCTGTTAAAATATTATAATAGGCTCCATGGTATTTTTAGGATCCCTTCTCTCCCCTTGGGGCAGTAAAATACTGTCCTGTGGCATGAAAATCCAGCCTCCAGACCTGTTCCCTCACTCCATCTTCCACTTTCTCACAGACAGTCGGATCTCTGGGGTCCTAGTGGCTGTGACATTTTTTGCTAGCACTTTAGCAGAGGTAGAGGGGGAAAGCGGGTTGTGGGGAGGGAGGGAAAAGAAGGGTGTGGGGAGGAAGGGGAGGTGGAGTGGGAGGAAGACAGTTCTCACTAAATCCATAGACATAACTGGCCACAACTTCTCAAATTACGTCCAAATTTTCCCCTTAACAAGTCTCTTTCATTCAAGTGGGTGCTCTACCCTTTAGACTAAGAGGGTGCATGCTAACACTGCTCCCTAAAAGAACGCAACACGGGAGCAGCCTAGCTTATATTAACTTGGGTGGACCCTGACTTGCCACCAAGCTGGATGTTTTCACTTTGCTGTGTCTTCTCGTTTCAACTAAACCATAGGAGGAAGAAGGAGAGAGAGTGAGAAAGGGAGGGGGGAAAGGGGACAGGAGAGAAGTAGAGGAGGAAGAAGGATGGGAGGGAAGAGAGGGAGAGGGAAGGAGATTCCACAGACCCAAGGCATGCAGGGCAGGACAGTCATTGGCTAAGTGTTGAGGAAGATAATTAGTGGTTATAAGACATGACTTTGGAACTGTCAGAGTAAACAGCACAGGAAAGCCAAGGCTCCGTAGAGAAAGAACTAGGCTAGATGGCAGAAGACCCAGAGGGTCCTCTTTTCTTTTTCATTAGTATAAAGAGTGTGACTGACTGAGCAAATTCAACCTTCTTCGGGAAGTTTCCTTAGCTGTGAAACAATGGGGTAGACGCAGCCACACTCAGAAGTCCTTCAGACACCAGCATTCTAGGGTCTCACTGAGTTGACTGGAAAACTGTTACTAATTTAGCCCTTGAGCTGCTTCAGGCTCAGACACCCAGGAACCCTCTTTGCAGCTCTTCAGTCCAAGCAGCTGGTGGAACCTGGGAGTCTTTACATTCCACATGCTGAAGTGCTGGCACCGAGTCTAGAGGCCTGTGGAGTTTCATTTAAGATGCAACCTTTGGCCTGTAGTGTGAGTTAGCTCTTCAATAGAGGGTAGATGAGGCTTGAGGCAAATCAGAGGAGCTGGGGAAGAGGGGGTGCATTCCCAGAGGTGACCAGCAGGGGTGAAGAAACAGGAGTGTCCTTAAGTAGAATCAGGACCCCAGTGTGAATTAGCTGGAGCACAGAGTCCCAGCACAGATTCAGAGCAGACTAACAAGTGTGCTGGGGGCCCTCAGCACAGGGAAGCCCAGGTGAGCAACATACCTCCTGGTGGCTGTCAGTGTGTGCTGGCATTGGACCACTGATTTATGGCCAAGGATAATTCTTCATACTGACTCTTTTTATCCCACAAGGGAAGTTATAGACTAGTGACCAGCATACAGCAAAGTCTGGACCTGAGCTCTCCCACTCTTGCTACAGAATCCAAGTTCCTGACATACTTGATGTACTGCCTTCTCCCTCTGCAACGATGGGAAGAAACAAACTAGCCAATAGGCCAGCTTTAGGCTCTGAACAAGTCTTAAGTGCCCTTCCTCTGGCTAGGTAAAAAGGCATTGCTTCATTGAGTCATATATATGGATCTATCTATCTATTTGTCTATCTATCTATCTATCTATCTATCTATCTATCTATCTATCTATCTATCTATCATCTATCTACCATCTATTAACCTCTGTATTTTATCTGTATCAACCTATCTGTACTTACATAAGTATTTATTTCACCATGGCATGACCTTGCTGTTGTTTTATGTCCGCTCCATCCTTGGGAGATTATACATGCTTATATACATATATGCACTCATTTCTCCTCCCATGAATGAGCCCGCCGATCCATTTGTTCACTTTTGAACTGCCAACTCCCGACCCTCATACGGCACCTATAGGGCAATAGAGATATGCTAATGAGCTTGGCAGGGCCCCAGCCACAAACACATTGACGGTAGAGGATAATTACTGTTACCAGAAAACAGTTACAGTAACAACTCAGTCTTAGTGTCTATTAGGGATGAGTTCATGGTACAGGTAAGGACAATTAGCCTTAGCCTGAAGAGGAAGCTCAGGGTTAAAGTGCTTGGTATGCATGGAACTGAGTTTAGACCACCAACACTCACATAACAATCCTGGTGTGGTGGGATGCACCTGCAATACTAGCCCCAGGGAGGCAAAGACAAGGGGGCAGAAGGACCTCTGGGGTTTGCTGGTATCTAGTGTCAGAGAAACAGTGAACTTTAGGTGCAGTGAAGGACTGTCTCAAAAACGAGATGGAGAGAGATGGAGGAAGACAACATAAATCTCTGGTCTATGTATGCACAGGTGAGAACACACACACATACACACACACACACAGAGAGAGAGAGAGAGAGAGAGAGAGAGAGACAGAGAGAGAGACAGAGACAGAGACAGACATACACATATACAGAGACAGACACAGAGACACAAGCACAGAGAGACAGACACACAGAGAGACAAAGAGAGACAGAAAGACAGAGACATGCAGACAGACAGACAGACAGACAGACACACACACACACACACACACACACACACACACACCATCACGAGTGCTCTTATGCCTTATAAGAAAGCATCAGCCAAAATAAGGTGTTAGCTGAAGTCCTTGTTCACAAAGCATATTCCAGTGGTAAGGAATGGCAGGGACAAAGGTCCTGGAAGCCAGAGATGAAGCCAGGCAATGCTGGGACCATACCACTGTGTTCTGTACTAGGGTCACTACTTCCAGGAGTCTGCAGGAGAGCAAATCCAATAACTGGAGAAGTGAAAATTGAGGCCAGGACTCTCCCTTTGGGAGACACCTATCAGAAAAGCCCCCAAGCTGCTCAGCGTGGCAGCCCAGGCCAGCCTGCTGCTCACAGGAGCCCTTTGATAGTCAGTCCTGGTTGTGGCACCATCCACTTAGTATCAATAAATCTCCAGGCCCTGGGCACTGGCCCTGACAGCTCCCTCCATGGGAGGGAACTCCCTGTATTAGCTGCTTTGTAATTGTCACTTCCTTTAAGGCCTCTCTCTCTGACATTTCTCCTTAGCTCCTGGCTTCAGTCCCTGGAAGTGTGTCAGACTCGTTGTAAATAGTGGATAATGAGGTGATGGGAACATTTCCATGTTGGGGGAGGGAGCTAAAGCATATGCATGTATTGGAGAATGTTTAGACACTCACCGGGATCCTACGTGCACCTGAGCAACTCTACCCTTTTAGGTGGGGCTCTCATTCAACTCTAATGCATTGTCATTAAACATGCTTTACGTCTGTCACTTGGAGGACAGTGCTCCTCGCCCCTTTATATGCTCTGGCTCCAGTCCTGACCCATTCAGTATCATCATCATGCATAGAATTGCTTCCACTCCCTCTAAGTGAAACAACACTCCTTTAGGATGCTGAGACACGTCTAAGTGTCTTTACCATTTAGTAGGTGAATCAGCCCTCTGATACAGTCAACCAATATTCACTGTTGCTAGAAAATTGAGATATTGTGATGACCCAAGACATACATGCTTCTGGCTTTCCTGGGGATTTTTTTAAAAATGACTTCAGAAAGTCCCACATCAAGGGGAGTCACAGAGGAACCCCTGAGATCGCAGTAAGAAGCCAGCTATAGAACAAATGGTGGTTCTTGCTGCTACAGCCAGTGCTGGCTGAGAGCTGGCTGCAGCCCAGGCTGCGTGCTGCCTGTCCAGGTAGAGTAGCAGTTTTTCTGCCTGCTGGATGACAGGGGAGGAAGTGTTAGAGCAACTGTAGAGAGTGAGGCAGACTGGTAGAGGACACAGCACAGCACTGAAGGCAGACAGGGATCTGGTACCCAGGGCCTCTCATGAAAAGACCAAGCTAAGCTACCCTGCTCTGTGCTGGTATTTCTTCCCCCAGCTTGACTTGTTGGCTTCTCTCTTCACTCAAAGGAAGATGGCTGACTAGAAGATGGCCGCAGAGGACTCATCTCCCTCTGAGCAGCTTGGAGCATTTACAGCCCAGTACTGATGACCGGGCCCTGGAGGCCAGTGAGATGTGATTATGTATGAGGTTGGGAATTAAAACAAGGCTGGGCTCTGGTTGTAGAGTTTGCATTCACTATGTGGGTGTTGTCCTGAAAGCATGGGGCGGAGCCTTGGCACAGAGACTGGTCAGGGCTCATTGCTCGCCATCCTGAGCTGTGCTGGGAACGTCTGGGTGATGGGGTCGTCCTTTCTTCTTCCCTCCCTCCTTCACACCTTCATCTTGCCTCCCCCTCCCTCCCTTCTTTCTTCTTTCCATCCCTCCATTCTTCCCTCCTTCCATCTCATCTTTCTCTCTGCCTTCTTTCCTCCTTCCTTCCTCAATCCTTCTCTTCCTTCCTTTCTTATTTCTCCTACTCTTCCTCCTTCTGTCCTTCTCTCCTTCTTTCTTTCTCTCCCCTCCCTCCATTAGAACTTTCATACTCATTAGAATTATGTATGTGGCCCTACATAAAGAATGTTCTATTTCTTCTCCATGTCACTCATTCAAACAAATGTCCACTCAACCAGTAGTATGTGTTGGGCAGAAAGTGGGTGCCAGATTTCAACAAGCTGTGACAGGCTAGTGATGCAGGTGGTGAAAAATTCACAAGGCAAAAAAGGGCAGAAGTGGAGAGTTTGTTAGATGCGCAGTGGGTAAGTGGGTGAGGACACGGAGGCATCCTGGGGGCTGCCTTTATGAGGGCACAGTTCTATGTGGGCAGCAGGGAAGTGCTTCAGTGCCATGGTCTTATCCAGGTCAGCAACAGTCTAGCCTTGAGGCAATAAGAGTCTGGTGTTCAGCCTCTTATGCTAAACTAGCATCCACAACAGGGGATACGCGCTGCATGTACAGGCTCCACTGTCCTGGAGCCTAGACTCCAGAAGGGGAGAGAGGTACAAAAAAAGTAGAGGATCCTTTTGGATACTGCAGGTGATGTAATGAGACCAGGAGAGAGGAGCTGGACTGCCTCTGGCAGGTGGTCAGGAAGCCCCTCTCTATAGCGGCCATGACTGAGTTGAAAAAATATAAAGATCCGATGATAATAATGAAAAATGGTGAAGAGTTGGCAAAGGGCCAGGGAAGGAGTGGCACACAGAGGGGCAGAAGATGTAAGCAGGGCTCAGAGCAAGATGTGAGCTGGGAGAGCAGAAGAAAGGCCAGAGCTGGAGCTCAGCTGTGTGGCCCTTGCCTAGCATGGGTGAGACACTGGCCATGGTCCATCCATCCTCAGCTCTGTCTGTGTGTGAGAGAGCCTGGCTCCATCATCAGGTGTGTGTGTGTGTGTGTGTGTGTGTGTGTGTGTGTGTGTGTGTGTGTGTCTGTGTGTGTGTGTCTGTGTGTGTATGTAAAGAAGAGAAGTGAGTTATTTGCTTAACATGATCAAACTCTGGGTTTCATCCTCTGAGATGTGTGTGTGTGTGTGTGTGTGTGTGTGTCTGTGGTGTGTGTGCATGTGTGTGTATGTGTGTGTCTGTGGTGTGTGTGCATGTGTGTGTATGTGTGTGTGTGTGTGTGTGTGTCTGTGGTGTGTGTGCATGTGTGTGTATGTGTGTGTGTGTGTGAGAGAGAGAGACAGAGACAGAGACTAGTCTAGTATGTGTGAGACCTTGGCTCCATCATCAGGTATGTGTGGGTGTAGGGAGAGAGGGGGAGGGAGGAATGGAGGGAGGGATGGAGGGAGGGAAGGAGGAGATGTTTGTGCACACCCAGTGCATCCAGAAGTTGGAATATCTGATGTGAGGATGGAAAGAAGGCAGGCTTGAAACTTTGAGCAGGGCTAAAGAATTAGTGCTCTTCAAGGTCTAGGCTGCTTTGTGTGTGACTTAGGAATCTGTGGAGTCCTTGTTCCAGGTTGAGGACAATACTAGCTCATTTCAGATTCTTCCAACTCTGATTATATAGCACAAAGCACAGGGCAAGAGACACTGTGGGTAGAAAGGCTGTCCTGAGTCAATGGGACAGTTTGGAAATGGGAATGGGCATATATGACTTACTTAATCATGAGATTACTAGCACAGGAGGCCCCTGAGTTCATGCATCCCAGTGTTTGTGGCCATTTGCAGTCCTTAGACTCAGGAGGCCTACTGCCTCCAGCTTTCTTCCAAGCCTTTCCACTAAAGTTGCACCTCTGTGTCTGAAGAGGTGTGCATCTATGAAGTCTTATCTAAAGCACAGGCTTTGTTAGTGTGGGCTCTTGGAAGGCAAGAATGCAAGCTGATGGAGGCTAACGAGGCAAAAGTGTGTTGGTGGCTACAAAGGAGCAGCGCCAAGTGTTGGGATGTCCTAGAGATGCTCTTCAGAGTGTCACCATTGCCCTAGCCAATGTGTCAACAGCTTCATACAGCTCAAGATTGCTCAGGGTGTGGTTACCCGAAGGGCCAGGGGAAGTGGGCAAGCAGACCTTTTACTGGAGACAGAAAAGTGTGGGTCCTGTGAGCAGAAGGGACTGTGAGGTGGGTGTTCCAACCAAGATATGGCTACAGGATTTCACAGTGCTCTTATTTCACAAGTCAGAGTTTAAGATCATGCTAGGAACGCCATCAGTGTCACACAGTTCTAAGCACTGTGTGCTCATTAACATGCCACATCTGATGCTATTACTATTATCTATGCCCAGGAGGCTGAACTCCGAGATAGAGGAATGAGAGACTCATGCAGTGCCTCACCCGTCATAAAGGGTGCATTATTCTTTATAACTCTTATGGAGATTTGTACAATCATTATATCGTATTTTTAGTAGATGAATGAATGAGTAAATATAGACAATTTGCATATATTAAGACATGGATGTGATGTTTAAAATTTTATGTGTGTATACACATGCATGTTTACATGTGTGTTTGTAGGTAGGTGTGTGTGTGTGTGTGCACGTGTGTGTGTAAATGCGCATGTGCGTGCATATGTGCATGTAGAGACTAGAGGTATCTTGCATGATCACTCTGTTTTAAATTTTAAGGCAAGGTATCTCCCTTTAAAACCAGAAGCTGCTGACTCAGCTAGCTCCAGGAATCCTCTGAGTCTCTGCCTCCTGAGTATTATGGTTCCATGCCTGCCTGACATTTACACAGGTTCTGGAGCTCTTAAATGTGGTCCTCATATTTGAGTGGCTCATGTTTTAACCACTCAGCTACTTCCTTTGTCTCTGAGATGTATTCTTGACTTCTGACCCCATCTCCCATGTCAATAGTTAACATGTTTCCAAATGCCTTTCTGAGTACTGTAACTTTTTACCTACAACTGAAGTAAAGCTCCCTTGAAGGAAAAGGTTTTTCAAGTCTGCTGTTTTGCTTGCTACATAAGATGCGCTGAATCCTGTGCATACCAGCTGAGGAATACACACAAGGCCCCTTTCCACATTAACTTGAGAGAGACCACCATCTACATCCATGGGTCTGGCAGGTAGGTATGCAAAGGCCTGGGTGTGTCATCCACCCCACTCTAGGAGGTCACTTCCTGTCAGCTTAGACTGACAGGATGAGAGAGAGTGCTGCTCTCAGGCTGGTGCTGAAACCCAGCCAAGCCTGATGAATTCCACCCACAGCACTCAGTCTCTCCTCAGCCGTGCTCCCTAGGTGTGGAGGTTCACATCCTCTTACGTAACTCAGCCCTTCCCATGTCAAATGGGTTCAGAAGGAAGGATTTTCATACTGTGTGGAAAACTGTAGAGCTATGGACTGTGATGGGCAGGGAGTCTGCCAAGGGAGGGACAGACAACGCACACTATCCCTGAATCATCGATGATTCAGGAACTGAAACTCACAGGGTCATAGATTTTAGTACTAAAGGTACCTGGTCTTAAGGGACTACTGACCTAGAAAAATCTTCCTACCAGACAGCTAGCTGCTATTCTACACTTTAAGCTTTATTTCATTTGCATGTGTTTAGATTATGCAAAACCCGTGTCAAGGTTATCTCCAGTAGAGCCTCTCCCTCCCTTAATGGTGCGATATTGTCCACTGGTGACCTTGACATTCCAGGTGGCTGGTACTACCAGCAGCAATGCCATTCTTCTTATTGGTCACTAAGGTTAAGGTTGAAGTTTTCACTCCACACAATCACTGTTTTGATGGGTACCAGCACTATGCTAAGTACTTTCTAGGAATACTAACTTAATAATTACTAATAAAAGAGGGGCCACTGTGGTAGAGTCAAGGGCCTCGCACATGCTAGGTGCTCTTGTTTCCTTCCTGTTGCTGTGATAAAACACTCTGACCTACAGCAGCCTGAGAAGGAAAGGGTTACTTCATCTTACACTTCCAGAGTACACCCAGTCACTGAAGGAAGTCAGGGCAGGAACCTGAAGCAGAAACCAGAGGAACAAGGCTAGCTGGCTCACTCACTGGCTCATGCTAGGTTAGCTTTTTCATACAGCCAGAACCATCTGCCAGGGGAACTGTGTTGCCCTCAGTAGGTCAGATCCTCCTACATCCATTAATAACCAAGACCATTCCTTGTATACATATGCATAGTCTAATCTGGTCTAGGCCAGTTCCTGAACTGAAACTTCTCTCAGATGACTCAAGGCTACAATAAATTGACAATCAAGACTAACCAGGACAGTAGGTAAGAACTATATCGCTAGGAAATACCATTAGCTCTAATATAACCAATGAAGAATGTAGTTATTGTCCTAATTGATAGATATCAAACTGAGTTTGACTGACCCACCCAAAGTCACACTGCCATTCTGTAGAAGGATCCAGGCACATCTGTCCTACCACAGGAATAGTATATGACTCTTAGTTCTTACCCATCCATTCCTCTTATAAATACCCTGTAAGTTGAACAAGAAAGGAATAATGACTCCAGAGACAATATATAAATGAGAAAGGAGCAAGGGACACAGAGACAAGTCTGGCCTCAGATCTTTATTTGATGGTGTTTATGGTGACTAAAGTATACTGTTTATAACATGTAAACAGTACTGACTGAGTACTGTCAGTCAGTACTCAGACAGAGGGGGCGGGGGAAAGGAGCTTGAGAAGGCCAAAACTCATGAATGGCATCTCAGTTGCAAGAAGACTGCCTCTTACTGCCTTCTGTGTAAGGGTCAATGGTGCCTTTTAGCTCTCAGGTGAACACCAGCCATGACCATATAAGGGCAGTAATGTGGCAAATTGGTATCAAGGTTCTTAGCTCCAGATTTCTGTCCCATGCACTAGTAGGCAGCTTTGTATTAGAGGACCTGTGACATTGTCCCCTCAGCTACTGGCCTGCTCTGATGAGATGGTAGAGGAGGCTCCCCCTTGAGTGGAAACCCATGTTCAGAGATCTGTACAGAGAGTGGTTATGTGCCAGTGAGTAGGGAGCACTGTGTATGGGGCCCTGGGAGGCCAAGGTGTAGACATGTGTGGGCCAGTCAGCTCTGTTAGTTCAAGGGCTTGGTCTGCAAGCCAGATAAGGAGCTCTTGTTTGGAGTCAGATAAAGGCTGGGATTAGAGGTAGATCTCAACAAGGGTCCTTCTTGGACTGAGTTCAGGGGCCAAGGTAGAGGCTGCAGTTTAAGATGCAGTGAGCACACATGAATCTCATGTGGGGCAGGAGGTGGGATTCACTGTTGGGTCCTGGTGGGGGTTAAGTCTACCTCGCTCTAGGACAGAGTATATGAGCCAGCCAGAATAAACAGAGGCAAGGACATCAGTCAAGAGAAGGGGACTGTGGGACAGACCAGCTTTCTAACTTCCTCTCCCTTTGGCCCCATCACCCCTCAACCCCAATCAGTAAACATCTCTTGCTGGTTGCTTAAGGAACCAGCATCACTGTGAACAGTACCAGGCCAATCATTCATTCAGTGAAGCAGACTTCCCCTTTGGCTGCCGATTCCCATTTCCTGAGTGAGTAGAAAAAAAAAAAAGCATCTTGTTTCTTATTTGCTATTCTCTCCCTGTGAAAATCATACTTGCAAATGTACCTTCCTTGGCCAAGCAGCAAGCACACATCTCAGTGCACACCTGCAAATTTGATCAGCATCTGTCAATCAGGGCCAAAGTTTCCTGACATCCACAATGACAGCCTGAAGGTGCCCTTAACGGCAAAATCCACCTTCTATCTAGAGAGCTGTGTGCTCAGGAGATCGGAGGGCAAAAAGGAAGTCACAAGACTGCCAGTGATAGAAACTTCCTGGATCTCAAAACTAAAGGACATCATCAGACCCAAATCTCTTCTGTATCTCTCCGAAATCACTCCAGACTCTACCTCAGTTGATTTCCATGCTTTGAACACCAGTCAGACTGAGGAGTACATAAAAGAAGGCTGAACTCTTTCCTTTCTGCAAGTTGAGAGTCTGCCTGTCACTTTTCCTATACCTAGAATTTCTCTTTGGATTGATGTGAGTGATGCTTCACACTCTGGCCTCTCCCAGGTTTTCTCCCAGCACACACATCCTCCATTTGGGCTTCTCACTGGTCATTTTCTTAACATTTCTTTCCTTTTGGGAAAGGGGGTTACTATTTTGCAAATGTCTTAGAAGTTTTGCACAAGAACCCTTGGCAACATCCTTGTATAGCATTCACAATGCCCTGGGTTCAATCCCCAGCACTACATAAAGCAGGAATGGCCACATATGCCTGTGATCCCAGTACTCCAGGAGTGGAGGGAAGAGGAGAGGATGTTCAAGGTCAGGCTTAGATCCACAGTTTAGGAGCCCAGCCTGAGCTGTGTGAGCCCCCACCCACACATTTCTTAGATACCCTACTCCTATTTAGAGTAGTATTCGCTATTCTTGGGAGTTAGTTTTATTGTTTGTGGTGTGGGATTCAGGTGGCTCTCATGCTCCGTGACTTGCCCATCGCTCACATAGAACTTTATGGAAGGGTGAATTGAGCCATAAAATGAGGGGAGCATAGGCTGCTTAGCCTTGGGAAGGAACTCAGATCTGGACAATTACCACCAGCTGATACTGTAACAGGAGTCCAGCAGCTTCCCAGCATCCCACGTTGAGCGTCTTTTGTACTGACATCTGAATTGTTTTTCTAAGGTTCTCAGAACATGTCAGGAAATAGCTCCCCTTGAGAAGCAATACAAGGGCCTGGGATTTCAGAAGAAATTCTGTGCTGTTGTCCTGGGGCTTCTTCTTCCTATGCTCTGTGAAAATAAAGTTCCTGGAGAGTGTGTATGCAGGGGAAAGGTGCAGCTCCAATGGACTCTGAAGCAAATACCGGGCAAAGAAAGAGAGAAAGGAAGCACAGGCATGCTTGCTACAAAATGGGTGAGAAGTCGTGGAAAGCAGCTCAAGGAAGCTGTGTCCACTGTGCTGCTTTTGTGTGACAACCCCCAGAGAGCTCCAGATAGAAGTAGCTTAGCCCATGTCCTCAGTTTCTCTCTAAACAGCCCACACTGTGGCAGTCAGGGAACTGTTTCCTTCCAGGTCCCCATACTTCTACAATGCTCCTCAGAATCTCCCTTCAACACATGGAAAACTTGCCCATTCTTTGAAACACAGGTAGATGCAGATACCAGTAGAAAGCCTTCCAGAAAAGGTCACTCCTCCCTTCCCGCTCCAATGCACTTTCTCAGCATTTGTCTTTAGAAGGCTGTGAGCTTTTTAAAGGGTGGATCCTGCTTGTTCCAATTTGTTTTTAAGATCTCTGAGCTTAGCCCTGGCTTTGACATATGCACATTGATGGGTGGATGTGTGCTGATTTGCTCACCTGAGACACCAGGATGATAGCACCTCTTACATGCAGTGAGGCTCAAAGCATGAAATCAGACTGGCTAAGACCTAGACTCACCATCCAGTGTAGTATGCTGTGGAACCATTGTTTACTTCAAATGGTAAAACCCAAAGATGAGGTGGATAGGGAAAGAGAGAGAGAGAGAAAGAGAGAGAGAGAGAGAGAGGGAGAGAGAGTCACCCCTTCTCTACATGAGCTTCCTGGAGTTCTACAGCTTGCTCTGAGTTGCAGTCAGTAAATACTACACAAGAGAAAAACAGCCAGCTGCCTAGGTGCTTTGAAGGATTTCTCTCTATGCAATCACACAAGACTTTTAAAAATTAGCTCAAAATTTGACCAAATTAATGGCCCTCCAAAAAACCCAAGAATATAATTTATTTTTTTAAAACTGATTTTAACAATATTTTCTATTTATCCTTTGATAATTTTATGAATGTAATGTAAGGTATCCTAATCATACCCACCCCTCTTTCCTCACACCCTCAAGTCCTTCTCCTGTCTTCATGTATTCTTCATTT
>JANHMN010000025.1:8202353-8222856 GCA_030674055.1 Rhabdomys pumilio
TGCTGTGGCCCTCCACAATCATGCTTTATGTATCTAAGAGTTCAACCACCAAGCAGAATGGAAACTGGTTAAGGTACATTTCTCCCACAGTAAATGTACAGACTTTCTCCTTCTTGTTTCCTAAATGATACATTTTAACAATGATTTGCATAGTGTCTATTTTGCATTCAAGACACCGAGGAGGATGTGAATCAGTTATATGTAAATACTGTGTTATTTACACAAAAAGCTTACTTGTTTGGTATCCACAAGGTCCAGGAACCAACACTGCTCCAATTCCCCATTTTCTCTACTCCCACAGCACAGGGTTCTGTCTTTGATCACACAGAATTACTTCATGGGTCCTTTATCCTTACCACCCCATCCCTGTTGCACCTTACCCTGCGTCCCTCCTTCAACCCAAGGCAGTCACACAGCAGCCCAGCTCCCCAGGAAGTCCTCAGGACTGCTTCCTCATGCTTTGTGCTCCTAGGCTGGTGTGAAGAGCCTCGCTATCTTTATTCCATGTCTGTGGTTCTAGTCTTAGGCAGTCGAATGCCTTCTTCAGTGCAACTTCCCCTGCCCTAGACTCTTCCCCTGCCCTAGACTCTTCCCCTACTTTTTCTTGGCTGTCTTCTTTCTTTACTTCAAGGACTACCCTAAGTAGGTCACCCTGCTGTTTCCTGTCACAGCTCTTTACTCAAGCCGTAATTAAAGTAGCAGCCCTTTTATCTCTGCAATGGGGACAGCAATTAGATTATTTGGGAAAGATGGTTAGACCAGAGAATCACAGAAAGTGATACATGGCGGGGATCTTCGTTCAGCTTGCAATGCCTAGGTGCACATGTATTCAGGGTTCTTTTGATGTCCTGTGAGCCTGAAGATTCTTACAAAATATGCATAAGCCCAGAATATATTTTGTGCTTTTCCTCTTTAATAGTTGGCTCACATGTACCAAATGCTACAACATTTTCAGTGATTTTCTAAGAGCCATTCAAAAGTATTCAAATTACTTTCCAAAGAAATATGTTTTTTTTTTCCCTGACTTCCATTTCATTGGGTTTCACATGTTTCAGTTCCATTGCTCAAGTACAATTCTGAAAAGACAGAAGCTCTGTTGCTCTCCACACCTCCATCAACTTTATGATTCAAAATGGCAGTCTGAGAGAGAAGAGGCCATGGGCTTTCAGTTCCCTGAGACATTGGTGGAGATTTCCCAGGGTGAAGTCAAATACTGTGAATTGAAAGGTTTCTCTGGGGAGGGTAAAGTGAATCTCATTAGTTCCAAGAATCTAAGGAAACTTAGGAGGCCCAGGAAACTCATAAAGTTACAGGATTCACAAGGCCCCACCACCATGTAACATAAGCAATGAACAATGGCTAGGGAGGAGAGACTCTTCAGTGGAGTTGCCTACAAGATGTACAGAGAGCTTCATGGATGTGGCTTTTGCAAGTAATCACCTATTCTGGGGTGAGTTAGCTTTTTTCTTCTTTATGTGAATCATCTGCCTTTGAATCACCCATATTTATTCTAGTCCCATTTCTGTTGCTGTCATAAAGTACCCAGACAAAAGTAACTTAGTGGAGAAAGGGTTGATTTATCTCTGTTCCCAGTTACAGCCCATCATAGCGGAGGCAGCAAGAACTTCAAACATTTAGTAACATCACATCCACAGTCAGAAACAGATAGGGATGAATGCATGTTTGCTTGATGCTTAGCCAGCTATCTCTGCTCTTATATAGTGGAATGGCACAGCACACTTTTGGGCTGGATCCTCTCATATTAATTAAGGCAATCAAGACAATACCAGAAAGACATACCCACAAGCCAAGCTGACCTAGGCTAACACTTATTGAGACACTCTTCTAAGGTGATTTTAGACTGTGTCAATTTTACAATTAAAACCATCACAATGTTTTTGGGAGTAACCCCTCATCTATACTCCTATAATCTCGATAAACTCATTAACTCACTAAGTGAGACCTGGGTGGAATTGTTGCTTTGGTCTGCCCTTGGCACTCTCTCTGGGATACATAGATATTCACTTGTCCCCAGAAAAGTTGCAACCAGGGGTGCAAGGAGTGCAGGAGGTTGTGACTCACTGGAACCTAAACAAGATTCCTTCTCACAATCAACCAGAGTGGTTGGCTTGCTGATTAAGTGTCCCCTTTTAGGCTACAATATGTGGCGGCATCAAACATGGAGTTTCCAAGTGCTAGGTGAGCTAGCTCTCTACATGTGAGCAGCACCCCCAGCCTCAGCAGAGATTTCCCCTCTTTTCTTAGCATTCCTGGCCAATATAGTCCTGCCGTTGGCACTGAGAAGTACAGTAAATAACAAGCAAGCGATTGAGTGTGTGCACCATTTCCTCCTTTAAGAAAAGAACTCTGTTCCTTTGTCTGTAAGAAGATGTGCAAGCCCAGACATGTCTATATCCCCAGCTCTGTAAGCACCTATAACACATTTCAGATATTTCCTGTTCTTTTCTCTCTGGGTTCCACACAGACATAGGGGCACACATCACTGACCCTTCCACATGTACCACAGGACTCCCACCACGGCAGGCCATTGTCTATCTTTGAACAGAACCCACTTCCCTGTTCTGAGGTGACTCTTCTCCAGCAACACATCCACCTCATCCTCAGCCTCCCCCATGATGTATAAAGTAGAGGCAGATCTGGCTATACGCTGGATACCGGAGCCATGGGATTGCAGGCAGACTTAGCACTGCTCTGAGTACAGGAGAGCGGAGGTGGGCAGTCCACACTTGCCTAGTTCTTGGCATTAGATGAAACTGCTTTCTCTTCAGTGCTTTGAGCCTGGCAGTGCTCAGAGTGAGCTAAGTGTTAAATCGATGACCCCAGGAAAGGCACAATATGTGACCTCCAGCTCACAGAAGCCCTGGGTGTATGCTGGAACCTCAGCTATGCATTAATAAACACTGGACTTGTATTTGCTGTTAATATTTACCTCCCATATTTCTTTTAATGATCTCAGGCAAATGAGAGTCTCCTGGAGGCCCTGGGCCATCTGGCTACCCATACCATACAGCAACAGAATGCACAGTGGTCCACAGTGGCATCCATTGTCGTTATTTATATTTTCCTGGTTACTGGCATGTGATGAACCCTTTAATGCTGAGTAACAAGCAGTGCATTTTGCACTCATTAATTTTTAAAATTTGTAGCAGGTCTAGAGGGTCCACACTGTTTTTGTAGTAGTTTTACAAAAGAGACTGAAGAGCAGGCAAGTAGACAGAACAGCTATCCTTCATACCCGCATGCTGAGAGTCCTTACCACCACACCTGTCACCTTGTGGCATATCTAATACACAAACATTTTCTGAATAATTAACTCACTGATTCCATGTTACGTGTGGTCCTATGTAAGACAGGTAAACTCTCCTGTGGAGAATGATATTCTAGTGGGAGGAGGGAGACAGTTTTCAAATCACCAATAAAGAGAAAGGAAAGTGTGCTAAGCTCTAGAACAGAACTCCCTGTGCCAGCCGATGGAAGAGCAGCCCCTTCTCAAGAGGAAGGGTCAGGGCCAATTGCCAACATGGGGTTCTTTTTTTTTTTTTTTTAACGTTTTATTTATTTGTTTTCTGTATGTGAGTACAGTGTACTATTCAGACACACCAGAAGAGGACATTGGATCCTATTACAGATGGTTGTGAGCCACCATGTGGTTGCTGGGAATTGAACTCAGGACCTCTGGAAGAGCAGTCAGTGCTCTTAACCACTGAGCCATCTCTCTAGCCCCCAACATGGGGTTCATAGGGGACATAAACATTTTCAGAAGTCCAAGGCAGAAAGGTAGACTAAGCATACCCATATACAGACACGCTGTACCTTGTTCTCCATTGTACATACAGCATCTCAGCACTCTGTCCTGCCATCCTTTCCCATCATGCATCTCACCATCCCTTCCTGCCATGGCTTTCCACAGAGCCCCCCACCCCCCGTGAAGCCTCAGAATCTGCTGTCCAGTCTGCACACCCAGTCAGAGTTGCCACGTGATGTGAAATGTATTGATACCTGTGGTGTCAGGGGAACAGAAGCTAAACCCTGAGTGTCAACAAATCCCTACTTTCTCCTCAGCCCCCATACTGTGGAAAGAGTTGAATGTGTCTCCAGCTATACTGCTTTATTAGCTGTAAACTGGGGACCCAAGCTGTGAAGGCCCCTGGAGAGTGTCACTGTGCTGTGAGATGCATCCCAAGGGCGCCCTTGGAAGCAGGAGCTGCATGGAGAGTGCAGGCTCCCAGGAAGGCTGTGGATTCCAGCTTGACTCAGAGCAAGGAGGAAGGGGAGGAAGGGGGGTGTGGGGCAGACTGCAAGAAGACAAAGAGTTTAGATTTTATTGTATCCTGGTCTGTAGAGCAAAGGCAAAGACCAGGAAAAGCTGGCTATGGAATGCAGCTCTGTATAAGCATGCTGACCTGTGTCAGGACACTTGGGCTTGTCAGGCACAGGCCCATCTGTGTTTGTCTGTCTTGAGAAAGTATTTCTTGATTCTGGGCCTTGAAGGTCCTTGTTGGCCAAATACTGTCCTTGTTTGGTTGTGGTTCTGTTGGGTTCCAGGGATCTGAAATGGTTCTCAGTAGCATAGGCAGGGACAACAGAGCAAAGCCAGGCTGTGTACAGGACAAGGGCTCTCACCTAGAGGCTAACTAACTATGCTGGCGGTGCTTATGTGCTTCCCCTAAGAGTATGCCTTCCAAGGCAGATCTCACTGTATGAGGAAATTGGCAAAACAAAACAAAACAAAACAGTAGTATGGCATTCTGAATGCCTCCCCCAAATCTCAACAGACCTTGAATAAAAACCACAGTCATGACCAAGAGATGCAAAAATTCTCATACTAGGATCTGGGGTGAGGGAAAATACAAAGACATGTCTGTGAGAGCACTGAGTCAAATCTGTAAGTTGTCTGGTCTCAAGAGTGACTGGTTAGCCTCACAAGTCACTCCAAAAGACTGAGATGATATTCAGTACATTGCTATGAGCAATAATGTAGACAATAAAGCCAGTTATTGATTGTGCATTCCTTAAACGTGTGCATTACATTGTTAATGTATTTACCATCATCTATATAGCAATCTTAAAAATCTAGTAGGAGATATTTGGATCTACATTTGCAGATGAAAAAATTGAGGTTTTGGATGTGTGTGTGCACTCATGTGTGTGTGTGTGTGTGTGTGTGTGTGTGTGTGTGTGTGTAAGCCAGAAGTCAAACTCAAGTGCTATCTCTCAAGAGCTGTCACATTGTCACCTTGCCGTTGTTTTTAAGACGAGATCTCTCATTGGTCTAGAGCTCACTGGGTTAGGTTGTATTGGCTGATTGGCAAGCCTGGGGAATCCCCGTCTCTGACCAGCACTGGGATACAACACCATATTGGCTTTGTATGGGGGGTTTAAGGATTGAAGCCAGGTTTTCACGATTGCAAGGTAAACACTTCACTCCCTAAGCCATGCTCTCAGGCTGAGACCAAAAAAAAAAAAAAATCACTGAAGGTTTTATAGACAAGGCATGGAAATCCAAATCAGTCCAGTGTGAGCTTCAATCTCATGCTTACCACCAGCCTAGTTTCAAAATCAGCAAACGACTCCTCTGGCAGGAATGTCACCACTAACTTGTCCCTTTGCTCCTTCAAAGCCTGCTTTATATGCCAGGTCTTCTGAGAACCCCAGTCAGAATCAGCCCTTCCTGTTCTTGGCACCCCCAGCTCTTAGCCTGACCCTCTGTCAGAGCACTTAGTACCTCCTCCTGCGTGTGAGTTAATTGTGTCCTGACGTCCCTCTCCACCTGAAGCTGGTTGTTAAGAGTTCCACCGTGGTACTAAGCATCTTCCATTAGCCTCCCATCTTCTCTTTAAGGGCATCTATGTGCCTTCAAATCTTTCTTAGCGCTCGAGGCTTCATTGTGCTCAGGGCAGAGATGTCACTGTCCTGGCAGGAGGGACACAATTCTAAAGAGAGACATCTGTGTCCTCCTTTAAGCAATCAGACTATTGAAACAGTCTGCTCCAAAGAATTGGAATTTCCCCAGTAATCATGCTGGGTGAAAGAAAAGGCTGACACCCTGGTGCTAGCAAGGGGGAAAGTTCCCAGGGAGATATTTTGCACAGTGCTGCCAGTTACCAGACCATCTTGAAGGAGATCCTGGAGTTCAGGGAATGACGGATCAATGATGGGTGGGACCACACCTTGACTAGGCCTGCTCAGCTACGCACAGCTCTTCCCAAACTTCATGTCAGGACCCCAAATATGGATTTGGGGGTGGGAGTGTCACTGAATCTCTTTATTACTTTCCCTTCCTAACACAGGCACATTGACTAAATCCCCTTGCTCTGCCTTCATTATTTTGTGTCTCTTTAATTTGTTTACTGAGTGTGGAGGTGCAGGCCTAGCTTGTCATGGCTGCCAGGACTCAGGCTCTGACCTTAATAACTCTAGTGACTCAGATACCTTCTGAGTGAGGCTGGTATGTGCAGTCTGTTACTGTGCTCTGTTTGACTAATGACGGTGACACCTGCCATGGAGGTACATTTATTTTCTATGGTAAGGGTCATTAAACAAAACTGGGCAGAGGTCAGGGGCTCCTGTGTGCCAGCTCTCAGATGACTGGGGAAGCAGATCCCATGAGTGACTGCTCCCAAATGGTCTTCTCTACTCCCGTAGAGATGTGCATGCCACTGTCTGCCTGATTAGGGTGCACTTTGGAAAGTGATATTGTGTACCTCATGTTCTTACATTAGATCCCAGCATTCTTTCTGCCTGGGAAAGAAAGATTCTGATCTCTATAAACAAAACAATCATTTTCTACGTGACATCTGAGACTGAAAAGTCACATGGAACCTTTGAGTTCATGCATCTCTTAGTGTCTGCCCCAGGTACGACACTGGAGAGGTTCTGAGCACTGGGCTTAGGGGTTGCTAAATTGGGTTTGTCCATTGGGCAAATTAATTAGTGACTGAAGCCTTGGCTTCCTCCTCTGTGTATAGGAATTACAGTTACGTTCTCTTACAATGCTGCTAAGAGTCAAACTCAGTTCTTAGCTCAAGCCCTTGCTCAGCTAAGGGACTTTTCTGTGTCTGTGGCTGCAGTGGCTCCTGTGTCTTTGTCATTATTTTGCAGAGGACAGCATCTGGCTGCTCAGGAAGATATCAGCAAAACTGAAAAATTTTATCCCTGTAGTGAGTAGAAAAATTACAGGATCACGTGTAGCTCCCAGCAAGCTTAGAGATGGCAGTAGTTAAATTTCTGCTCAAAACAATAGCTTGTACATCTTTAAGTTGCTAGAATCAAAGGCATTCCATAAAGTACTCTTATACATTTATAGAGTTGTTTTTTTTTTTTAACATAAAACTGTGGACCAGTGACACAAGGTGACAGTCTCAGTGCTGAAGCTCTCAGTGCTGAAGCTCAGCCCATGTCTTTTGCCCCCAGCAACCGTGTCTCCCACGCTGTTCCCAGCTGCTACCGGTTCCCTTCAGCTTCCCCATCAGTCACTTTGGAAGCTGGGCACAGCATGAGGAGGCCCAGCTCCATCTGATAGCTGCCAGACATTGATAACATATCTCACCACACAGACTCTCCTGAGATGAGTCCATTTCTTTACATAAAGATGCTTCTAGCCTGACCAACTCCCAGCATGACTTCTACATAAGTTAATTCTGCTGAAACCAAATTGACAAGGTCTATATTAAACATGGGGGCTAAAACACAGACCCAAGTTCTTTCTCTCAAAGGCTACAGATGTGTTCAAACTGCACTGGCATCCTGGATTCTACGTTGCCAGGTGGAAAGTAAGTAAAAGATGTTCAACGGGGGAGAGCAGATACAAGAGCCAGCATGCTGTGGCTCACACCACCCTGTTCTTCACTGAATTCTGCAGAGCCAAACCTTCCTCAGTGCAGCCTCTGTGGCCTCACTTCCGTGATTGCTAGTGCATGAGGGCACAGGACAGCCCTAGACCACTAGCATCTAAATCCAGGCACCTGCTTTGCTTGTGGTGTGAGCCTAAGTCTTTCTCAGCCAGTCTATGCCTTGGTTTCTATATAAGGAATGGGAATAATCTTGGGCTGACTCTCCAAAGACTGAGCAGAGTAAATGAAGCACCGTGCACAGAGCACTCAATGTAGCGGCCAGCATGCTAACACTCAGTACTATTGCCATGGAAACCTGACTGTGTGTTGTCTTGCTTCTTTCTCTTTCAAGGTTTATCTAAAATGCTGTGAAGTCTTATTCTGACTTTTCATAAACACGATTTCTCTCTGTTTCAGACCCTGTAATCATTTGTACTTTGCTGAGAGCACACAGAACGTGCTGCCGTGCACTGGAATGTCTGTAAACTGTTTTCCTCAGCCCACTCTCCCATCACAGCGAGGGCTGTGGGGGCAGAGTTCTAGGACAAGCATGTTGCCTGCAGAGCCCCTTCAGGTGCTTGATGCTGTAGAGGGAGTCAAGTCAGCTGCAAAGGCTGCCTTGTGCTCTATGTAGTTCCACCCAGAATTCCAGTCCCCACTGAGGCCCAGCATGTCCGAGTTGAAAGGCTCCTTAGAAACCAGACAATTCTAAACTGTTGAAAGTTGCAAGCTCTGGGACAAGGAATAAGCCTTCTTCAAAGTCTTGCATAATGTTCATGGCTGAAGTTGGAGTGGGCATTGGATCTCACAGCCTTGGGCTTCTCCCTTGCCCTCTAAATTGGGAAGCTGCAGCTCACTCTGTGGAATAGAGAAGAAATCAGCCCCACATAACAGAAAAAAGGGAGCAGAATGGGATGAAAAACAGCACAGGCCTAAGCTTCAGCACTGCTTAAAAATCAGCCGAGGTCTAGGGGCACAGATCCATCTGCCTAGCAGGGATGAAGAAAGCAGATAAACTGCCCAGATGACAAGGCCACCTTCTTGAACTGACTTTGGGAGTTTTCTCCTGCATGAAGGGATTGGGAGCCCCACAAAGGAGGTGCTACTAAGTCCCAGTGTAAAAGCATTGAATAGAACCCTTAAGGAATTCTCTGCCTCTTTCTATGAGTCACTCAAGTTTAACCCAGAGTCCTCAAGCAGTGATTCTAGTATGTCATCTTCCTATGGGGCATGTGTTCAGAATATGTACACAGGAGTCATTATTACAGGTCCTCTTGTTACTATTTAAGCTAGTAGAGCTGAGTAAATTCGAAGTCCTTCTGTACCTGTGTCAGAGAATCTTCTACATACTAATATTGTCTTCTCTGTCTTGGTGAGTCTCTGAGTAGTGTTTCTAGGAAAGACAGAATCATGGGTGGTTTTTTTTTTCTGCTGGTCAGTGGAGATAACCAGAGAGGAGTGTTCCTAATCCTTAGAACTGTCAAATATTATTTTCCCGATTAAGATAAGGTCAGTGAGTCTCAAAGTGGCCCCCTCCTCCCCTCCTATTTGCACTTGTTCTGGTTTGCTTTCCTACTGCTATGATAAACCTCATGACCAAAAGCAACCCAGGAAAGGGTTAATTTACTTAGTTTGCACTTTCAGGTCAGTCTAACCCCGAAGGAAGTCAGGGCAGGAACTCTAGCAGGAACCAAAGCAGAAACCATGGAGGAATGTTCCTTATTGACTTGCTCACTTAGCTTTCTTTTCCTATCCAGGCCTAGCTGCCTAGGGATGTTACCACCCACAGTAGGCTGATACCTCTTACATCCCTTAGCTCTTAAAATGTCTTACAGACATGCATAAAGACCAATCTGATTGCAGCCATCTCACCTGAAACTCCACAGACAACTCTGGGGTGTGTCAAGCTGACAGCTGAAGGCAAGTAGGAGATCTCTAAGGGGCAATGGGAAGGCTTGTGGGCAAGTGGGTAATGGAAAGGCTTGTGGGCAAGTGGGTAATGGAGAAAAGGAGAAGGGAAAAATGACCACAGTGGTGTGAGAATCGCCGAGGGCCAATCGTGACGCCACTCTAACCTACAAAGGGACTTACTGAACAGAGGACCTAGGTGTGTCACATCTCCAAGGGTGACATGACTGCTGCATACAACCATCCTGGTGACAAATAGCTCGCACATTTGGGAGAACTGATCTTTTCAACTCCAAATGAGTAGCTAAAGAGAGCAAAAGAAAGCACCAGTCATGTCAACTGTCTAGGGTGACAGGTACTCAGAATGGATTGATGTGATAGAGCGGCAAGGAGGAAAAGAGACAGCAAGTGTTGGCAAAGAAAATTTGTCCAGAAGCTATTTCCAGACACTGGCTAACTTGATGGAATCTGTTTTCTTGTTGGTTTCTAGGTGTTCATTATTACTATGTATGACAGTAATTTGTCTACTGGTTTCACAATGCACCATGGAAAGGTTTGTATCTGATGAGTCTGCAAAGAGCAATCTAATATCAGACTAATAAACTTGTATGAGAGGAACCATTCTTGTGGCATCTCCTCCTAGAGTCATTCTCTTTCATCCAGGTTGGTGTCAGCTACTCTGAAGAGAAGCATAGTAGATGTCTATATCACATCACAGGGTCCCACCTGTGATGGCTAGTTTCAGTTGTCAACTTGATACACTTTAGAATCACTGGGTAAGGTGTTTCAAAGAGAAATTGTCAGTGATTCTCAACCTGCGGGTCATACTCATGACCCCTTTGGGAATTACATGACCCTTTTACAGAGGTCGCCCAGGACTATTGGTGAACACATATATTTACAATATGATTCATAACAGTAGCAAAATTATAGTTATGAAGTAGCAACAAAAATAATTTTATGATTGGGGTCACCAGAACATGAGGAAGTGTATGTATAAGAAGGGCGATAGGATTAGGAAGGTTGAGGAACACTGGTATTGATCATGTTGGATTGTGGACATGTCTGAGGAACATCATTTGGATTATGTTAACTGAAGTGGGAGGTCTTTCCACTGTGGGTGGCACTATTCCCTAGGCCGAGATTCCTGGACTATATAAGGGTGGAGAAAGTGAGCTGAAGGCAGCAAATATGCATTCATTCTCTTTCCGTTTTTGACTACTTCAAGTTCCAGCTACCTCGAACTTTCTCTAAACCAAGGACTAAACCCGGAACCGTGAGCTAAAATAAACTTTTCTCCCACAAGTTAACTTTCCTCAGGTAATTTATCAGAGCAAATAGGAAAAGGCACCGGGGCACTACCACTTCTAAACAATGCCACTTTCTCTCATAGGCACAGCTTCCACATCAGTGGAGGTAGTAGAATCAGAATGCAAATTCTAGTTGGCCAAAACATTATAAGGTTTCATGAATTAATAAGACCAATTGCTATTTATTGTTTCTCATTGTTAAACTTTAAAAAAACAAAAACAAACAAACAAAAAAAAACAAAACAAAACTGATTCCCTGTCCGGCTGAATGCTCTGTGAGCCTGCCTCATCCTAAAATGTCGCTTGTCGCCTCCCACCAACACATGAGCTGAGCTCCTTACAATCACAGACCAGAGAAAACTCATCAGTGGCTCTCAATCTCTATGGGACGAGTCTTGAGGGCTGTGTTCTGCTGTGCAAGCTCAGCACATGGCTCATATTAGTCCCCACCCTTACCCCCCTTTGGCATCTGAGACTGACCTAACATCACTGACTGGCTGTGGGATTCTTTCCAGATAAGTCCAGTCAAGTTCGCAGAACCCTTGCCATCAGCATCTTTAGAAGCCATGCCCAATTTATCATAACTGACAGTATTGTTGAAACTTATTTTCTGCTCCACACTTGATGGTTATAGAACAAGGTCTTTGAAACTGGAATAGCCTAAATTCTAATTTCAACCCACCCATGTGTGATCTGACGTACAGAAATGCAAGCAACTTGAACCTCAGTTTCCTCAGACTACAATGACCAATCCTCTAACTTCTTCTAAGGCCTACATCTTGGGACTTTTTTTCTCTTCAGAGAGAGTATTACAGATGTTTCATCCTCTAAAAGCAACACAGTCTCAAGCAGGAAGAGTCTGTTTGTCCCCTCTAATCTGAGTATGAGCTCTTTGAGGAAAAAGATGTGATTGTGTCCACAATTGTATTACCAGAGCCCCGCAAAGACACTGTATAGTAAATTATAAAGAAAAAGGAGGAAGCTGGTGGCATTAGCATGGGAGAACCACTTTCAAGCAGTGTTTAAATGCTCAATAAACACTATTTTTATTTCATTTTCATCACTATGATTCTTAATTTCAGAGCTCAGGGAAGAGCTTGCTATGTGGGCAGCTTGTCAGCCTGTGTGGCTGTTAGCACTCTCTGGCAGCTGAGGGTGACACAGATATCTATACAGTTTTTGAGATGGCTGCATTAATGGAGACAGACCGTGCTCTGTTTTCTCAACCTTAGCAATGTTAACTGGAGGGTCTGGAGAGATGGTCCAGCAGTTGAATTCCTGCTGTTCTTTCAGAGATCTGAGTTCTGCCCGGAGTGCCCACACTGGACAGCTCACATTTGCCTGTAACTTCAACTCCTGTGGATCCAGTGTGCTTTTCTGGTCTTTCCATGCACCTGCACACATGTACACATATGCACTGCATATCCATAGAAAATAAAAATAAACCATAATAAGACAGAAAAGCTTAACTTTAGTAATGTTTTCTCATGTTTTGGACTACATCTACCATGTTGGTTAACATTCGTGTCCACAAATCTGTGTTCTGCTATCAACACATGTGCAAGGTCCTCTTGTAATTTGAGGCCTGTTTCTTTTTTAAGAATAGCCATATTTGGAGCTGGAGAGGTGTATCAGTAGTTGAAAGCATGTGATACTTCTGTAGAGGACTCAGGTTCTCTGCTCGTGCCAGACAACTTTCAACCACCTGGAACCCCTGCCTCAGGGGATCTGATGCCTTCTTCTGGACTCCATAGTCACCTACACATGTGTGCATGCCACTCAACTGCCAACATGTACAGATGATTAAAAAATATAGCATTTTAAAAAGTATAGTCAGAGTCATAATCGAGGAGGTCTCTTCTGCTCATGGTCTTTACCTCATATTTCTGATCAAGCTGCCAGAATTTCTATTGCTGAGGGGATAGCTCAGCCTCTGAAGTGCCTGCCATGAAGAACTGAGCTCTGTGCATGTCCAGAATCCATTTAAAAAAAAAACTGGATGTGCCAGTGTGAGCTAGAAATCTCAGTGCTGAGAAGGCAGAGCTAGATGGTATGCTTGAGCTTGCTGGCCAGTTACCCTAGTGTAGATGATAAGTTCCAGATCAGTGGGAGACCTTGCCTCGAAAATAAACATAAAAGGCACCTGAAGAATGATTCCTAAGGTTGTCCTGTGGCTTTTAAAAGCATATTCACAAATGTGCACATGTAGACACATATGAACATGAGCATACACATAGCATTCTCTGGAGGTTTGTTAGAACACAGATTGCTGGCCAGGTCCTATGTCCAGAGCCTCTAAGTTGATAAAGTGTGGGGTTTGAGAACTTGCTTTTCTGATATCTTTCCAGAAGATGTTGAGGCTGCTGCTCCTGAACTATTCATTGAGGGCTACCAATAATGCAGTAGAGATGTGAGAGTAGCCATGATGCTTTGAGAGCAGAACACTTCTCTTCAGCAGCTCCTGGGCTGGCCATGATTTTCCTCTCAATCCTGGGTGTGCTTGTAGTCAGTTCTCATTAAAGTCAGGGAAATTTACAGAAAACATCAGCGGCAGGACCCTGCTAAAGGAATTGAAGAAGCAGAGAAGCATCTGAATACTGCTGACAGAACTTGTGATTTCCCCTCTTTCTCAGTTGACAACCAGAGAAATGACTTGAGACTTTAATATCTCACAGTTAATATTATACTTCTGCAGGGTACTTCACATTTTTTCTAGAGTGTTTTTTTTTAAATCAATGTTATCACATCAGATTCTTTTAATAACTGCTTTGGGAGAAGCAGACAGGAATTAGCATCATTTGACAAATCCATAGAGGCTGGATAGGTGCCCAGCTTCAACAGCGGGTCCATAAGGAAGTAATCCAGGTCTTAGAAACATCCTCCATTCTTTGCAGGTCTCTCTCTCTCTCTCTCTCTCTCTCTGTTGTCCTCTGTGCACTGTGGAGTGAGGGTTAGTTTTGACTTTGAGTCTCTTTCTTGTTCTGAGCTATTTTATTTTCAGAGGGTTATGGACTCTTTGACATGGACGTATCACAAAGAAAGATAATGACCTGTGCAGTACCCGATGGAACTCTGGGGTGCATATTCCCTCAGGGAAACTTTGGAGTCTTTTTTAAAAGCCGGTGTGCCTAGTTGCTTCTTAGCATCCATTGACTGTCTCTAAGTCTTCCTACAGTTACACAAATCCATGAATGCTCAAGTTATTTATATAAATGGCATGGCATTTGCACACAACCCAGACAGATCTCCATACATACTTGTAAGTCACCTCTAGATTACCTACATGATGTAAATACTGTGTTCACAGTGGTCACAGTGTATTGTGTGACATAATGACCAGAGAAAAAGGAATGTTTGGTGCAAGTATCTTTTTTTCTCCTCAATGTTTTTTATCCATGATTATTTGGATTGAGGACTGGAAACCTCTGGACTCATAAAGCTGACTGTAACACAATTTATATATGTCTTGAGGAATTTGTATTTGGGCTCTTTATTGTCCAGGCCCACCATATTATATGACTTTAGGGCATTTTGTTGATTAATTTTTGTCAAGTTGACACAAGCTAGAATCATCTGGAAAAAGGGTGGGGCTCAGTTTAGGGCATTGTCGGGCATTGGACATTGTCTCTGTCAGTCTGAAAAGGTCTGTGGAGACTTTTCTTGAATAATGATTGATGTGGGAGGAGCCATCTCATTGTATACAGTGTTACCCCTGGTCAGGTGGCTCTGGGTTATAGAAGGGAGGAAGCTGAGCAAGCCAGAGAGAACAAGTCAGTGAGCAGGATCCCTTCATGGTCTGCATCAGCTCTTGAATCCAGGTGCCTACCTTGATTTCCTGTCCCAATATCCCTCAGTGATGGGGTGTGACCTGAGAGCTATAAGCTGAAACAAACCCTTTTGAAAGTTGCTTTTGGCTCTGGTGTTTATCACAGACAGAAAGTAGGCTGGGGAAGAGGTACTACCTGCTACCAACCTTTAGCTCTGTGAAGAAAATCACTGGCCACAGAACACAGTTGGCAGCATTTTCTGATTTGTCAAACTAAGCAAGAACTTTAGTGGATGAATATGAGCAATAGAGCCAAGTACTGGAAGATTTTGGGCAAAAGTTGGGGCCTCATGGAAGAGAGTAAGGGAAGATGATCAGGCTTTCTTGGTACCACTCAACGCATGGAAAACTGTATTCAGCCACTAGGAATCAGTCCTCCCATTTAAAATACACCCACCAGAACAGCAAATGACATTTAAAAGCTGTAGTCTGAATGTCTGAACTCTTTCAAAGTAAAGATTTTATACATATATATATACAAAAACAAAACCATACAGATGTATGCTGAGGATCAAGCCAGCATGAAGTCACTAATTTCTGATGCTCTCAGTTGAGGCATGTGTGACAGGAGATATCCTCTCTCCCAGGGTTGTGTGCAAATGCCATATCTCCTCTCTCCCAGGACAAATATCCCAAGTGTCTTGCATCACTTCCCATTGGCCAAAGACTACATATACACACTCAAGTCTCTGGATCATAAATTAAACAGAATTCATCTGTCACTCAGTTGTGTGTTTTGTTGTGTATTATACACTAGCCAAGTTCCTATTTCCATTTGCTATAGAGACCTAGAATTCCAGGAGAGGCACAGAAGCCTTAGAGACATTAGTGTAAGTTCCCTCACTAGGATGCAGGGGATGCTGTGAGATGCGGAGAGGTGTTAAAATATAGGGGATGTGGGATAGAGGAAGGGAATGCTCCCAGGTCACACAGAGACTACACCAGAAGTCGAACCAACTCTGCATCTGGACTTCCACTCTGAAGTTGATGTTCTCAGCAGTCCCCTGGTGTGCCTCAAGGTTTAAAAGCCCAGAGCAGACCCATGTATGGAGTAGCATTTCCTCACTCTAGATTCGATCCCTTTCATCCTTTTTTTCTGAAAGAACATTAAGAAGATGAAGTTCTACGTTCCTTTGCCTCTTGGAACACACAGCTGATCTACATGTAAGAGATTGTTATTGTACCTGACTCTCACCTATATTGTCTATACTCCACGGATGCCTTAGTTTTATGTCTGATGCTGTGATTAAAAATCTCTGACAAAAGCAACTTAAGGGACAAAAGGTTTGTCCTGATTCACAGTCCAAGGTATAGCCACCATGGTCAAGAAGTCAAAGCAGCAGGAGCTTGAGGGAGCTCATCACACCCCAGTCAGGAAGGAGAGGATGATGGATGGATTAACTGCTCAGCTCCGCTTCTCCATTTATAAAGTACAGAATCTCAGACAGGGAATGGTGCCACCCACAGTGGGCAGTCTTCCTTTCTCAATTAATGCAGTGATAATAATACCCCTTCTCCACATTCCTAGAGGCCCATTTTACAGATGATTCTAGATTCTTCTGAATTAAAAATTAACACTGGCATTTCACTATATGGAAGTCTTCCTCGTCCTAGGACTGTTGGTTTTGTCACTGTCTGCCTAACTGTCCTGATCATCAGTCAGCACAAAGACCATCTGATCCCTATCCAGAAGCTTTGGGAGTTCCTTTCTCAAGGAAGCCTTGCCCCAGAGAGGGTGTTATAAGCTCTTCTTCCAAAAACGACTGAGGCCACCAGACTTCTCTGTTCTAAATGGCTGGCTTCATATAACAAAACTACTGAAGTGCTCAAACAAATTAGGCACAATGAGGAGCTTGGAGGCTTCTGATGGGCTTCACAATTCAAGCCTCATTCTGTCTAATGACTCATAAGTACCATGGCTCCATGGGAAAAACACATAGGCTGCAGGAATGCCTCCATCCACAAGTTCACAGCAAAAGGACAAACCAATTTATGCCAAACTACATCTCAGACCACAGTCCTGTCAGCTTCAAAACCCTGCCCTGGCCTGAGGTCTTAACTGAGTGCAGTGTAAGCTGCACAGACAGACAAACAATCACATGAATTTTATGAGGTCAGCTTCCTGAAATACCTCCCTCTTTAGCATTGGGAGGAAGCAGGAACTTTGAGAAGATGCTCAGTGGTTTCTCTTATAAGAAGTTGAGGAATTCAACTATTTTTGGTGGGGGTTGGAGGGATCTTCTAATAGTTCCTATGCATGCCCTGGATCTTGTGGAAAGAGACATGAGACTTCACTGTGGCTGAATGTGGTTCTACTGTAGGTGATAAACACCTGCAAAGCCTAGCGCGCCCTGTTTTGCACGTTTTCTCTGTTCCCCTTAGTTTCCTGGAGTGGATCATAGCCCATCTTGGCACAGAATAATTGGTTGGTCATCACCAGCATGGGCACTGAAGTAGATCAGGGCTCCCAGTGGACTCCTCGGGAAGTGAGGTGATGTGTTTGTTCTGGTCCACAGAAAGCCTCCTAAGGACAAGGCTGTCCTCTGCCTGCCTGGCCCTCTCTCCAGTACAGTGAGCTGTTGTTCCTCCCCTGTGCCAGCAGCCACTGCCCTCCCTCTAGTCTCTGCCCACCTGCTGCTTTCAAATCTGTGTTAACAGGTTCAGCAACTCAACCCTGTAAATCACTCAGCTCACAGCTGTAGGACTTTTCCATCAGCATGCTTCTGCCTGAGTGGTACACAGCTCCTGTGATTCTTTTGTCCAGCTCAGAGAACTTCTTATTCTGCATTCCACTTCAGAGTTTTAGCAGCTGATCAAATAGAGTAATATGTTGCCTATAAGGTGAACTACATCCATGATTAGAAACTTTAAATATTAGATGAAGCCCACACCCTTCCCTCCATAGAGATTTCTAGCTTATTTACTTCCACCCTTAAGAAAAGGACCGCCATGTCAAATTTAAAAGTGACTGCGTCCTCCGTAGAAGATTAGCTGTATTAATTACTAGATTTGTCACTGGGACAAATCCCTGGCAGACTCAAGGAAGAAAGGGCTTATTATGGTTTGCAGTTCACGGGTATAAATTGCCGTGGTGAAGAAGTCACAGCAGTGGAAATGTGAAGCATCTGGTTACATCACTTGTGAGGTCCAAAAGCAGAAAACACATGAATGTGTTCAGCTTGCTTTCTCCTTGTTATGCGGTACAGGACCCCAGGCAGTGGAATGGTGCCATCCGAATTTAGGGTGACTCTTTCCGCATCAATTAACTTAATCTAGAAACTCCCTCACAGACGTGCCCAGAGGTTATTCCACGGTGATTTTAAGTCCTATTAAGTTGACAGTCACGATTAACCAGCACAAACACATAGGAAGCCAAACAACCCTGTGTTATTTTGCAGTCAGTTATGACTGCCCCTCCACACACATTCAGTCTCTCTTGATAATCATAATAAGAAGTAAGCATTGCAAATTGAAAACACAGTTTGAGGGGGAATTGGGGAGGCTGGAGCATAGTACACATGTGAGTCTGGGGAGGGGAAGTGGGATCTGCCTTAAGGTGAGAAAACCATGAGCTTCCTCAAAAAGGAAAAGGTAGGAGAGATAGGAAGCTCAAGTAATAGGGAGAAAAGAAGCATTGAAATCAGTCATGATACGATACACAAGTAGACAAGAAAGTTTTCCTGAGAGAATCCTTTAGCTGGTCCTTCCACGGTCTTATGTATTGAAAGTAGTAGCTACATGGAGATTAGAAGCACAGAGTTCATTGGGAGCACATGTATCAGGAATCTACCTTGTCTCAACACAGTCATGGGATTCAACCTTTCTGTGATTATATTCAGACCGCCCAGCCTTGGACTCAATGGCTGAAGGGAGCAGATGCAGACTCTTGGATAAACAGAAGGGCTGATCAGTAGTCACTCCTCCTCTGCAGAAGCCCATGCTGTTAGTGGACAAAATGGCAGATGCTTCCACATCCTGAGAACAAAATGGCCCTCATATTGTTTAGGGTAAAGGACAAAGGCATCACACAAACTCTTTATTTTGATATTTTGCTTTTGCAACTAGGAATACAGCATGATTTTACCAACTCACTGAGTTTCCTGTTTGAAGGATTATCTATTGTATTTGTTCTTAAGGGCAGGAGATCTCTTTGTGTCCCTGTACCTTTACTATAAATAACTTGCCTGGAATACCTTGCTTTCCCAACTGTCCCTAACAGTGATGCTAAAAAGACAAGTGACAGCCAGGTCTGAGGTCAGACTTGACTATCTCTAAAGGACAGAGCATTCTGCTAAACATTCCTTCATTTCAGTGGCCCAAGAACCAGATAGATAAGGCCACTTTACATACTATAGGATAAGACCTCATTGTACTTCTTTCCCAGAAAGGAATCTACAGGAATACATTGCAAATAGCTCAGCACATGTATGTATTGCTAATGTCTTCCGTATTTAGAGCTGACCTTCGATCTAGATGTCATCCAAATGGTAGCTTGGGAGGAGTGCAAGGCTCTGTGACTCTAGCAGAAGCATCTTAATTTACATAAACAGAAATAATAATGAGTGAAAAGTGGAATTTCAGAGACAAAGCCAACTGCCTGGCCAGTGGGACAAGACAAAACTTGGACCAGATTTATTGCCTTTGTTCAGGTTTCCTACAAAATCTGCTAATGAGAGATGGCTCAAGGAGGTGGGGCCCCTTCCCCAGCCCCATTCCAGATTTCTGTGCTCTGAACAAATGAATAAATACAGACTAAAGATTCAGTCCCGTTATCTAGGTTTTGTTGTTGTTGTTGACTCTCTTATTGTGATGGATACTCTGAACCAAATTTCCTGTCACAGTAGTGTACGGTAACTGGCTAATGATAAATCTTTGTGACTATGTCTACACGTGATATTTCCTTAGAAATATCATGGATATATATATAATATCATGATATAAATAACATGGATTAGTTTCATAGATAAGGAAGCAGCGGGGGCAGAGATGTAAGTGACTCCCAGAGCCAGGCCCAGGGTCCAGGCACTGGTGTACTAACTTCATAGCTCCCAGTTCAGGCTTTTAAAGGACCCTTTCTCTGAAGCCTCACTGAGTATCCACTCCTTTCTCAGACTTTTGCTCTTCCTGGATCCATCCGGTCATATTGTTTACCTTAAACTCATTTATTCCATGGACATTTATTGAAGCCAGGTACTGTGCATGGCCTTGGGAAGATAAAAGTCTTCTCCAGGTAGAGCTCAAGGACAAGCATGTAGAAAGCACAATGGTTGGGATGTGGAGTGAGAGATGCTGTGCCAGGCAGGACACACACACACACACACACACACACACACACACACACACACATACACACACACACACACACACACCCACAGAGAGAGAGAGAGAGAGAGAGAGAGAGAGAGAGAGAGAGAGAGAGAATGTGTTCTGAAATAAACAGAAAGGAATGAGTGATGGACTCAACTGTCTAATGACCTCCCAGGAAGGAGTGTCACCTACAAAAGCCACAAGAAAGTGGAAGGAGAGGAAGGGGAGGAAGGGGAGGAAGGGGAGGAAGGGGAGGAAGGAGAGGAAGGGGAGGAAGGGGAGGAAGGAAAGGAAGGAAG
>JANHMN010000025.1:8228024-8253154 GCA_030674055.1 Rhabdomys pumilio
ATGCACCAATGTCTATGTTGTAAATGTGGCATGCACCAATGTCTATGGTATATACTGTCATCCACCAGGGCCTATGTTGTAAACTGGCATTCATTGGGATCTATGGTATAAACTGGCATTCACCAGGGTCTATAGTGTAAACTAGCACTCACTGGGATCTATGGCATAAACTGGCATTCACTGGGGTCTATATTATAAACTGGTATTCACCAGTGTCTATGGTATATATGTTTTCATAATGCCCAGAAACTGGGTTTCTGGGTTGTGCCCAGAAACTAATGACTACTGACCCAGTTTGCAAGGGTCATATTAAAAATTGACTCTAGGTACTTCCCAACTGGTTGTAGGCCAGCAGGACTCACTTTTCCAAATTACTTGTGTATCATAATCAATGACATACTTGAAAAATATAGGCAGATTTCCTGGCCCCACTTCAGACCTACTATATCAGCATTTCTAGAGGTAAAGATTAAGACTCTGTGTTTCCACAGTGTTTTCTGACATGAGTAGCTACAAGTGGGACCATCTAGTGTATGTAATCCTCACACCCCAAACTAATAAAGCTTTAGGAGAAGAATGCACAGCATTTCAAATAGGAAGGCAGACTCGGTGGCTCAGGGCACTTGGCACTATGCCTAACTTAGCAATCGGCATGGTAGAAAGAGAGAGGTAGTTCCCACAGGTTGTTCTCTGATCACATGTTCTCTGACCTTCACATGTGTGCAGTGGCATGCACACACACAAGCACCCACTAGAATAAGCAAATATTTAATAAAGAAAAAATATTCAGGATATAGAACATGAATGAACATGAACAAGCCTCTGTGTGTGTGGGGGGGGTGCACACAAGTCAGCATATGCATCATTTAGCAAAGATAATATTTGTTATAAGCAATACTGTTAGTGATTTTCTGTGTGTGCACGCGCACACACCCCAATCATCGCTGCCGCTATTTTATGGTCGTCACTTTTTTCAAATCCTCACAAACGGCTCTCTGAATACCACTCTTATGGGCACTTAAAGATGATGGAAGTGCAACACAGAGAAATGTAATCACTCACTCAAGGTTGTGATGTTGATAAACTTTAAAATCAGAATCAGAACTCTAGTGGCCAACAGGGAAGGCCACAAGAGTGTGGTTTCGTAGCCATATTTTATAAACATGGTTTCTACCCAGAGTCCTATTGTTTTGTATAAAGCAGCTCGGCTTTGATGTTGTTCACTGAATCTATGGGTGATTGTGCGTGTATGAGCACTCCTATATTTTTTTTTTCAGTGCACAAGAACTTGTGCGTGTGTGTGGGCAGGGAATGTCAAGGGTCTTCTCCAATAGGTCCCTAACTTTGCTTTTTTGAGACAGGCTCCCTCACAAAACCTGGAATTAGCCAATTCAGCTAGGCTGCCTGGGGGTTCTCTGCTTCTGCCTCCTGAATTCTGAGATTACAAATCAAGACATTGCACCCTGCTCTTTACCCAAGCATGAGAGATCCAATCTATGGCCCTCATTTTTGCATAGCAAGCATTTTATTGATAACCATCTCCACAGCCCAGGGAGTTCATTACATTTTAAAAACTCTGCGATACTGTTATCTGCTCCAGGGAGCCCAGAAGTCTTGGAAGACTTCTCTAGACCAGTGACGGTCTCCAGCTCTAGAAGAGGGAGGGCAGGGTCCAGGCTTCCATGGCATCCTGTGGGACCTTGCTGTTGCCCTCCATGGCATCCCATGGGTGCTCACACTCAGGCTGCCATCTGGTCTGCTGTGGACTCAGTGCCCTATAGGAGACAGCTTGTGTTCCTCAGAGACTGGGATTCTAGCCCTGCATTCAGCCTGGCTTTGGTCTGTCACAGCAGACTGGAAACTAATTTTCCATGTAGATACTTCAAAGCATGAGCCAATGTGGCTGCTGTCCTTTAGGGAGCCCTCGCCCAAGAAGCACCCCAGCCTTCTAGAAGTCAGAAAGCAAAATGATTCTAACCAATGAAATCCATTGGAGTCTCTTCCCAGGAAGATGGATAGCTAACCCTCCTTTAACATATAGTATGTCAAGACTGAATATTGATATGGAAAGACTGATTTTGGCTGGGTCTTTAAGGGAAGCAATAGAACCAGGCCATATAGGCTCTGCAAACCTTCCCAAATAAACATCTTTTTTTCACCAAAGGATATAAAATGAAGATGTTTTCTTACAAATGAAAGGAAAGCATATCTGCAGACAGCAGCTCACACTTCTAGAAATACTGGCAGGTAACATTCACAAATAAGGAAAAGAATGTTCAGATGCAAGCTGAGAGACTCGGGATGAAATGTAAAGTAATAAAAATGGTAAGTACATAAGTGAACAGAATACACATCGACAGCAGCAGAAGCAGAAGCAACAGCAAGGCTACCCTGCTGAGCTCATAAATATGAGGGTTACACTGGAGCAGGGGAGATGGCTCAGCAAGTGAAGGCGCTTACTGGAAAGTTCAACAACCCGGGTTCGCTCCCCAAAGCCACAGTGTGGAAGAAGACAACAGACTCCTCTGACCCCCTCACCTGCTGTCCTCTAACATCCACACATTCGTGGTGGCACCTACTCCCTAACATAGTCAGCTAAAAAGTTATACAGAAATAATTGTGCACATGCTAACAGATGAATAAGCAAAGGTAAAATGTTCTGAGATCTGAGAAGAAGGAGCATGTGACAATTACAGCATGAGACATGAAGAGAACTCTGTGCCCTTTCAGGGTCACACAGAGAAAAAGCAAGGCACCTATAGCTTCTGAACCAAGAAAGGAATGAAAGATTGAAATTTCTTAAATTAAACTAAGAAAAGGGTGATTCAGTCTCTAATCGGAAGGAAGAGTTTCACTTGAAAAAAGTAGATATTAACCAAAGAGGACTGGGGTTGTAGTTCATTGGTAGAGCCTTTGCCTAGCACACACAAAGTCCTGGGTTTATTCCTCTGCATGTGAACCAGGTGTGGTAGTGCATACTTGACATCCCAGCAGCTGGGAGGTGGAGGCAGGAGGATCAGGAATTTAAAGTCTTCCTTGGCTACAGAGTGAGTTTGAGGCCAGCATGAGCTGTGTGAGACACCGTCTCAAAAAAAAAAAAAAAAAACCTGAATAAAATAAAATGAAGAAGAAAAAAAACATAAAAATCAATGAGCTAAACGTCTCTTCCAAAAATGTAGAAAACCTGCATGTTGAACACTAGAAAAGAAGGTGAGAAAGTGGAGTAAGTAATGAGATAATAAATCCACTGTAGATTAGATCAGTAGAGCCAGGTCTAGCCCTCAAAGAACATGAGAAACAGCAAGAGCAAGCAAGCACAGAGCCAGCCAGTGCCAGATATAAAGTCACTGTCACTACAAACCTATGGGTACCAGAAAGATAAGAGAGCACGATATAAGTGAAATGAAAACTATCTTAAAGTAACACAAATTACCAAAACTGACATGGAAGAGAAAGAAGTGTCTTGACTTTAAAGCCTTACACACACACACACACACACACACACACACACACACACACACGCACACACACACACTACTAGTGTATACAACATGGGTGGTAAGATCATTATTATATGATTTAGAAAGAAATAAAACAGCTACTCTTCACAAGTGTTGTGTCCAGAGAATGTCCCAAATAATGAAGGGACTAGAGCTGGGACACTTGGAATAAATCAATATTAATAAACAAGATAGGGACTGATGGAACAAGACAGTCAGTTTCTTCATCTGGCTTCAGCACAGGCACACAGATTCATGCAGCTGTATACACGTCTGTATAAGCACATGCTTACACACGCATACACCACACATATGCAACACAAACACAAAATTACATTTCTCTATGTCAGCCCCAAACAAAATATCAAAGCCTATAAATACCTTCATAATGCTAAAACTTAAGGGCATAAAGGGCATAAAATACCCCATAAGTTAACCAAATCCTCCATGTTGAACATTACAAAATATTGCCAAAAGATAGAAACTATGTTGGATCAATTTGCTATATCCTTGGATTGTAGAATGTTGGAGGACATCTTCTTTCCTAAACTAATATGTGACATAGGTAATTTATATGTTATCCCTGGGAGAGTGATTCCATTTTTATTTGTGACAGGGTCTTGCCCTGTATCTCAAGTTGGCTTGGAACTCATGAACCTCCTGCCTCAGCCTCCTTAAATGATGGCATTTTAGGTATGTCTCATCATAGTTTACTCCTGTACTATTTCTTTAGGAAAATTTAATCTGCTGATTATATAGTTTATGTGAAAGTGCAAAACTCCAGCAACAACCAAAATAATGTCAGAGGAGGAGGTATTAAGACTTCTTGCCCCAGAAAAAAAAAGAGGTTAAAACTAATAATATCTAAGAAAGAAAGCAATGGACCAGAAAAGGCTAGACAGGAGCATCCGTATTTGGTCACTTGGTTTATGACAAAGATGCCCTTGAAGATTAGTGGAGAAAGAACGACCTTTTCAAAGAGCAATGCCTTCAACTTGGCATCTCTGTAGAAAAATTGATTCCAGAACCTTATATAAACTGTACCCTTCACAATCAATTTCAAATGGGTTTTTTAAAAAATCTAAATGTGAACACATAAGTATCCAGAAGACAATATGCTGGAATAGGCTGGCAGAAGAAACCTTAAGCAGGATGAGAAAGTGGTCCACTGGACAACATCAAAACCAACACTTACTGCTTTGCCCATCAAGATACCACCGATGCAGTTAGAACAGAGGTTGAAGGAGATAGATCAGTGGGTAAAGTACTTGCTTTGGAAACATGAAGACCCAAGTTTGGATCCCTAGAACCTATGTAAAGCTACATGGAAACTTGATTCTGTATCCTATGGCTCCTAAGTGAGATGAGAGGGAGAGACAGGAGAGTCTCTGTAAGTTCTTGAGTCAGATAACCTGGCCTGGCAGGTGTAGTAGCAAACAAGAGATTCTGTCTCTAATTAGGTAGAAGGAAAAAACCAACACCTGCAGTCTACCTCCAACCTCCACACATGTGTTGTGGCATGTACGAGCCTGCATTCACACGCAAATGTGTGCAAATGCACACACCACATACATAGACACATATGCATGGAGGCTAAAAACAAAATAGAGTTAGAACATAAGCTACAGAAAGGAAAAAGGATATTTATAAAACACATTTGGTTAAAGACTCACATCTAGAGGATCTGAGAGTCAACAAGGAAAGTACAAACTAAGAGAAAAGTAGACAGAAGGCACGAACTGTTATTCTGTTAAAAAGCAGGCCAACATTTTGATAAACACATGAAACGGAGCTGGAGTCAGGAACAATCAGGAGGATTATAAGTTGAAATCACAATGAGTTATCACTCCACTCCCACCAGAAGGGCTAAAATTGAAATGACTGACAGTCCCAAGTGTTTGAGAGGGTTTGGAGCATCGGGACCCATCACATATTGATGGTGGGAGTGTAACTTGGTACATCTTTGAAAAGCTATTTGGCTTTGCCTGTTAAAAGTGAACGCTCGCACAATACCCCTGAAGGTTCACAAGCAGAAGACATGTGTGCTCAGGTGTATGTGAATGTTTACAGAGTCATTTTCTTGGTAAATAACCCTAATGCCCAACAGTGCAACCCAGGGTGATTAAATCATGTTATCTGCACACTAGAATCCTATTTGAGAATGAGAATTAGTAATCTTTACTCTTGTATAATAGCATAGATGAGTTCTATAAATTACTTTGTGAGCACAGGGAACAAAGACATGAGATTAGATTAATAATTGTTTATTAGGAATGCGAAGACATGGGCATAATTAGCTCTAATATCTAGGAGTGTGTGTTCGGGAAGCCTGAGGAGGATGGGCCCCTGACAGAGGTCTCTCTAGTGAGACAGGGAGGTGCTGGGAATGGGTGTGTTAACTCAGGGTGAAGGCTGTGTCTTACTTCTAGGCTCTCATGGTAGATATTTGGTTTTTAACTGTGTGATAATCAATCTGATACATGGCTTTACATCGAGTCTATGCATTAGTTTTGAATATTTAATAAAGCTAAAATGATTGGAAAGACAGAAATCTAGATTGTCAAGTGAAATTATCAGATTTAAAACTGTTAACAAAAGATACTTAAAATCTGACTCTGGAGGTGGGGCTGGGGAGATGGCTCAGGGGTTGGGCGCACTGGCTGACTGCTCTTCCAGGGGAACCTAGTTCAAGTCCCAATCTGTAGTTCCAAGGTCTGACACACTCACACAAACATACATGCAGGCAAAATATCAACGCAGAAAACAAACAGGCAAACAAACAGATAAGCTGACCTTGGGAGAGTTCTGGTCAGTAAAGTGTTTCCTATGCAAGCATGGGCACCTGAGTCTGATCTACAGAATCCTCTTAAACAGGTGACCCAGAGGCAGAAATCTGTAATCTCACTCAGGTAGAAGCAGATCTATTTCTGGGGCTTGCTGGCCAGACAGCTTAGTGTGACTGGTGAACTCTGGTGCCTAAGAAGAAACTGTCTCAGAACATGAAAAGGAGAGCACCCTGGGGGGCGGAGGGGGAAGAGGCAGCCCATACATAAACATGAACACACACACACACACACACACACACAGAGAGAGAGAGAGAGAGAGAGAGAGAGACAGAGAGAGAGAGAGACAGAGAGAGAGACACACACAGAGAGAGACACAGAGAGAGAGAGAGACAGAGAGAGAGAGACAGAGAGAGCAAGAGACAGAGAGCAAGAGACAGAGAGAGAGAGAGATTAAAAATCGACAATTGTGTGGGATGCATGAATCGCTTGTGAGTGGCCATTTTGTAACCTGTCAGGTGATCCACAGGCTTAGTGGTGAAACTGTAGGCATTGACCTGGCTTCTATTCTGGTACAAGAGTTTGAGAAAGTAGGGACACCAATGTCATTTGTATACAAACACTCGAAAAAAAGGTTAATTCTTTCTTCCCCTTCTGAGACATTTGTTTCACACCTTGAAATCAGCACTCCAGAATGGAGTTTCCTTGCTTCAGATATGCCTATTTACTGCAGCCAAATGACATTTAGCTTGTAAGGCTTCTAGAGGTCATATACCATGTTAATAAATCTCTCTCTCTCTCTCTCTCTCTCTCTCTCTCTCTCTCTCTCTCTCTTTCTTTCTGCCTATTTATCTATTTTTAAGCAGTATGCATATTTATGGAATGCTTACTATACCCCCAATCCTGTCCTGCAGTTTCTGCATATAATTTAATCATCCCAACATTCCTTTGATACGACAATTCCTGCACCTGTTATACAGATGAGAAAGACGAATCCCAGGAAAGTTAAGTCCCACACTTAGGACCATAGCTGGGCAGTGGTAGGTGCCAGAGACTGGACTCTCATTCAGTTGACCTGTTGACTATGTACCATCACAAGAGTTTCCTGAGGCCATTATCCCTGATGTGACCTAAATGAATCTCGTTAGACATTTCCAAATGGAACATGATAATGGTATCAATGGCTACAGCTTTCACTGTCTTGGACACTCAACAAAGGCAGGAGTTGCTGCAATCTGTTCTGTCTGAGGCATGTGGGATTTCAACATAACAAGTTCTAGCCAGTGGCATGATGGCAACATAACCTGAGTTCAAAGTGTACAGAGAGAGCAAGAAATAAAAAAAGAGAAGAAGGAATGAGAGAGGGAGGGAGGCAGGGAAAAGAGAAGGTGTGAGGAGGAGGGGGAAAGAGCTGAAAGGGAAAGGGAGAAGAGGGTAAAGAACTGTAGCAAAGATGGGCTGGAGGACCACACATGTTATAAACCAATGACGGATTTAACCGAATTGATTTTGTAAAAGACTCCTTAAGAGGACTGGTTTCTTCTCTCCATCATAGAGATATGGGAGTTAGGAAAGAGCATATCCAACCCATGACCATTGTCCAGCAGTAACCACCATGGGTGAGCCTCTGTTTGGGTGTCATCACCCACCAAGCAAGTGACAGAGCAAGTGTCCATGAAAACCAGGCTGTGTCATCTACTCAGAATAACTCTAACACTGGAGATGCTATGGGAGCAGCAGATAAATGGTGAGGAAGGGAGGGTGGCTTTCTATTCTTTCTTCCCTTTGGAGTCCTGGAGTGCTCTTCTTACCCTGACCTTGACACATCACAGGCTCATGATGGATATTTGAGGAAACCATTTTGAGCTCTATAGTTTTGTAGAGCATGAGCTTTGATAACCTAGACTGAGACTCTTGAAAGTTCCTTATGTTATAAAGCTTTTGTCTTCTATAGAACTTGCCTGGAACCATCCTGTGAGCAAGTGAGAAAGAACCACTTGGCCACTGTCCCCAACCTCCAGACATTCCTGGGTGCTAGGTATTGCTCTTCCTCACCATGGCCATGTACAAGTGTATGTGTGGGCTTTTCAGCTCTCCCTCAGCAATCTGATTTTCATCTAGAGGGGGAATTCTGTGCTCCTTTCCACACTTTTTAAGAAACTATGGTTTGTTTTTCATCTTTGCCTCAGGCAAGGATCCTGATGTCATGACACTCACATGCACACAAGAACAAAAGAAACTTCACCCCCAACCCTTCATGTCCTAGAAAAAGGGCAGACAGAAACCACAGAAGCTTTCATCTTGCACAGTGGAATTATAAAAGAGCTGGACCGTGGATTTGAAGAGTCACTTGTGTGCTGCCATTGGAAAATGGAGTTCTCTGGAAATGAAATAACAACACAAACTGTAGAGTCAGATGGTATCAATTAAATCTTAAGGCTATTCCTGCTACTTATGGGATCTGATATCTTTGGAAGATAGCAAGCTCTTTCTGTTTATGGGATGAGAATAAGAGCATCCTTCATCTCATGTGAACAAAGGAGAAATATATATTAAAGACAGAGCTGGTATCCAGCGCATGCTCAGTCAGTATTAGGATTCTATTCTCATTTTGATCACCTGGGTAATGAATACATTCTCTTGGCAACATTCCGGCTGAGGGGTCTTTAGTACCCAAACTCCCAATGATGGTAAACTTGGTCCCTAGCAAGGAATTAGCTTCATTCAGAAGCAGCCTATCAGCTCCCACTTCTACTTGCCACAGGAGACAGGGAAGTCCCTTCAGGCCAAGACAAGGACACTCCAGGTGGAATTCCAGGGTGAGAAGCCACTCTGCTCACTATCCCCCAACTTGGAACCAACAGAAAGCTTCACCTTGGAGTCTGTCGGCTTAGCAATCCCTGTGCTAAACTCACCTGAATTGAAACTCCCAGGCTGCCAGACAGAGGGGGATGCTGGAACTCATTTCTAGCAGCAGTGATCAAGGTGGCAGACATGTCTTAGCTTCCTTTCCTGGTTTCCCTTCAGCCCCCATCCTGGCGAGGCACAGACAGGCACTTCTCTCTCCTCTGTCCTCTCCCCAGTGCTCATCCTACATTCTGATGGAAACTACACACCTACACCCACTGGGTACAGTAGTCTGAGATTCTGAATGCTTCCTTTGACCTTCCATGGCTAAAATTCTGGTCACACAAGTGACACTTCTTGTCCCTGGGAAATTCTAGTTCAGAAAGCATCACATCTTTGCTTCTGATTGAAAAGCTGTCCCTCAAATCTCCATACTTCCATTATAATAAAGAAAGAAGGGTGACACTGGGTCACCCAGCGTCCAGCCCTATTTGTCATTTGAGGCTCTCAGTATCGCTTCCAATCTTAGCTAGTCATCTTCATCTCCCTGCAGACACTTCTTATTCTAGCCAGGCTGGTGGACTGCCTCCTTCTCCCTGGCACCCATGTGTTAATGTTATGTGTGTGTACTCATGCACATGCATGTGGACCATACCACCAAGTCTGAGCAAAGAGAAGAAAGATGGGGTTACTAAGGTGATACAGCCACAAAGGCAGCTAAGGAAGGCTGGAAAATACAGCAGCTCGTCAGTTCAGTCGCCACTGTGCCTGTTTCAGCATCTGAGCTCTTCCTTATTTCTGCAGCTTGGTGCAACAGGGTCTCCACATCTTAGGCAAAAACTGCCTTTTCTACTTTATTTAACCTTCTTCCTTTATTTTCCCTTTGTAAATATGTACTGAAAAATTGTATTGTAAATACATATTGTAAAATATGTATTATGGATATATGTAATTCAAATATATAGTAAATATATATCATAAAATATGAATATGTGTAATGTAAAAACATGAGTATATTGTGACTTATATAAATATATAATAAGCATATATATCGTAAATATGTATTTTAAATATACAATGTAAACATTATTGTAAACATATAACTGTAGATACCCATTGCAAATATATATTGTAGATACATATTGTAAATTGTTGTGAAGTACATACTTAAAAAATATTATAAAATGTATATTACATATACAATAAATATATATGATTTTTATGTATAAAGCATCTGTACAGTCAGCTATTTAAATGGCATCCTCAATACCTGCTTCTAGGCTCTGCTCTTCTTGCAAGAAGACTTAGTGGCCTTTTATCCAATGTGACCTTTCTCATGGCCCTTAGAAATGTTCCCCTCTGGTCATTAATCTTATTGACAAGGTGGCTATTTCTAGCAGTCTCTGGACTAGGTAAGTCTTTCTCATCTATCCCTTCACTTATTCAAATGTCCCTCTTTCTTCGGATATTGAAGCACTCGTGATTCCATTCTGGCCACCCTGCACAGAGAGCTCCCTTATAGATTCAGCTCCATGTTTCCCCAGTTGGAAGTTTGCACTTCTGTCTGATGTCAAGAGTGTTTTCCACCTCAGGATCGGGTCCTTTAGGATGACTGTTCCGACTTAACGTTCTTACAGGTTTTCCAAAATGCCTGGCCTGACAGATGCTCAGAGACTACTTCTGCACAAAACAATCTAGTTGAGATGATAAAAGGAATAAAGCTGGAATTGGCACCAGACCTAAAGTCAGCGGAAGGGGAGCGGACTTACATAAAAGCAGCAGTCAGGTTGCAATAACCTTTGTATAACTCATGTAACCATGGTCATAGGAAAAGGCAGTGTGGCCTGACCTGTGCTGGGTTCTACTAATGTACCATAGGGCAGAAAGGCAGCTTCATAGGCTTTCAGCAGACCGCACCAAGCCAAGAAATGCTAACTGAGGAAAGGAGAAGGTAGCACAGAGCTAGGGGCAGCCATGGAAGACTGGCAAACAAGTGATGCTGCAGTTCAGCTCCCACCCAGCCTGCCCCAGGCTCTGACCTCTTCCTTGGTTCTGATGCTAAGTGTTCCAGGCTATGCAGAGCTAATCATCCCTGCTGCTTCCTTTATGATCCTTAACGTATCTGCAAATGGACTGCTCAGTGTGATCAAAATAAATACTTTAATTATGTGATTTTCCCTATCCTTTTATTTCCCCCTTTCTCTAATGTATTGTAAACTTAACTCATTATTGGACCCAATCATCCAGCTCACTTCTCTCTGGAGATTTAATCAAATGAGATGTGTCAGTCCATCAGGTTGTAAGCACCTTACCCCTGGACCCTCCCTCCCATGGTTCATCATTCTTCCTTGGTGAACAATGCACACTGGCTATGTCTGTGGCTTGAATCTCAACTGCCCATCATAAGTTGTGTCTTGTATGCTCATTCCCATTAGTGGTGCTGTAGTCCGATTGTCAAAAGGTAGAGCCCAGCTGGCAGAAGGGGCCACTATGCTGGGCCTGTAAAGGTTGTTTCTGTCAAGAACTGTTGTCTTAGGGATACAAAATATATAGCATTTAGACATATAAGATAGTCACATGTATACAGGCAACTATATATACAAGATACAATATACGGCGCATATATATATACATATATACATATGTATATATATATAGATAGATATATAGATAGATATATGTGTATATATATATATATATATATATATAGAGAGAGAGAGAGAGAGAGAGAGAGAGAGAGCAATCAGCTATTTACATTGTTCTCTGAGTACCTACTTCTAGACTTTGATAACTTTGCGTGCAGGACTCAGTGCATTTTACCAGCTTTGGAAGGCTGTGTCCATGTTCTAGGCACTGTGATTGACCTCACTGGACCCTGAATAACCCTTGGAAGCACAAGCTATCACAAGGAGAATGAGTTCACAGGCTCTGAACACCTTGTCTGAGGCTATGGAGCACTGGGAGAGGCCAGCATACAACCCTGGAACCCTCACCAGACAGTCTAAATTTTTGAAATAAAATAAGATGAGCCTCCCATGGGCTACTAATCTAAAGAGAGTATATTAGCACAACCGAAGAAGGGTGCAGGACTCACAGAGCAGACTCCAAAAGTCTCAAGAGTGACTTTGCACTCGGGATTCCACACATGCACTAAGCATGGGGAAGTAGTTCTACAGGAATGCTGATGCTACTGACTAAAGTTTCCCTTCAGAACAGCATAAGGCTGAGCAGAAACTTCAAGCCATCACATCCCTACAGAGCAAACTCTTCAAAGCGTTTGAAAGAGATGCTCTGGTATTATTTGCTTTATGAACTCTTCCACTCTGTCCTGGAGGAGCAGGAGCAGGCAGCCATGTGTGCCTCATTCATGGGAGGTAAGACTGCTGAGTAGAGAGTGTCCCCTGTCAGGTGAGGAGCAGCCTATTCCTACCTCTAGCCTGTATCCTAGGCTGGGATGATGGCCAAGGAGCTGAAGAACCAGACAGTACCAGATTTGGGAACCTTGTGTGACTTTTCATGAACTACCTTGATAAACTGTTGAAAAGGTAATGGTACCCAAAGCCCTGTTTCTAGAAGGGGCAGAGGATAACACACTCTCTTCTGTGGTGGACTTGTAAGACTCTTTTGTCACCTTGGTCATTGTGTTTTTATCACAGCAACAGGAAAGTAATAATATGCATCCCCAAAACTTTCTGGTTCAAATCTTTCCTTCCTTCCTTCCTTCCTTCCTTCCTTCCTTCCTTCCTTCCTTCCTTCCCTCCTTCCCTCTTTCCTTCTTCCCTCCCTCCTTTCCTCCTTCCCTTCTCTCCTTTCCTTCTCTCCCTTCCTCCCTCCTTTCTCCCTTTTTCCCTTCCTTCCATCCTGTCCCTCCATCCTGTGCTTTCTTTTTCTTTCATCTTGAGCTGATGCTTGGTAATCAACTGTGCCTTTTTGGGTTTCAACCAAGTGAAAAGAAATACAAAAGGTTAGTAATTTTTGCATCCATGTGTCAGCACCATAAAGGGTGCATTTGCATGCTATGAGAACATGCGTGTGACCTGTGTAGGGAGAGTGAGAGGATGTTTGCTGCTGTGATAAAGTATCCGACAGTTCAGGGAAAGGAGGAGGTTACTTTTGGTTCTTTGTCACGGTGCTCTGTGTGTAGGCTCAGGCTCAGTGGATTTGTACTGAGGCAGTGGGTGCTTGCAACACACTTCATGGTGGGTAGAAAGCAGAGAGAGAGACAGAGTGAGACAGACAGATATCGACACACAAAAGATCAGACAGACACACACACAGACAGAGACAGAGACAGAGAAAAAGTGAAAGAGAAAGAGAGATACACACACACACACACATACACAGACAGCAGACAGACAGACAGACAGACAGACAGACAGACAAAAGGACAGACACACAGATAGAGACAGACAGAGAGAGAGAAAGAAACAGATACAGACACACACACAGACACACACACACACACACACACACAGAGAGAGAGAGAGAGAGAGAGAGAGAGAGAGAGAGAGATCGATCAAGTGCACAAATGCTAGTAGTATACTCACATTCAAGAGGGTCTGTAGCTATTAATCCTAACCCTCAGACACACCCTAAACTGTGTTTTCCTAATTTCTTGGACATGCCTCAGTCCATCAAGACGATCACCCATAGACATGCCCACAGGCTCATTCCTCAATGGATAATCCCTTGTCTGACGATTCTAGGCTGTGGTAAATTGACAGTTAAAGTTAATCAGATGAACACCATGGAATCATTTTGAAAAAGCAGCCAGCAAATCAAACTTATCATTATCACTCCCCCAGGAAGGTGAGTTTTAAAAGCTGGGCAAGAATTCCTTATATGAAATGGGCTTATATCTGGTTTTCGGAAACTTCTGGGCAGAAGCCTGTATGCATGAGGACAGTACACACCTCTGTTTACCCTTGGTCTTCAAATCATTCTGAAGAGCAGTTTAGAATTGTGCACTTCTGTTCAGCAACTCTCAAAGAACGAGGACTTGGTCAAGATGGAACAAAACCTTCTGACACTGAATACAACAGCCACGAGTCTACAGCTCACTTGGGGCAAACACAACACCATGTTCAAAGACTCTTAGATCTTTTCACATTCTCAGAGATAGTCTCCTCAACTTTGAAGGGCAGTAAAAAAAAAAAAAACCCACACATGCTCACGCACACACACACACACACACACACACACACACACACACACACACACACACACGTCCTTCTAGCAAGTACTGTATACACCCTAAATGTGAGCAAACATTTATAGTAACAGGAAGCTGAATATCAAGTTTAGAATCTAGCAAACACAATAATGTGGTATCATGACAGTTCTCAAGGGGGTGAAATGAGGACACTCTTATTTTACATAAGGCCTGTTTTCTAGAAAATATGAGTGTCAGGCTAATTCCTCTAAAAAATTTACTGTCACTGAGACTATAATTGGAAATGAGAAGACCAGTCCAACGGGGCCTGAGATCCCCACAACCAGAAAGAAATAACACACATCTGTTCAGACACAGTTGGTCCTATTTTGAAGATACATACAATGCCCACAGAGACCAGAAGAGGGCATTGGATCTCCTGGAGATGTAGTTACAGGTTTTTGTGAGGCACGCAACATGGGTGCTGGGCACTGAACTCAGGTCCTCTGCAAGAGAAGCAACTGTTCTTAACCACTGAGCCATCTCTCCAGCTGCTTTCTCCAGGATGTGGTAGATCCTTTTCAATACGTAATATTTTATGTAATGTGAGCCGAGCACCCTCTTTAAAACCTCGCTAGTTGGTAGTTCTCTCTCACCTCGGAAGCTGTGGTGTCTGCTTCATTCACTGCTCACCACACTTGTGTTTTCTTCCTGTATGTCATGTGGATTTGTTGTGACACCGCATAGCTAAGGTGCAGCCTTGTCTTGAAGGCTTTCACTGTCTCCTACAAATCAGGTCTTCACGAACTTTTTGTCATGATGAGCCCCTTGTGAAACCCACAATATAGATAAATTACTTTTGATTATAATGGTACTTTAAAATGTACAAGCATGGGGCATGGCAGGCTGGCTCAGGGGATAAAGGAGCTTACATACAAGCCGGGTGACTTGAGTTCGATCCAGGTTCCCAAAAGAAGGCAGGAGTAAACAAAGCCCTGAAAGTTGGTCTCTGACGAACATTCCATGAATGTTGGCATGTTGTGCACCTGAACACACACCACTTTATCAGAGACAGCGTCTGTTTTCGGCTCTCCATGCTGGCCCATGAGCTTCTGAGGGTTTAGACTACCACTCCCATCTCTCCATGGAAGCACTGGCTTTCCTGTAGGGAATCAAACTCCCATCCTCATGCTTGCATGCCAGACTCTTTTTTTTTACCCTCTGAGCCATCTTCCCAGTTCTACTTTGTGTGTGTGTGTGTGTGTGTGTGTGTGTGTGTGTGTATACATGCATGGGTACATATACATCTACAGTCACAGGACAGCTTGCATGAATCAGTTCTCCCCTTCCACCATGTGAGCCCTGGGATGGAACTCAGGTCCTCAGGCTTGTCAATGAGCATCTTACTGCTGAGCCGTCTCACCAGGTATGTATCAGTCTCACCTTTCCCTCAGGTCATCATGGTGCATAACAACTACAGCAGGAGTTTCTAACACCAACATGACCACCAATGCAGATGCAAGTGGGGACCTTGCTTTTCGGTAGAGCTCAGTTACACAGTGGTCACTTTCAGAGATATCTGCTACTATTACAGTAAGCAGAGATGATGGTAGAGCTAAGTGGTTGAGTGCTTGCTTACTTAGTATGCACAAGGACCTTTGGTACTCAGCACCGTAATAATAACAGCAACATTCATAAGGGCTGGGGAGATGGCTCACTGGCTAAGGGTACTTGCTGCTCTTGTAATGGGCCTGAGTTCAGTTTCCAGCACCCACAACGGGTGTCTCCAGCCACTTGTAACTCTAGGTCTAGGGGATCTGAGGCCCCCTTCTGACTCTGCAGGCACCTCACTGTATGTGCACATACCTACATACAGATACACTTATACACGGAACTTAAAACTGAAGGTAAAATTGAAAAATAAAATGATAACAGATATATGTATCAAATCACAGGTACAGCATTCGAGAGCATTTGAATCCCTGGGGAAAACTTTCAGAATGGTGACTTCAGCCTGGGAAGCTGCCGCTATCGGATGATATAACACACTCTCATACATTTATCACAGATGCTACAGATTCTACTAAAGCCAATGCAGGAGCTAGTTTGTGTTTTAAAGTTAAAAGCCTGCAGAAGAGATTTAATTTAAATGAAAGGTATCTGTCAGGGGCACGGGAAAGTATGAGTTAATTTACATTTAAGGACACAGGGAAGCAGCTTTGGGCATCGCATTGGAGTACTCTGAAACGAATGCACTCCCCTTTTCTCCTGAAGGTAGACAAAGTGAAATTTGAAAACATCTGTGCTACCTGCCCCCAGCAGTACAAAACACCTCATAAACTTCATATTAATGATGCCAATGCACTCCTGAGACTAGACAGACAGAAATTATGCCCTTGGCTTCCAAAAAAAAAAAAAAAAAAAAAACCACCCAACAAGCTCAGAAAGGAATGTGATCCTGTTTCTGAGATATTTGGATTAGCCCCCTGTCCCCATCCCTCCATTGACAAGATTGTAAAAATGACTTTTCTGTTCTTTTATTTGTTCATTCAGCCAAGAACTACATACAAAGAGTGGTGGTAGGTATGAGGTGGGTGATCAAGCCAGTATAACACATACCTAATGTAAAGAAGCTGAAATGTGTGGAAAGGAAAAGACAGGTTCCCAGGCACGCGCACGCGCACACACACACACACACACACACACACACACACACACACACACACAGCCTTTAAGGCCAGCCTGAGATACATGAGACTTTGACTCAGAAAATGAATGTAAAGCTAAATATCTGCTCTCGGGGTTTAGAGAAATGGTCTGCTGGGGGTGGTAGGGAAGGCTGGGAGAGAAGTGTAGGAAAAGCAGGAGACAGGTAATGCTGTATTTTATAAAAGAAGAAAATGAAGCCACAGATATGTTTGGTGTCGGGGAAGGGGGTACATCTGTGGACCCATGCTGAACCATCCCTTCCTCCTAATGTACCAGCCACACAGATGGTATAATATAGAATAGAGTTTATTTGGGGCATGGGGAGGGGAGTTGAGGGGATTGTAGAGACAGAGAAAGGTGGAGTGGGGGGAGTAGAGGCTAGCCATGAGCACGTGGAGAGAGAGAAGGGAGGGGAATGGGAAACGAAGGGACAGAGAGTGAAGAGAGGAAGGGAGTTAAGAAGAGCAAGAAAAGAGAGTGAGGAGGGGGCGAGCAGCCCCTTTTATAGTGAATCAGGCACACCTGGCTGTTGCCAAGTAACTGTGGGGCAGAGCCTAGACGAAATGCCAACAGGTAACATCTGTCAGCCAAAAGTTATACACGCAGGATCCATATGAAAGGAGCCGTTTTACACCAGGGAAGCCATGCTTAACTTAGCTAGGAGACGCCGTGTGAGGACGAGAAAGAGACGGCTGACTTCCTGCTCTAATGCTGTTATTTACCCAGCATTCCCCATGCTCTATGTATGGGTCAAAAATTCTGTTGAAGGCTTTACATAATCATCTAATTTAAACCCTTTGATTCTATTCTAAAGGCAAATAGAAGAGACAGAGAGGAGAAGACTCAGGATTTATGTCAGCCTTTGGACCCCAAAGCCCTCACTCTTCTGACCTCACATGGCTTTTCAATGATGGGAAGTAACAGCTGAGAGTCTAGCCTCTGAAACTGATTTCTACAAGTCTCCATGTAAGGGACTTTAGACTTTACCTTGCAGGATGGGAAAATGACAAGTTTTAGCATAGGAGAACAGGTAGGTTTTTTTTTTTTTAAAGTACACACATGTGAGTTCAGGTGTGTTTGTTGGCATGGGCATGCATGTGAGCACAGGTGTGTGTATGGGCACACAGAGAATGTTCTAGAAAGAGGAACTTGGCAGTGTGCAGAGGATGTGCTGGAGAGAGAGTATGGGCACTGAGTCCTGAAGGTATTTAGTAGATACAGAGGCCAGAGGTCATGCCTTGATGCTCTTGCTGAGGCCCTGGGTCTGGGGAAGAGGAAAGGAGAGAAGTTTCTAGTTCTTAGCTCTAAGTTTCCCTTTCCTCATTAAGTCTCTCTCTGGGCTGATACAACATAGTAAAAGGGGCCAAGATGCTAAGTAATCATCATGCATTTCCATACCCATGCACCAAGGTGGGCGGCTCTATCAGTAAGCAAACAGCCATGTATGGACAGAGGTGGGGCCTGAACCCTGTGCTGGAAGGGAGTGTAGCCACCTTAAAATCAATAGAGGACAAGAAAGGAGTCGCCAGCAGTGTGATATAAGCAAACGAGAGAAATCAGACCTCTCAGAGTAGGGGTGGCCTCTCAGCTCTGGGGCCTCTAGTCAGACACTGTCCTTGTGATGGTCAATTTTCAGTAACCTTGATTAGATTTAGAATCAGCATGGACACACACACACACACACACACACACACACACACACACACTCCTTCAGCTTTATCCCTCCCACACACCTGGCATCATCCACTGTGCAGATGGGAGCTACCCTGGCTTCCATCAGAGACTATGCATATTGTCCCAACAGGCAAGAATGATCTCTCCTCCTTTGATATCTTAGCTCTTACTCCCTTGTCAGGTTTTGGCTGAAAGAGAACCTTCCTGTGGATGCTACTCAGGTTAGGTGCCTGTCAGAGAGGCTCTTTCACCATCACATCCACTCTCCTCTGCAACTTCTGTCAGAGTAGGGGCGGTCCACACATTAGTATTGTTATTTGATTAGATGCTGCTGGCCTCTACTAGAATATGCCCCCTTCCCATCCCACAGAACCTGTGATTCTTGAGAGTGAGAGCCATGTCTGCTTTGCTTGCCCTGTTCCCAGAGCCTATGACACTGCCTGACACATACCACAGTGCCCACTGAATGGGAGAGTGGGGGAAGTAGACTTTCAAATACAAGGAATAGCTGTGGGAGTGAAAAGATCAGACGGGTGATAGAGTTAATCCCAGGGATGAGGGACACTGGACTGGATGTAGATTTGGGGGGACAAGCAGAGGCAAAAAAAGCAAAGAACTGGGTAATTATCCTTGGTGACTCTCTTTCTCAAACCCAGCTGCTACAAAACTAAAGGACCGGAGAAAGCATACAGCCCACTCACTACCACTCCAGGATGGGCGGGGGGCCAGCTTTGGAGCTGGACTACAAGAGACAAAGAGACAGAAGTAGAAACAGGTATAAAACCCGATCAAAGCTCAGCAGCACACTGACAATGGCCATACTGACTATGTAAGGATGGGCGCTGTTTGTTCTCTCTTCCTCTTAGTTTCTTTATTTGGCAGGGACTGACTGGTCTCTGTCTACCACAGTTATGGAGGCATTTCCCACTCATTTATTCACAGTATAATTATTGCCAATTTGCTGAGTAGCCATCCTGTTCCTGACTCTGGTCTAGGTGCTAGGAGCACAACCATAGGCATCGCAGGGATGGTAAGTGATGCTTTTTCCTCTTGGAGCTTACATTACACAAGTAAATTTACAAGTAAATGAAGGAGTGGGTAGATTTCGGAGGCTGGGCCACAGCTGGCTTGTGCTGGCTCCCAGGAATGAATTGCATAATGACCTCCGAACTTCTCCCTTGGCAACTGCTTTCTGGTAGCTTGAGCTGCTGCACTGGGGGACCTGGAGAGATTTTCACCAGAGGAAGAGGCAAATGCCACAAGCCAGCATATACCCGCAGGGTGCCATCCGAGACAGGTACACAGATGTCAGGTCACTGCACAAGAAAGACACTAACACAGGCTGATGAAAAGATGGCAGTTAAGTGGGTGGGTGCAGGCCTTCATTGTTGAGGAATCTCCAAACAAGTAAGGTATGAACTGAAACTAGAGACATCAGAAGGCAAATGGGATGAAGGCAGAGCCATTTGCTGAGGATGGACAGTTGACTTAGAGGTTTCTCGGGGTTATCATCCTGGGACACAACAGGAACAAGGGTAGTGGTAGCCCCTGAAGCTGGAGCCTAAGGGATGAAATGAGGTAAGGCCAGAGCAAGGTTGTACGGGTAAGGTACCTGTGTCATCATGTCAAATTTGGAGAAGCTGTTAGAGATGCATAGATGTGCTTAGCATCTCCTCTGCACCTAAGCAGTGATAGTCAGTAGGGGTTGGCTATTCCCAGTGATACTGACCTCTGTCCCCTTGGCAACTATCAAACACACACACAATACCTAAGGAAGGAGCCTCTCTCCATCTCTAAGTTGCCTCATCAGAAAATAGAATTATTTTTTGAAAGCAATCACCCTGGTTCCTTCTGTTCCTGGGATTTTTCTTGCTGCTCGTGAGCTGGTTTTGCTTAACCCAGCCTGATACAGAGTCCCACAGTGAAAGAACCAATCTTCTTAAATAAAGATGCAGTATCACTTTGGAATCATAACACTGCAAAACACGACGTTCCCGCCTTGTACAACGACATAGAACATAACAGCCGTCATCTCTCTCTCTTCTCATATCGAAGGAGGAGAGTGGGTGGGGGGAGAGAAAGAGAGGTGGGAGAAAAGGGCATTTGCTAATGAGGCCATAAATATTGATGTCCTCCTCAGGCCCCCCCTGGAGCTCTATCATTTTGGCAACTGGCTGATTAATAATGGATTAAGCACTTTAGATTTGCTTACTCTGGGCTCTGTGACTTTAAATGTATCTTCTACGAGGGAACTAGCTAAGATGGGAGCCAGTATATCACACAGACTTCTGGGTTAAGAATATCATTGGAAGAAACACAAATTAAGCAGGATAGCTAATATTTCTACTTCATTCTACCTCAGGTATTATGTGAGAGGCCTTGATTATCTTTCCAGATGTTAGCCTCCTTTCCCAAAATTCCACTCATAAGATCACTTAGGAGAGAGGATTATGTTCAAATCCTCCCTCCCCAACATGCCGTGTATTACTGTTCTATGTTCCTGATGCCTGTCCAGGGAGGCCAGAAGAGGATATCGGGTCCCCTAAGACTGGAGTTAGAGGTGGTTGTAAGCCTCCTTGTGGGTGGGGAAGTTGAACCCAGATCCTCTAGAAGAGCAGGCATCGCTCTTAACTGCTGAGCCATCTCACCTACCCTGATTTATTCGATGTATTCATGTTCTAAATAAGTGAATAGTGTTCTGGATAGATGAGGAAAGAAGTAAGCCTGCATGTGTGATGGAAAACCTCTTCCAAATACAAGTTAATGACCGCAGGAATTGGTACAAAGCGGGTGCAGATGGAAGAAAACTGGGATGCAAGCCCAGGACTGCTGAGAGAGGACAACTTGTGTCAAAGCCATATGTGTTGGGTTGGAGGCAGGTGACTGGAGCAAAAGGTCCTCTGTAGAGGAATGAAAGAACAAGTCAGAGATGCCAGATTTCATGCTGGCACTGGGAGAGCACTCCAAAAGGAAGAAGAAAGGGAAGTCATGAGTCTTGGCCTTATGCTCTGACACACTTTGGCTTATCCCTCCTCTGGGCATTGTATTCCGTTGTGTGTTTTCCCAGCACTGAGAATGCAGACTCTCTCTCCACAAGCGCAGCTGACCTGTGAACAAAAGGTTGACTTCATACTGTGACCCTTTCTGGATATAGGGTCATTGAAGATGTAATTAATTAGGATGAGGCCACACTAGAATAGGGCAGACCCTTAGTCTGATATGTTCCATCCTTACGGTAAGGATGCACTTGGAGAAACCACCACATAATACAGAGACAGGGACTGAGGTCTCAAGTCTCTCAGGAAGTTTGAGTCCAGTACTGTCCAGGACTGAGTCAAGCCATCAGAAGCTGAAAATGGCAAGGAAGCATCCTCAACTAACAGCTCCTTGATTTCAGAACTCAGTCCTCCAGAGCTATGAGGCAGGGCACAACCAATGTTAAAGGGACCTCATTTGTGGTCCTGTTAGGAAGGCTTAGCAGTCAGGGTACATCCTCCTTCCAAGCCATGAGCATATCAGGCCAAAAGCTGGGAAACACAAGAATATGAAAGGGGTTCCTAAACATTGTGCCACACACCTTAGTCTATAAAAGCCTGATCAGGTGGCCTCCTAACAATGCAAGTCTTTGCTTTGAACAGAAATACAACTTCAGCTTGAGGTCCCAGAGATTTGTCATGGAAACAGCAACCTGCGGGCTAAGAGATCCTGTGCTGGTGAGAGGGCAGTCATGCCTGTATCCTAGCAAGCTAAAGGTAGAAAGAGGAAACAGTCTTTGGAGAATATAGACATGAATGGCGGGCACACTTATTCTCTAAGGCCCACACTTGAACCAGTGAAGAGGAAATGCTGGGGAATGGGGAGCTAGCATAGAACAGAAGAGATATTTAAGGTGATTGCCATATATCCACAGGGCTCGGACACCCCAATCCCCACCTCTGTCAAGTCTGCAGGGATCCATGACCACTGGAGCAAGAATCCCTAGGGGCTCACATAGAACTTTTAGGAACAAGCCACAAATAGAGCAGAGCTACTTTTTTTTGGCCTGCTTTCTACATCTGGGAAGGAAGGGACTTATTAATCTATCCACTGAGTAGTTATTGGGCAGCAGGTGGCCTCTGTGATGCCCATCCAGTGGAACTGAATGACACTGTACCTCTGTGGCATGCTGTATCTTACATGCATAGGGTAGGAATGGCAAATAAGAGGCCTTCCATGTGCCAGACTTGAACCAAACAGCTACCCAAGCTTGTGAAAAGCACAAACCATCATTGTTACATCTGAAAGGTTATTGCTAAAAACATCTTTGGATGCCTTTCCGAAGCCACATCCCAACTCAGCTGCCATCCTGTTCAGACTGTGACAAGCACAGCATCAGAGGGGCAACATTCCACAGAGTAGTGCCACAGGTGCCAAGAATCCTCTCCTATCTCTGAATCCCCAGTCTCAGCTTCTAATGGGGTGTTATGGGCTGAGCTAGCTCCTTTGAAGCTGCACACCCGCTAAAACTGGCAGCAGGTATAATATTAATGAAGAAGGCATCACGAATCTGAGTGGAGCATTACAAAACACAGTGTCTTCCCATCCATTACCCAGCTGGAACCTCACGTCCACCATACAAGATGGGTTAGATGAGTATTTTTAACTGGCTTGCCAACAGAGAAGCTTGGCTCCAGGCCAGACTCTTGCTCAAGGTCACAAGGCTAGAACTTGGCATTGTTTTCAAGGCCCATCGTTCATGCTTACTCCAGCAAACTTGGCTGCTTCTGAGCCACATCATGTTTTAGATTCTTCACATTGAGTAAAAGAATGTAGAGAGCCATCCAATAACATAGGAAGTCAAAGAGACCGGAAGCTTGAAGGAGGGGTCTTTGGACAAGAACATGTGGGGTTGAAGAATGGCTGTGTGAGGGCACATAAGTTTTAGAATTCTTCGTGTCTCTAGTTTACTTATCTATAAAAATTTAACAGTTTATACCATCTTTAGTTGCTATGTTTAGTCAGCCAACCACACTACAAAACTGCTACTTCTGCTTTGACGATAAGAATGATGGCAATGAGGGTGATAATGATGGTAGTGACAATAATGATGATGGTGGTGGTGGCCACCATGATGGTGATGGATACTGATGATGATTTTAGGATGGTGATATTAATGGTGGTGATAATTGTGATGTTTGTAAGAACAGTGATGATTGTAACAGTGATGATGGCGTGGGTCTTAGTGAGGTTAGGGTTGCTGTGATAAATGCTACAACCGAAAGCAACTTGGAGAGGGAAAAGTTTATGTCATCTTAACCCTACCACATACTAGTTCATCACTGAAGGAAGTCGGGGCTGGAACCTGGAGGAAAGAACTGAAGCAGAGACTGTAGTGGAACATTGATTACTGGCTGGATCCCTGGATCACATTTAGCTGCCATTTTTTACATAGCCCAGCCTCACCTGCCTAGGGATAGTATTGCCCACAGTGGACTAGGCTCTTCTACAACAATTATCAATCAAGACTATCCCTCCAAGACATCCCCCAAGCCAACCTAGTGGAAACAGCTTTTCACTGAGATCTCCTTTTCCCAGGTTTGTCATGTTGACAACTAAAATGAGTCATCACAGCTAGCCCAGAGCAGGTCTCATCTCACCTGACTTGCCCTGGTACCTACTAATTGCTGGCCTTTGTTTCTTTGAGAACTGAGGTGCTAAATGAGGATTGAGGAATAAGCTAGCTAGGCAAAACGTTTCTTACCCCATTCAAATGCTGTAGTTCCGATTTAATACATCTGGGATTCAGGGTCTTTATTTTGCTCTCTACAATCCACATGAGAACTTGAGAGTTTTGACTTAGTACTGGTGGAGGAGGTGGGAGGTTCATGGCACACTTTTACCTCTCTCATCACCGATGACGTGATGTGAAGCAAAGTCACCAGCAGCTTAAAAGTTCATGGTCATTTCCCCAATTAGAACACTCCCACTTCCCACATTACCTCTGTGCAAGAGTGTGGGATAAGTGAAAACAATAGGAGGGAAAGGAACCATGAGCTATTTATACACGGAAACACACACACACACACACACACTAATTGCTAATCTTCTATTATTTATATCGTCATCATCATTGGTATTACTGTTCCCAGCTCCTCCACAGGTAATGGGTGACTTGTGATGAATGAGCATGGGTTTCCTCCTATTTCAACAACAAGAAGAACTACCTTCCTTTAGGCAAAGAGTCTGACTTGGCTTTCTATCATATTCTCTTCAGCCATTTTAATTTTCTTTTTTATTCTTCAGCAATTTCAAACATGCCCAAAGTAAGATGTGATTATATAAACTCTTCATTTCCCTCTCCAATTCCCCTTATCAAAAATCAAAAATACTTGCTCTTTTCACTTCATAACTTCATAACTTCATGGCTTCTTCTTCTTCTTCTTCTTCTTCTTCTTCTTCTTCTTCTTCTTCTTCTTCTTCTTCTTC
>JANHMN010000025.1:8253164-8321473 GCA_030674055.1 Rhabdomys pumilio
TCTTCTTCTTCTTCTTCTTCTTCTTCTTCTTCTTCTTCTTCTTCTTCCTTCTCCTTCCTTCTCCTTCTCCTTCTCCTTCTCCTTCTCCTTCTCCTTCTCCTTCTCCTTCTCCTTCTCCTTCTCCTTCTCCTTCTCCTTCTCCTTCTCCTTCTCCTTCTCCTTCTTCTTCTTCCTCCTCCTCCCGCTTCTCTTCCTCCTCTTCCTCCTCTCTTCTGATAACCCTCTAAATCCAATTAGTGCTGCATGACGATGGGCGATCAAGTAGAGCAAGAGAAACTTCCTAGTGGCCACGCCCTTCACTCAAGGAAGAGTGACTGTCCTATCCGAAGCAGCTATTTACTGACAGTGGCTCCTCAGTAAGGGGTGCGACCAGGAGATACTCTCCCTCATCTATTCTGGAATTTTGGCTGGGTTTGACCTTGTTTAGGTAGCTACAGCTTATATAAGGACTTGAGTGCAGTATTTACATTTTAATTTCTTAGGGTTCACTGACACACTCAAGTCCAACTGTTGCTTTCTGGACCAACACCATAGAACAAGCTAGTACTATAGAGGAAGCAAGATACACACTCCACTAAACAAATTACAGGAGTGTAAATATCTTTCACTGGAGTGGGGTCTTCAGAGTATTTCCATGAAATCTGCTGTGAAGGATACAGAACACTGTGGGAAAGACAACCACTGATATTGTCTTAGTCATGGTTTCTATTCCTGCATAAACATCATGACCAAGAAGTAAGTTGGGGAGAAAAGGGTTTATTCAGCTTACACTTCCTCATTGCTGTTCATTACCGAGGAAATGGACTGCAGGCAGGAATCTGACATTGGGCTAGAACAAAGAAGTAATTTCAGGCAGAAATCTAAATCTAGGCTAGAACAAAGAAAAAGTTTCAGACTAGAACAAAGAAGTAATTATAGGCAGAAATCTAAATCTTAAGCTAGAACAAAGAAATAGGCTTCAGGCGTGAAAATGACTTTGGGCTAGGATAGGGAAGCAGGCTAAGATACTTTGATCATCCTGATAAGCCCTTAGAAATATCGATCACAGGAGTGACCAAGGGACTCTGTTTATTGTGGTGTATGTTCTTTGATTATCTGGGTTTATTGTCTTCCTTGTTCCTGAACTATTTGCATCTATTGTATTGCTAGTTCCTCAACCTTGAACTGACCTTAATACTTGCACGTAATTTAAACTGTATAAAGGCAAAAAAAGAGGAGGAGGGATGGGATAGAGGATTAATGGGTGGGGGGGGGGGGGGAAGGGGGATTGCATCTAAAATGTAAATAAATAAAATATCAAATAAAAATAATAATAATAATTAATATATTTTTAACAGAAATTCCAATATAAAAGAATGTTTAAGGTTGTAGTTTGTTTGGATAAATGGTCTGCATTTCTCCCCAGGGAAACAAGTCAGGAACTATAAAGACACACTCTTGGGGCCAGGGATGTAGCTCAATAGGTAGAGTACCTGCCTAGAATTCATGAGGCACTGAGTTCAAACCCCAGTGTCATATAAATGGGTTATGGTTGTACACACCTGTAATTGCAGTGCACCCAAGGCAGGAGGATCAAGAGTTATTCAAGGTCATTCTTGTAGAACTGCAAGGCCAGACTGAGCAATGTGATACCCCATAGGACTGGGAGAAGAATGGGAGGAGCAGGAAGGAGATGGGAGGAGGAGGGAGAGGAGGAGGAGGAGGAAGAGGAGGAGGAGGGGAAATGTTATTGCAAAGAGATGTCAGGGATTGAATCCGAGAGGTAGGGAACAAATGGGGCCAGAACTCTAGATAACTCACAGACTTCCTTCTTCCTCTTCTTCGCCAGTGGGAGTGGTGTACTCAGCACTGAGAAAACCCAAGAGGCTGTCTCAAAACTAAGTGGAGTTTCCTTGTGATTCTGAAGTCTGAGGCTGCCAATCTGAAAGCATTGTGGTTTCTCAAATCTGTTTCAAGTCTGTTGCAAGCATTCTGTGTCTGTCTCTCTTTATTGGTTTCTATTTGATTATTGTACAGGGAAAAATCTCACAGTCTGCCCAGCTTGAAAGGGGCCTTGGGGATTGTCTAGGTCAAGCCCTGGGCTGAACTGATCTGCAAACTCAGAGGAAGCATGAGGAAGCAATTGCTCCAGGGCACTCGTCCGGAGGAACTAGAGCCTGAGCTTCCCTCCCATCCCCATCTTTATCACATTTCTCCAACGTTGCTACAAACAAAAGCTTTTGTTTATTGGGTTGCTTACCATTTCATATAACCAGTAGTTAACCAGTACCCTGCTTTGGGGATTTCAGTTATAAAAAAAAATAAATAAAGGCACTTTCGTTAAATAGACAAAGTTCAGGCACAAGATTCTTCCCTGGAATATTTCATCTGATTAAATATAAAGAGGAATAACAATCCCTTACCTCCTCCTATCTCCTTTTACAGAGAAGGCATTGACTTTAAGGTTGCTTAGTGTTGACATTAGGAAAAGCCTACATTCAGCCCGTTATCTTATTTTCAATATTTTATTATTCAAGTTAGCATAAAATAATGGTGTTGGTTATGGCATTTTCATACATAGATGTCATTATATTTGCTTATTGGAAAGAGGTTTTGATTGTTCAAATTTATAACACATACCTACTTCTTTGGATATCCAAATTCAATTACAGGCTGCTGAACACTTCTTTAATAACAGCAGGGTATATGGTGTTACTATTAATAACGATAAGAGCAACACAAGCTTGAATTGCTATGTCACAGTTTAAAGATTCCTGCTCTCTAGCTGATAACTGAGTATCATTGCAATGATGCCTCTCCCGATAATTAGGTAACTGGTACTCAGGGATTGAACAAGCTACCTCAAATTAGCAAGCTACCAAAAGAACAAGGATGGGAACTCCTACTGAGTGCTCCTGTTTCCAAATCCCACTTATATATCATGTTACCTCTTCTATTGGAAGACATGATGGTTTTTTGATACTCTTGTCCTTAAGAATCAAATTTGGACAGTTTCTATTCAAATATCTTCCCCATATAGCTGGGTATATAGAATAGAATGCTGGATCCAGTCTGAACTTGTTTTGAGTGCTTAAGCAGCAAGGCAAACCTTCCTCTAGTCACCTTTTAGAGAGAACTGCTATTTGCCACCTAAAGACTATGAATAACTGGGCACACACATGATTAATTTTATTGTTATGGGAAAGGACACCTGCAGTAGGAAAAACAATCCTTCTGACCTATCAATTAAGATAGACAACCATCCAAGTGACTCTCCTAATAACCCATCCCTCCTTCCTTTAGACTCCCAAAAAGAGATACCAAGCTGTAGTCTTGAGTTTTTTGAGTGCCTTCACTCATGAGACCCTCTGTTAATCTTGACAAGTGTCTTCCTGTATCACCTACAAAGAGTCATCTTGTTTCTTTTATGACTCTATATGACCCTTATATTAAATTCTTTGGATAAGAGGGCAAGAACTTGGGAACATCTAACCCAGGCTCTACTACCACTGCTAACAGTAATAGGGCAGAGTCCAGGATGGCTCCTTCCTGAATAAGTAGGACACACACGCTCTTGGTGTCCTTGACAGCACACATCCTGGACAAGAAGGCGGAAGAGGAGCTGTGCTCATTAGCACTGAGTTCAGACCTCCCAGGTCCACTGTATTTGGACTCTCACTTTCTATGGCCTCATTTGTTGCAGTTCTCTTGTGAGCATCTCCTGCTGATGCTCATTTTTTTATCTGAAAGGCCAGACTCTGTGGGATGGGCTCATTAACAAGGCATTCTTATTGTAAAGACCAAGGAGAGCAACAGGGCCACAGTATTTCCCACTAGCCTTCCTCTTGCCATGGCAACATCTCAATAGAAGGGATTCAACCTAGAGTTGACCCAGACTCTGTCCTGAAAAACATGTGCTCTGCTAGTGCCCAGCTTTGAGGAAGAAGAAACGGCTCCAGAAGTTTCTGCCCATCCTCCCATTTGTACCATGCACCCCACATCTCACAGTGATATCTTTCTATTTAGATCTCATTGGTTCCAGGAGCCCATGCAGTCAAGAGGATCAGGCATAGCCATTTCCATTTAGGAAAGGCTGTAGAAATGATTGAAAAGAGAGATACCAGCAGTAGAACACATCCACCATGCCCTACGGCAGATAGCTGTAATGAACTACATGATTCTTCCCAGATGAACTTGGACGGTGCCTTAGAATCCCATTTATGGACTGGGAATGTGGCTCAGTTGATAGAGTGCTTGCCTAACATGCATGAAGACCAAAGTCTGATCCCTAGCACCACACAAATGGAGCCTGGTTGTATATACATATAATCTCACCATTTGAATGCTGCAGAGGCAGGATGATTAATTAGTTTATGGTTTTCCTAAAGCTCCACAGTGAGTTCAAACATGGTCTAGAGCCATTCTCAACAACAAACAGACAAACAAAAAGAAATCCTCTCATAAAAACACACTGGGCTGTGTATTCTGTCCAATACCTGCAATCACAGCAGGTAGAAGCCCGAGGCAGGAAGATTGTGAGTTTGTGTCAGCCTTGTCTACATAGTAAGTTCAAAGCCATCCTGAGGTACATAGTAAGATGAATGGTTGAGTGTACGGTTTAGAGAAGTTACACTTGCCTAACATGTGTGTGGCCCTAGTTTCCATCCCCTGCTTGGTGAAGGAGCAGAAGGCAGAGCTTATCAAAGGCAAAGTGACTTCATTCAGAACATAGGACAAAGGAAGCTCTAAAGAGAAGCCAATGTGATGTTCCTCCTCATCAGCAAGTCCCAGCATCACAGTCAGAGGTCCAGCTTCTGGTCCTTTACTGAACTCCTAGATACTGGATGTGTTGTCTAGTGAATGTTCTGCTGAGTTGACAAAAGGGCAGGAATTACGAGAAGATACGTGAAATCCAATGAAAGCTTTCCAGGAAATACCTAGGACTCACAGTCCCATTGTTACACAGTCTTGTATGAAATATTTAAATAGCTAATGCAACAGGTAGATGGTTCTAGATGCTTTGATAGAGACCATCCAAGGGCCATCTCCTATGAGAATCCCAAAATGTAATCTAATAGAGTTAACTTCTCATCTATAATGGGAACCTCTCACATTTTCCCATTGAAGGGCTCTAAAGTCAGAGCCAGATGAGACTAAAAATAGCAGGAGGTCCCTGGGAGCCTGAGATATGGCAACAGGCAGTCCACAGAAGGTGAGGTAGTAATTTAAAATATTACGTTTTATTATGAAATTTCATCTCATCCTTGTGAAGGTACCACAAGGTACCAATTTCCATATTATCTTTCCAAAGGCCATCAAACTAGCAGGTTGTAATAATTGGTACCCAGTAGTATTACATGGGATAGTTTATGTTTCCTCATATACCACAGACTTCTTAGACCACCCATCCACTCTTTACCTCTCTGCTTTGATGAGAGCAAAGAAAGGAACATATCCCTTCTTCAAAGAAATAGTTGTCACTCCACAAACGTCTTCCACTCACAATCCTGAGCACAGATGGCCTTTGCTGTTAAACAGATTGCGGTGAAAACTCAGATGCATTTTGAAGCTGGCAGATTAACAAGACTGTTTGATAACAGAAGGGTTTGTGTTCTAGAGACTTCTTTTAGGACATCCATGAACCTGTTACTCACAGAGATGTTAATGCCTGTCAGCATCTTGATAGGTTTCTTATTTCTCTACCAGACAGAAGCATAACTCAACACCCATGTTTAACATGACAGTTATGGTGAGCAAGTAGTTGAGAGTTGGCTCTAGCTTGGGTTTTAGCTCTGACCACATGTTCCTCAAAAACAACATGTGGTCAGAGCTTGCTACCCAGGGTGCTGCTCCTAGGGAGTGGTGCAGGCCTTAGAAAGTAAGACCTCAGGGGAGGGACATAGGTCACTAAGGCATGTCCTTGAAGGACTTGAATCCTTTTCCCTGTCTCTTGTGTTTATGATATGATCAGTTTCGTTCCACAATATGTTTCTACCTTGATGTGTTACCTCAGAGCCAACAGAAAAACACCAGAGCCAATTGTTCATGGTTCAGAACTTTCAAAATGATTGGCCAAGCAAGCCCATTCTCCCTCAAAGTTGGTTTTCATAGGCCTTGGCATATGACTCAATGCTGACTCCTACTCTCCATGAATCTCAGTCACTTGAGAAGATGCTCTCAGTCTCAGCAAGCTCAGATTAGAAGAGACATATCAAATATGTTCTTCCCACAAGCCAAGGCAGATTCTCCTATTATAAGCCATGTCAAACATAGGTATGAGTGTTTAGGGCAAGAAGTGTCATCTACTTCAGCTTTGTGTATCTTTAGTATTCTATGAGGCTGTAGTGAACTTGGTAACTGAAGAGTAGCCTTCTGTCCACCAATTCTAAACACCAGTTTGTGCTCTAAACTCCAGTTTCTGGTCTGACAAGTCACTGAGGATGTGAGCTAGTTTGCTCACTCTTCTGGAATCGTGTTTCCCTCTGATTATACAGTAATAGTAGATCCACCATCATCCATGTCCACTTAGTTTTATGCCATTAAAAGTCTAGCACATGTACGTGTACAAAGAGTCCCTCGGTACAAACGTCTCAGAAACTCTCATAGTTCAATCTTCCAGAACAGGCAAACTACATAGAATCGGAATAAAGGCCACCAGTATTTTGTATCTGGAGTACCCTAAAGCTCAAGTGAGACAAACTCTGCTTCTGATATAGCCACTCAGAAGCTGCTGTTCTTGAATGACCTAGGAGGGAGAGGAAAAGATATCCAAACATGCTCAAAGAGGAACTTGGCTCCACAGAAGAGAGGGCCCTTAAAATTCACGGGATTCACAAGTTTTTATCTGGCCTAAAAGTCTGGACTGCATCCAATGCCTAACACCCAGCTGATCAGAGGCTGTCTCCCCATGGCTGCCTCCATAAAGAATTTGTTTACATGATTGCTGAACTGTAGCACAGAACCTTAGAGGAAATAAATTAAGGGCAACCACATGCTTGTGGGTCTGGAAATTCCATCATGGCTTTATTAAACTAAGAGGCAAATATTTACCAACTCACTACTATGTGAGTATAGCCCTATCAGGTGTACATGTGAGAGGGAGACAGACATGCATCCTCAGTCTTTCACAAGCTAATGACAGTTGTGAAACTCCTTTCTGCTGCCTGAAAGTGTACTGCTAGAAAACTATAATCCTGACATAGGCAACACTGGCCTTGCAGCCTTGGAGCAAGAGAGACACCTGGGAAGATTTGACATTTGTGAAAGATGGTGAAAGGGGAATAGGGGAAGGGCCTGCCAATGTGTGAGCAAAGACATGAATACATGGATGGGCAACTGGAAAGAGCTGGAAAAGATCTCTGGGGCTTGAACACACAGAGAACCTTCAAAGCCAGACCTGAGCATAGCTTTTACTTTGAAAGTAAGCAAGAAAAAAATCCAGGGAAGATTTAAGACTCAGAGAGCTTTAGGTAAATTGAAGAACATGAGAAGGAAGAAAGGATCTGTATCAATATGATTGTAATAATATGTGATGACCAGGATGAAGGCTACAAAAATGGAAAGGAGGTGACCCTTCCTGCTACTGTGGAGGAAGCTGTCGGACTTTGGGGGTAAAGATGTAGTAGGAGCCAACGAAAGAATGGAATCAAGAAGGGTCTATAATAATAGCTTCCTGATGAAAGCATCATTTGTCTTCTGACTCATCGAGTCCCTCAAAGACCTCTGAATCACTCAGTATTCTCCTGATGATATTCTGATAAACTCCATCAATGTTTCTCAGGCTTGAGCATGCATTCAGATCATTTGAGAACCTTGTTGCTATACATATTTGAACCTAACAGGTTTGGGTGAGGTCTAGGATTCTGTGTGTCCAGCAAGTTTCTGGATGACATGGAAGCTTCAGACCCAGACTTGGATGAGCCCTAGGATTCAGCCTCTTCATTCATCTTCATACCAAATGTCAACAAGTCCATTAGGAACCCACAAGGTAGATTCAGGAGGATGCGGGTGATGTTAATGGCCAACTGCAATACTAACAGTTAAGAGCTGTGGACTTCCTAGTCTCCCTTGCTTGGTGGGAAAACCATAGAAATAAGGGTCCAGAGACTTGGTTTAATAGTGAACCTTGTTAACTTGAAGGGATTTAGAATCATCACGGAAACAAACCTGTAGGTTTGGTTATCTAGGGTAAGATACACACACTAACCATGGGTGATGCATCCCATGGGCTAGGGGTCCAGACTGAATAAAAAGAGAAAGTGAGCTGAATACCAGCGCTCTCTGCTTCCTGTCTGCAGGCGAAATGTGACCAGCTGTCTCACATGCCCACTGCCAGCACTTAATCCCTAAAATGAGGGGACTGCACATTTCAACTGTGGGACAGAATAATTCCTTGTTTCCTTCTACACTGCTTTTGTCAGAGCAACAAGAAAGTAAGGAACACAACTTCCTATCAGCTCTAGCTTTACTGCTACCTTTATTGTGGCTCCTCCAGGAAAATTAAAACAGAAGCACAGGACAAGAGTCCACATCATCTTGGTGCCTATGCTGGATACCACCTTACCATCCCCAGCTCAATAGTTTCAAATTATATGTGATATAAACTCTAAATCCACCCATTGTCTACTAAAATTATATGTGATATACTAAATCTCAGTGTTCATCATATGACTCCTGTCTATTTGGCTGGTTTCATCCATGGATTAAAGAAACCTGAACCTCAAACCTGAAGCTGCTTTCTTCTCTTAGACACTGACACCACACAGTTTTTCTACTTCATCATCTGCTTATTTTCTTTAAAATTTCTACCCCTGTTGATTCTCCCTTGATATATTGAAATGGTTATCATCAGTCTCTCTCGAGGGGTATTAGTTTCATGACATTGAGGACATATCTTCTATCATTCACTAGTGTATTCACCAAGTGCTCATATAACTTGACATATAATGGACGATGAACGAGTAAGAATGAATGGCTGGATGAAGGGGTGGGTGGAAGGGTGGATGAATGGGTGGATGAAAGGTTGGATGGATGGATAGATAAAGGGGTGGATGGATGGGTGGATGAATGGATGGATGGGTAGATGAAGGGGTAAATAAATGGGTGGATAAAGGGGTGGATGAAGGGGTGGTTGAGGGGGTGGAAGCAGAAGTAAATACTGAACATAAAGTGAAAAGATGTCTCAGCTAAACAAAGACAGAAGTTAAAAGTGGGCTGCATAGATAGCACTAAGAAGATGAGAAAAAAAAACACCCCTCAGAACAGAAGACAAGTTTGCAAACATTTATCTGATGAGAAAGTTCTATCTAGAATTCATAAATAATTATTAAATGACAATTTTTTAAATGAGCAAGGGCTTTACATAAGTGTTCTTCTAAAGGACTATACTACTGAGAACATAAGGAGGGCATTCACTACAGCCTTGGATGAGAATCAGGCTTCACAGTCTCCTTTTTGAATCTTCACATGCAATGTCAATGACTCTTAAAAATTCTCAAGGTGGACTCAGGAAAGGGGCCACCTGCACTCTTCACACAAACCACAATGAGTTAACACTTCTCACGCACTGGAACGTCTATCATGAAAACAGACACTACTCTGTCCATGAGGATGTGGAGGAAATAAAACCCTTTTATAGTCTGGGCAGGGTACAGCCATGCTAGGAAGCAATTTGAGAAAGTTAAACATCGTTATTGAGTCACACAGCAAAATTCTAGCACTAGTTACATGATGAATAGAAATGAAGATGTGTATGACAAGAACTGTTTTAGCAGCCACAGATATAATAGCTGAAAGGAGGGAAGAACCAGTAATGCTTATCTTCTCCTAACTGGATACACAAATCATGATACGTTCTTGTGATGGGACAGTGTTTGTTCATAAGGCAGGGATAGAGCACTGATTCCTCTTGTGACACAGAGACATCTGGAAATGCTACACTAAGTTTTGAAAGCCAGTCACAGAAGAACATGGGCTGTATGATATCCTAGAACAGATCCATCTATGGAGAAAGAAGGTGGATGAGTGTTGCTGGGCTTTAGAGAGTATAGGGAGCAGGGAAAAGATGGTGGCAGGTACAGGGTTGTGTCAGTAGAGGGAAACAGCCATAGAGTATGACAATGCATGTGTGCATCCTGTACATACTATAATGCATTGGCCCAACACAAGCAAGATAAATAAATACGTGTGAAAAAATTGGTCTGGCAAGATTGTGCAGTGAATAAAAGTGCTTGCTGCCAAGACTGACAGCCAGAGTTCAATCCCAGGGACTCACAGAATGGAAGGAAAGAGAGAATGTTTGGAAATCACCCTCTGACCTTTATATGTATTCCATGATACTGTCACACACAAATAATAAATACGAACATTTAATGAAGTTGACTTAAACATTTTAAATGGGTGAACAATGTGAGATGTGAACATGTGACTCATTAAAATGTTTCAGAGAAAAAATAGAATTGTATATTGAAAGACTTTTAATTTTTATTTAAAAACTAGCACCTTTGCCTTTACTTTTTGAAAGAGGTGACCTCTGCTTAACAATTCTTGAAATGTCTCTTCCTATCCAGGGTAGACTTTCAGCTATTGCAAAAATAAAGACCCCAGAGAACAGAGATGAGATTAAGAGGAAGGAAGTGTTAAATCAGAGGATGTAATAAGACCATTGGAACTGTAAGTGAAAGGGCTTCCTTGTGTGGCCCCAGTACCCCATAGGTACTGGGTAGTGTTCACAGTGCATACCTTTTGGAGCTTACATAAGTGAGATCTGAGAATGACTAATGGCTCAGGAGGCCCTGGGTTCAATGTAATTTCTTAAAATCCATTGTTTCCATGAAATTCTATTAGTCAAATATGGCTGCCTTCTTCACTTGCTCTTCACTTCCATGTCTGTTGCTCCATCTTGACCATCTTACTTCCATTATAAATACATCAATCCAAAATGATTATCATGCCATACTCTCTACCATGTCCTCACCTGGTGTGGTGAGGGGAGACCTGAAGACTGAGTGTGGTGCTGTGAAGGAGCCCACTCACGGCAAAAGGCTGTATGGAGCTGCTGGAACCAACGCTGTGACATACAGGAGATGCCACATGGAACTTTCAGGTGATTCTAGCCTCCAGCTCTCAAATTGTCCATGTAAGACCTGAGGCACTAGGGACACATACAAGCCATCTCCATTGTGTTTTGTGCCTAAATTCCTGGGCCATAGAACCATGAGCTGAAAATAATAGTCCTAAGCCACTTACACTTTGAAAATAGTTGTTATGTAGCAATAGGTGACAAAAAAAAATCTGATTCCACAACAGAAATCAAAAACCAATGGGACATGATGGAAAATGTAAACACACAAACAATCAAACAAGCAAATATGTTTCAGCAGAATTTGGCTCCCCATGAAGACTTACTTAGGAAGAAGGCCTGAAGGATTGAAGACTTCCCTGAGGTCTAAAGAAAGGAATATTGAACATGGCAAACAAGTACCAATCTAACTATTCCTAGAGCAGTCTCATGAGGATTAAGGGGAAATGATGCAGGGACTGTGGACCTGAGCATCTTTAAAACATGAGCAAGGCTGGTTCTCCATATCCATCCAAGATGAGGACCCTGGGCTGTGCAGAGGTTACACCTCGGACTTAGCATACTTTTCAAAGAGCAGTTATGATTTAAATACTATCATAAAATAGCATCTCAGCTGAAACTGAGTCTGGCTTTTGCCTGTAACCCCAGCACTCAGAAAGTAGAGGAAAGATGATTAGAAGTTCAAGGGTATCATTGGCTAACATCAGAGTTTGAGGCCGGTCTGGGGGATTTGAGACTCCTGCTTCAAAAAAGAAAAAAGTATCTTGCTTTACTTGTTCAAAAATCACTAGTTTCTATCTGTAAAAGCACAGACTATGGTGATATTTAAATATTAAACCTTATTAATTAACATGAGCATCTTCACAGTGCAGTCTATATTAGACTGATGCTCCCTACCACTCCTAGAGCCAAGACACTAATGGAAAGAGGCCAACTTGAGATGAAAGGGTCTTTCTGCAATCCAAGCCTTTTGTTCCCCCATGAAGAAGAGAAGAAGGCCAGAGAGGGGGCATTTAGCAACACATTTCTTTGATGCTGGGCTCTGTCTTCAAGATTGATTGACTGGCTGTGATCCCTAGAGAAAAAGAGAATGTTTTGATCGGCTTCTCAAGCAATATTATACATATTTGATGGGAAGAAGTGGTCAGGCAGCAGGGGTAGGAAGCAGTGAGAACAATGAAGAATTCTAATTTTGCATCATTTTGTATTTCCTCCCAAACTCATCAAGGCCTCTGAGCCACAGACTCAATTCCTCCTGCCTCTTATCCTTCACCTCTCTTATAAAAGGAATAGAAAGCTTTGCATGATATAAGAAAAACATTAAAAGAAGAAGAAAAGGCAAAACAACAGCTGCCTCAGAATGCTTGCAGAACCAAACAGCCAGCACATTTCATATTTCTGAAGGCCCAGCTCCACAATCCCTGTGCCAATCAGAGCGTGTGGCAGTGGGCCTGGGTTTCAGTTCCAAGCTGTCTCCGTGGTGGCTGACTAGGAAGGGAAGAAGCAGACTTCATTTTCGGGAAGCTGAAAAAGGGAGGGGAAAGAAACCAAGTGGGATGCTGAATCACTCACTTGGGGCATTTTCTGTAAAGCCTTGCTTTACAGAGGTGTGTGGAAGTAATCAGGTTGGAGGAACACAAAGCCTTGAGTTCAGTTCCCAGCCATGAGAACTTGGGTTGCCGTTATCATGCCTTTTCACCTCAAGTGCCTCAAGCATGGAATGGAGGTTCAACTATTAATAAGTTCACCAGGTTCTTCCTTCCTCCCTCCTTCTCCCTTCATCTTCACTTAGTTGGATATACAGAAATTTGGCATCTGAGTATCCAAAAATCTTGGTTGTCAGTCAGTTAACCCACAGGCCAAACTTCTCTTACCAGTTCACAAGCTCTCAAAACACATTCAAAGAGTTCATATTATTCTAGGCTAGTAAATGATACCATTTAAATGTATGACTTGCAGTCAAGATCTGGGTATTTCATCAAGCTGACTCCAAGGTCAAAGATTCTTCTTTAGTCATCACCAAAATAGGTATTGTTAGCAGGTTTCAGCACCGCAATGGCTCAGGCTTGCTCCCTCTCAAGTACCAAGTTGTGTAGCTTCCTCACATATGCTCCAGCCCTCAGAGGCATGGGTGGTTTGTCAAATCCTACAGGTACATGACTCCATTTATGTCACTAAGCCTGTTCAAAAACGAACAATGTTTTCTGTCTTGAATTTTGTCTATATTCGACTTGGTTCTCCATATTCGCACTGGTACCTTCGTTTCAATTGACCAAGATGGCCAGCTCATGTTTAGTAATTATTAATGTACACCTGCCTGTGTCTTTGCTTGACTCTAATGTTTCCAGTGGTAAAATATTCCTTTGATTCAAAAGCTCACATCTACATGCTCGTTTTGAAGTAAAAAGTCAGATGTGAAGGTTTCATTTCATCTTCATACTTCTTGGAGCTGGAGTTCTAGGCATTTGTGACATGAGTACTGGGGATTGAACTTCGGTCCTCTGCAAGAGCATATTAGCTCTTAACCACTGTACCACCCCTTTAGCCTTCTCGACTGCATCTCTTTTGAACCACTTTGCAAACACTTCTCTATTGACCTTAGCAATGGTGGTATATGGAGGACAAGGATAACAGCAGCAGCTCAGACACAGTGGCTGGCACAGGCCTGTAAGATCCAGCACTCATGGGCTGAGGCAAGAGGATCTCTAGATAGTGGCCAGACCAACGTACATACAAAGATTTTTATCTCCCAAGGCAAACCAAAATAAAAGTCTAACAACAGCTGCCTATACCAAGATTTAGAGTGTCTGAGGCATCAAGACAAAGGCTTTAATTCACTTTACAATTCTTGAAATTGCTTTAAGCCAAGGTAATAGTTTTATCCCATTTCACAGAGGAAACAAGAACTTAATAAGGTTAAGTAATGAACTTGAGTTCCCAAGCAGTGGCTGGCAATTACATGGATGGGCTAGACTGCCAGGAAAGCACCTGCAAGCAAATGCTCCTGGGCTTTAGAGGCACAGACATTAGATGATGGAATCCAGACTGTGTTTCTGCCAGCCTCACCATCCAGGACAAGCAATTGATTCCGTGCTTTATAGATGGTACTAAGTTTGCTGTGATTGTGTGAGATGATAGACGTAAAGCTTTGAGTCAAGCAGGGTGGTGTGTACAGAGATGTCAGAGGGACGGTAGTTTCATGACTCACAACTGGATGAGCTGCTCCAGGGCTATAACATGACATCTCAGCACAATATTGGTTTCTTCTTCCCATGCTTGGCAAATCCAGGTGAGTAAATCAAAAAGACTTCCACATCTCTAGGAATGTCTTATGTGTCATGTGTCATGGAGAAATCTGTGAGACCAAGGTCGGTGGTTTGAATGAGAACTGTCTCTCATCAGCTCAGACATTTGAACACTTGGTTCTTAGGTGGTGGCAGTGTTGGGGGAGGGCTGTGAGGGGTGGTTATGGCTTACTGGAGGAGTGCATAACTGTGAGAGTTCTTAGTCTGCTCTCTATGCTTCACCTTTGTGTTTGAAGATGTGCGTTCTCAGCTTTTTGCTCCTGACCCCATGCATGCTACTTGCTGTCAAGCCTTTCTGCCATGATGGACTCTTACCCTTTGGAACCATAAGCCTAAATAAAACTTTCTTCCATATGTTGCTTGATCATGGCATTTTATCACAGCAACAGAAAAGTAGCTAATAAACGGATAAACACATTACTCGAATGTTGGAATCGGCAACATACTGTACCTCCTCGCTCTGCTGGGGAAGGCCTGAGGCAGCACAGAAAGGCTGGACAATTAAGCAGACATGGGAAAGGGAAAGGAGTCTGCTTGAAGTTGAGAATCAAGAATTTCAGCACAATAACTTAGAGACAATATCCACTTCATAAAGAGTTTCCAAACAGGGATAGCATGAACCATGCTTAGGCTTACAAACTGGCCTTCCTCCTTGCCCTGGTACTTTTCGAGAATCTCACAAAGAAGAGTAACCTTTCATTTATTATAAAATCATCTTCCCTTCCTTTACAACTGAACTGACCAAGGCTTTATCTTATTAAACCTGAGCCTATCCACTCAGGAACCACCCCATGATCTAATTTGCTGAACAAGCAAAGACTCCTTAGGACTCTTTGAGATGAAACTCAGAAACCACTAAAAACTATACATTGTGACTCTCCCTTGGGAAGACTATGTCCACAGGTGGGTGTGTGCTTTCATTTCCCATGTCTATTACTATGCACTCTATCCTTAAATCTATGCTAAGCTTTCATGTTAAGAATTTTAACTCCCTGTACATATGTGCAGCTCTGTCTTCATGGAGGTTCTCCCACAACTGAGTGAAGGCTGTCCCTAAACCTGTTGCTTGCCTGTGGGTCCTGTTCCCCTAACTGGGCTGCCTTGTCTGGCCTCAGTGGGAGAGGATAGATCTAGCCTTGTAGAGACTTGCTGTGCTAGGGTTGGGGGATATCCAGGGGGATCTTCTAGCCTCTCAGAGGAGAGAGGGTGGAGAGGGGGATGAAGGGTAGAACTGTGTGAGTGAGGACCAGAGGAGAGGGGGCAGCAATTAGAATGTAAAGTGAATAAATAAATAAATAAATAAATAAATAAATAAAGGAGGGGTTAAAAAAACTTCAACTCTGTTTCCTATTGTATCATTATGAAATACTTTTCTGCAATGAATCCAAGAATTCTGGCATTACCTGAACTGAGGCTCCTGAAAAGAACTTGTCAGCCTGCTGGAGATGGCAGTGGGGAGCTCTCTTGACCTGTGCCTCACTGGTGCTGACACAGTGACCTTTAATGTTTGTCTTTCCTGGCTCAGCAACTCTCAGGGAGAGTTTGTTAAAACTCCATATCAAACCTAATTCCTTAAATGATGTTGGAGAATGTCATAACCAAAGGTACAGAAGCTCAATGGAACCTTCTAGACACACTGCAATTTTTTGAGAGCAAGTCATTGGAGGTCCCTGCTGTGTGGAGTAGAGGACCCACAGCCAACCAGCTGCCCTATCTACTGTACACTCAGGCTTGAGTGAATACTGATAGTGCCTGAGGAATTATCCAGAAGGAAAGCACAATTTGGAAATCAAAGTCCATTGCACAGGACAAAGACTTCTATCAACAGTGAAAGTCAATGTGAGGTTTCAACTGAAACAACCCAGCAGGGCTCTTCTGACATGGAGGATTGGCAGGCAGGAGGGCAGGAAGTGGTCAGTAGCACAGTCTCCAGAGTCAAACTACCATGGACCATTGCACATGATGCAAACTTGGGCACTTAACTCTCTGTGCCTGGGTTTCCATCTGTTCCCAAATGATATTCTTGGTAATCTCTCTTGCATGGAGGTTTTGGGGGGATGAGCTGAATGATACACAGAGCAGTGTGGTCCCCTAGTGTTAAGTAAAGCTCAGTCATTGCCAGGATCCTATTGTGTAGATTGAACCCACATCCATCTATAGGACCCATCTGGCAGGTTGGAGACATCAGAAGAATGAGCATACGCCCTTGTGCCCTCATAGCACTCACCGCTCCGTGAGTCAGTCATGACTCAAGGCCTCATGCGATCCAAAACAACTGCTTTCCCATTATATCATTATGCATTGTCCACAGGGCTGGAGCTGCCTTGAGAGCCTGGGGACACTGACACAGAACAACTAATCTAAGTTCTCTGGGGACAGTCCTGCTTGGGAGTTGCAGTATTTTGCCCAAAGTTAAGGTGTGCAGAATATAACTCAGTGGAGAGAGACAACGGGGAGAGAAGATCAAGAGGAAGAATTAAGAAGAGAGATGAGTGATAGCCTGGTATGGTGGTGGGTGTCTGTAATTCCAGCATTGGGGGGTGGCAGCAAGACGACCATCAGTTCAAGGTCACTTTCAGAGATATTGAGGCCAGCCTGCATTATATAAGGCTATGTGTTAAACATAATTAAAAAAACAGAAAACCAAACCAAACCAAACCAAAAAGAGGTGGGTAGGTTGGAGTGCGAGGCAAAACTAGGAGGAAGCGCAGAGTAGTAAACCCTGACTAAGCAAAGCCTCATGGCTCTCTCAAAGTTTTGGGGGTCTCTATCTCCTGAATATTAACAAGTCATTTCTTCCTCTAAACTAGAAAGGTAGAAGTGACCTTTCCTCCTCCCCCTGCAATATGGGGAGCTCCTCATAACAAAACCAGGTTGAGGCCAGCTTCTGATTATCACATTTTCATAAATACCCTCCCAGGCACACCTCTGTACAGGTTAACAGGTAAACAAGAAAGCATAGGAGCAGCTGCCCTAACAGTGGATAGGACCAAGGAGCCAACTTTGTCTCAAAAAAATCAATGGTGACTAAGGAATGACATTGGCAGCTGTCCTCTGACCTGGACATGCACACACACACACACACACACACACACACACACACACACACACACGCACGCACACACACACATGATCAAGAAATACACTTCATCCCACTATCTGATGATGGCAAGTCTAGTCATACCTGCTAGTTGCCCACTCCTTCCTGCCTCCTCGATACTAGTCTAGGAGCTGAGGGTGTCTGAGCTGCTAAGAAAAAAAAGAGAGTCTCTGCTTTGGAGTGCTGGGATGTCAACTCAAGCCTTTGGCCTTATAGTACATTCCCAAAAGATCACAAAGGTACCTGAGGATGCTGCATTTCTTCCTCTTGCTGGAGTACTGGCTTAAAAGCTGGGAGCCACATGTGTGGATTTACTGCACAGTAGCAAAGAAGGGCCTTTCAAGGAACCAAGTGTATCAGACTCAGTACATCCTTCCTTTCTTGGGCACTAGATGGTAAATAGTTAGAATTCTATAAGTTAGTTCCCACACTATCCAGTAAACAGGAACAGCTCAGTCTGGGGTCACATATGAATCATGTCACCATGTTTGATCATAGAGGATTTTAAGCCTTGTGGTATATCCATCTGAAATGCTGGGCCACCAATGTCAGCAGCAGTCTTTTGGTTGATGTGAGAGTTAGACAGAATAACGTGTGTGTCTTTACTCTGGAGTCTGTAAGTTAATGGCTACGCCTGCTGCTTTAAATGGCAACATTTAAACGTCAACATCATGGTGCCCATTTTAACATTCAGTTTGTGTCTTGCTTGAAAGATTCATACACCTGGTGGACTCTAGTGGTCCACCAGGCTGGCTGACATTCTAGACTAGACCTGCCAATTTCTAAGCTTACCTCCATACTGAGACCAATCAACTGCTTTCTGTCCTGAGCTTCCCATGGCAACAGGCTCGTGTCCAGCAGCGCCTGCCTGGCCCTGGCATTGTAATAGTCAGTGTCCATAGAAAAGAACTATGAAATGGTGTGAGCCCTGCAGATTATAGAGAAGGGTACGGTAACAATAAATCACAATAATTCCCAGAGAGCACCAGCACTGACTTGATCAAAATGTAAACATTAAAAATAATAATACAGAGTACATTGTTTATACAGTGGCATGTAAGCATCACATTCATGGTACAACATTTCAAATCTAATGAGTCTCATATTTCTTTTCTGCATAGGCCATAGAATTTTCTTAAGGGGCACATGGCAGGGCTATGCTGCACAGGAGGACACAGGTACAAGCAAACCAGAGATCATCCTTGGGAGTAGTTACTTGAGCACCTTCTATCTTTTTAAAATATTCATTCATTCATTCACTCATTCACTCATTCACTCATTCATTTTTGAGCTATTGTCTCTCACTATTCTGGAACTCACTGATTTGACTTAGGTTTGCTGGCAAATGAGGCCCATGGACCACCCTTGTCTTTGCCTCCTCAGAGCAAGGACTATAAGCATTCTCTATCTCACATAGCTTTTATGTGGGTGCTGAGAATTGGACTCAGGTGTTTATGCTTAGGTGACAGGCACTTCTTACCTGGTGGACCCTTTCCTGAGTGAGCCATCTCCTCAGCCCCACAGGCAGTGAACTTTGCTGTGTGTGTTTAATGACACTCATCAGGGATATCCCTTGGCTTTTGAGAATCCAGGTCGGGGCAGCAGAGTGGGAAGATTTTGTGATGATGCAAGCATTTATTTGTGATTCAATATTTCCTTGTTTTGTAATTGTTTTTGTTTATTTATTTCTGAGGCAGAACATCACTGTGTAGCCCAGGCTGGCCTAGAATGGGTGATCTTCCTGCCTCATCCTCCTGAAAGAAAGTTCTGAGATTAATGCCCACCCAACACTGCTTCAGTTTTGCAAGTTGCTCATCACAGTTACAGTGAGACCCCCTCAATGGTTAAAAACAGGAAGTGTTGGTCCCATTCCACATTTTCCAACGTTATTGACAGTGAGACATATTCATGGGGTTGGTGAGATGACTGCGGAGTTAAGAGCATATCTTAACTTGCAGAGGATCCAAGTTCAATTTATTTTTTTAGCTTCTTTTTTTTCTTTTTTATTTACTGAATATTTTCTTTGTCTACATTTCAAATGTTATCCCCTTTCCCAGTCCCCACCCCTGCTGCAAATTCCCTACCTCATACACCCTCCCCCAGCTTCTATGAGAGTGTTTCCCTACCTACCCACCCACTCCTGCCTTTCCATCCTGGCACTTTCCTACACTGTGGGATCAATCCTTCACAGGACCAAGGGCTTCTCCTCCCACTGATGCCTGACAAGGCTATCCTCTGCTACACATGCGGCTGGAGCCATGGGTAACAGCAGACACTGGCAAGGATGTGGAGAAAGAGGAACACCATTGCTCGTGGGATTGCAAGCTGGTACAACCATTCTGGAAATCAGTCTAGTAGTTCCTCAGAACCTGAAGACCCAGCTATACCACTCCTGGGCATATACCCATAAGAGTCTCCAACATATAACAAGGACACGTGCTCTACTATGTTCATAGCAGCTTTATTTATAATAGCCAGAAGCTGGAAAGAACCCAGATGTCCTTCATGGATACAGAAAATGTGGTACATTTACACAATGGAGTACTACTCAGCTATTAAAAAAATGACTTTATGAAATTCTTAGCCAAGTTCAATTTCTAACACCTGTTTCAAGTAGTTTGCCACCACTTTTAACTCCAGTTCCAGAGAATCTGATGCCTTTGTCCTCCAGGGGCCCCTGTACTCATGTGTGCATTACTATATACGTGCTCTCTCTCTCTCTCTCTCTCTCTCTCTCTCTCTCTCTCTCTCTCTCATACACATAAGTGAAAATGAAATAAAATTTTAAAAAAGAATAAAAACATAAAAACATTTGTTGCTGCTCTGAGGTGAGAAACGGGTACATCACTAATAAGGGAACATTCCTGGGTGTCGCGCTGTCAGTGACCTCTTTTACAATGAAACACACGAGTGTCTCCTTAGGAACTTGACAGAAATTTGGTGTAGATTCCTGCTTTAGCCAGTTCTTAGGTTGCAGCATTTGGTTCATGAAAAAATTAGCAATCTCCAGCAGACAGAAAGGGCATTAACTTCATATGTCATCTCTTTACAGTGGCACCAGAATCACCTGAGTTATTTTGTTGTTGTTCCTGGTTGCTACTCCCTAGGCCCCTCTTCAGATCAGAATCCACGGACACACAGCCTAGAATGGACATAAACCAGAATCTCGTGGATCCCTCCACTCTCTATCCCTTTAAGAAATGCGAACCTAGGAGAAGGAACTCGCCATAGTCAGCCTTTTAGCTCAGAGAAATGGCCAGCCTGAAGGGAAATTTCCAGCCCAGGAAATGTTTCTTTATTGTCTCTCCAACTTCAGGCCTCAAATTAAAAAAGCATTGAGAGAGTTGCTGTCTCAGTCCACTCATATGACTAGGCAGTTAGGCCTGGCTGGCTCCTTCATTCCACCTGCAAAGAGGCTGCATCATGACTTAGGACTGAAGTAAACCACAGCCCTCTCAGGGTTGCCCAGCACTTATCTAGACAGATGGAGCTGTTTCTCCCAGTGTATGGGCTGCTCTATTTCATAGTTATGTGGTCTGAAGCCACCACTGGAGGAGGATGCATAAAGATCTGCTTTCCAATCCACACTCTACCTACCACAACATACAAAGAGAGAGTCCCTTGGGTGCCACCAGGTGAAAGGATGCTCCTTTAGCCAGAGACCTAATCCTTTCTAACAGCTATGATGTTTCATGGAAGAGTGAATACGTCGGGGAGGGGTTACTACCTCACCACTTTCTTATAGAAATATCTTTGGTATCATTTGTGATTTTTTTTTTAAAGTAAATACTAGGACTGGGGAGATAGCTCAGTCAGCAGTGCTTATCATACAAGCATCGGGAGGTGAGTTCAATCCCCAGCACCCACATTAAAATAAATAAATAAATAAAAGCCAGGCATGGTGGCATGCCCCTGTGATCCTAGCTCTGAGGAAGCAGAAACAGGTTTCATATTCCCCGGGACTTGCTGGGCAGATTGAGTAGCTTAGTTGGCAAGATCCAGGCTAGTGAGAGACCCTGTCTCAAAAAATAAGGTGAGTGGTACCTGGCACTTATAGGCAGAACATGGGAGGTTGAATGGAAACCCCACAGGCAGGTGAGGTCACATTGCCCCCACCCCTACACAAGTAAATTATAAAACGTGACTAATTCCTTCTAAGCTTATATATTCATCAAGGGAAGCATTATTCTGACAGTCCTTGAAGCTAGTGAGTCTGACATGGCTAGAAGCTTTCTGGCTTTGCTATGCAAACTGGGAGACCAATAGCACGTGATATGTAAGAAACCCCATTGTTCATCCACTAAATCAGAATCTGCACCTCATGAAGATGCCCATTTGTTATCTGTAGGCACTAGAAGATCTGAGAAGTTTTTATTAAGGCCCAGTTCTAAATGTATCCACACAGACAATCTAAGGAATTAAGAAAGAAACACCAGTGGGCCCTAGACATCTTTCCTTAGGATGCCATTGAGACTGGTCTCGGTATGAGGGCGTGTTGAAGCTGCTGGGTGATTTCCATGTATACTGAGATCTGTTAAGAGGCTTTTGTTTTGTTTCCTTGCAGTGCTTGATCTAGAACTCAGGGCCTTGCATGTGCTAAGTGGTCTACCGTGAACCTACATCCCCAGCCACTACAGCAGAGTTTGGAATACCTGTGTGAGAAAGCTAGAAATAGACCTATCATGATTCAGTCAGACTACTCCTGGGCATATTTCTAAAGGATCTGTCCTACTACAGAGATACTTTCTCATTCATGTTCACTGATGCTCTATTCGCAATAGCCACAAAGTAGAAACAACCTAGATACATATCCGTCAACTGAGAAGTGGGCAATGAAAATATGGTACCCGTACACAGTGGAATAGTATTCAGCTGCAAGGAAAAATAAATTTCTCAGGTAAATGGATGAAGCTAGAGACAATTTTTCTGAGAAAGGTCACCCAGAGTCAGGTTGACACACATTTTCCTCTTATACGAGGATGTTAATTTAGATTCTTGAGATAATGCGTGTTTAAGCTGGCATAGTCATGTAAGGCAAGAAACTTGCAGGGAGGCCATTGAGATGGATGGATTTCAAGAAACATGGGGTCGAACACATATGGAAGAGAGAAAAGGGGGCTAAAAAGAACAGGGTGAGGGACATAGGGAGAAGTAACTATCACTAAAACCTAGAGAAAAAGCCTTATGGAGACATATTACTGTAGAAGCTCTCTAAAATAGCAACCTCTACATGTACATAGGTAAAGATGTTTAACGAAGTTACCCTATACAGGGAATGACACCTCTTCCAAACACTATGGAAAATCCCCTTTCAGCTATGGGTTACTAGCTTTGGAAATATCAGTGTGTTCTCATAGACTCCCAAACATTACAGGCTATTGCTATTGCTTTTGATCACCTTCCAGAACTTGATGGCCAGACCCAGTTGAAGATACCCCATATTGATTCACAGGAAATGAAAAAAAAAATAATCAGGCTGGTCTCAACCTGGAGGCTTCATCTTTACTGGCTGGCTTTCATAGTTCTAGAAGGCTCTAGGCACCCTTCTTGGAGAAAAGCAATCATCACTCTTTCTCAAATGTGACCCCTGAAGGGTATAGTAACAGCTGTCCTGGCAAGACATGCCCACTGGTGTAACCATGGCATGGATATTATGGGAGTATCTAACCACTCCACTCATCTCTGGTACCATTAACTGGGCCAAAACCCCATGGCTGGCTAGGCCCTAAGGGGAAAAAGTAACACTATTATTCTTCTAAAAAGATACAGTGTTAAGTTGTCCTCTAAGTTCTTACCTTCATACCACAGCTTAGCACATTTTGCAGAGGATGAAGATTAATAAAGAACCACATCTAGTCAGCATGCTGATAATAAGGGAGTGCTTAGCTCTCGATGGGACATCAATATCACACTCTTCCTTCTCAAAAGTTCAGGGGTCATCACAGAAGTGGGGGTAGAAAGATCCTAAGAGGCAGAGGTAGTGGACACCAGCAGTGAAACAATAATATTTGAACATGGCAGGGCTATTATACAAATGAACTTATCGTGGCCACAATTGCATACATAAAACCTGCACAAGACTGAGCCAACCTAAGTCCCAGCATGGACAGGCAAGAAACTCATGAGTCCCACTCCTAGCTGAAGAGGCTACTGGCAATGGAGAGCTATCAGAGAAAGGAGAGTTAGGTTGTTTTCTTCAGGCCCCCAAGAGGGTACCCATGCTCTCACAGATGCCCATATACCCATCCACATTTATCAGGATTAAGAGGACTCAGTGGATTTTAAAAATAGAGTATGAAGAATAGGGAGAGAAAAGTGAATGGGACATGGGAGAGGGTCTAGAGGGGAGGGGATGGAGGCTGAATCTGATCAGAAAACATCATATATATGCATGAAATTCTCAGTTTCAAAAGAAGGAAGGAAGAGGGCTGGAGAGATGGTTCAGTGGTTAAGAGCACTGACAACTCTTCCAGAGGTTCTGAGTTCAATTCCCAGCAACCACATGGCGGCTCACAACCATCTGTAATGGGATCCGATATCTTCTGGTGTGTCTGAAGACAGCTACAGTGTACTCATATACATAAAATAAATGAATAAAATTGTTTTTAGAAAAAGAAGGAAGATAGAAAGAAAGAAAAAAGAAAGGAAGAAAGAAACAGAGAGAGAGAGAGAGAGAGAGAGCAACTAAGCTAAGTAAGTCACTGCTCTAAGGCAATTCTTTGGCTCCCAAACCTTAGAGATCTCGGAACTGTTAAAGATAGCAACTGTTCTTCAAGCATGTATAGAGTCCAGCTGGTGACATGAGTAAGTCCTATTGCTCACCACAGTGTCAGTGCAGGTGTCAGCATGCTGTGAAGGTGGACACACTGGCACTGCCCATCTTCAGCATGGCCTTTGACAACAGGAGCCAGTGCTGACATTTCTTTTGACTTTGTTTTTTATGAAGATGAAGCGATTCTAGCCCAAATGTGTGTGTGTGTGTGTGTGTGTGTGTGTGTGTGTGTGTGTGTGTGTGTGTGTGCGCGTGTGTGTGTGTGTGTGTGCGCGCGTGTGTGTGTGTGTGCGTGCGCGCGCGTGTGTGTGTGTTTAGTGGCTAAAGGTTAACCTCAGATGTCAATTATCATGTAATGTCCTTCTCAGTTTTTGAAACAAGGTCTCTCACTGGGACTTGGGGCTCACTGATTAGGTTGGTGAACATGTCTGCTCTGCCTCCGCAGCACTGAAATTTCAAGTGCATCCAGCTTGTTACAGAGGGTCTGGAGATCAAACTTGCGTCCTAATGCTTGAAAGGTGGGTACTTGGTCAACTGAGCCATTCCCCCAGCCTGGAAACTTTGAATTTTAATGTAAAGTCTCTGTCTCTGTCTGTGTGTCATCTGTCTGTCCATCTTTGTCTGTCTGTCTTTCACCTCCTTTGTCTCTGAACATCTCTCGCTCTCGCTCTCGTACTCTTTCTCTCTGTCTAAATCATGCAAGGTGAATATAGTCCTGGAACACAGAACACTAGTTTGAGGCATTTCATAGAGAGTCAGCAGATTTACAGGTTAAATGAGCATCTGCCTCACCCTCCACCCCCAAATGCTGAGAACAATTCCCAGGTGAATCCTGAGAAGGTCAGTGAGGGTGTTAGTCTTGTGACCTGAAGGAATCAGGATGTCTGCAGCTCTCTGACTTTCAAAGAAGGAAACACAGACTCAAATACGTGATGAACAAGGGAAGATGACATCATGCACGACTGGGGTAAGCCAGATCTTGAAGAATGTTCACAAAGCAGAGTTCAAAGGATACAATGAAGCAAGACAGAGGCTAGGAGCTAAGGTGAAGGAGGCAGGTGGCACAGAGGGAACATAGCCCTATGAAATATTTCTGTAATCTATGGGAGGTAAGGGTGGCTCCTGGCGGCAATAGGGTCTTGATAATGTAGAGAGTGCTGCAGGGAGAGACCACATTCTCAGGTTTCTTCTACCAGCTCAGACAACCCATGTCATGTCACAGCAGGCATCTGGATGAGTTTGCACAGGTATCACTTCTCTCTCACTAATTGAAGCTCTGCCAGCCTGGAGTCTTAAAGAACACAGGGAAAGGTCATTGTCAAAGTGTCAACAGCAAGAGTGTTCACACTGAGAGAGCAATAAGGACATCAGGTGGTAGAAGGAAAGGAATAGCCCCTTAGGAAAGTAGACTTCATTATTGAGAGAGAGAGAAAAGGAATGAAACTATAAAAAGACACAATCTACTTCTAGTGGCTGATATGATATTAACTCACTTGGATAACATCCTTACGAATCTCTAATGAGACCAGAAGCTACACACGGACAAGTGAAATTGACACACACACACTAGCAGGGCAAGTCTCTCAAGGCTACAAAAGAGCAAGGGTTGCAAGGGTCAATGCTATATCTCCCATTTGTCAGACTCTATGAATGGCTTAGGACTCAAATGAAACACACTAAACACATATGCTGTTCTGGAACAATTATCAAAAGTACCATAAAAATAACGCACTTGCTCGAATGTGAAGCAGAGGTTTTCTGGACCACAGTGGTTTCTAAACTAGTCATAGCCATAGCAACACTACTTGAGAGTTGCTAAGAGGGAGGTGCAGAGTCCTGCATTCTGCCCTAGAGATGGTTAATCTTGATTATCAACTTGATAAGATATAGAGTCAGCACAGAAAGAGACCTCTGGGCATGTCTGTCTGTGAAGGAAATTCTACATTGAGCTAGTTAAGGTAGGTTCAGCCTTAATGTGGGTGGCACCATCCTATTGGCTGAGGTCCTGGATTGATTGGAAGAAGGTGAGTTGAGCATCAGTACTCATCGCTCTCTGCTTCCTGATTGTGGATGGATTGTTGATGTGGACCAGCTTTCTCAACCTTTTACCGCCACGCCTTCCTCACCACAAAGGGCCAAATTCCTCAACTACAAGCTAAACAAATCCTTACTTTTTAAAGTTGCCTTTGCTGGGATATTTTTGTCATAGGAACAGGGGAAATGACTGATACAGCCCTCTGCCTACAGATGCACAGCCTCTGGGGGAAGAACTCAGCGATATATGCTTCTTAAGTTCTCCAGATGACCCTTTCTGAGTGGATCTCCAATGGATCCCTACAACACCCTCTTGTTTAGGCAGATTTCAATGTACAGTATTCATTTTAGCTACTAAGGTAAAGTCTTCAGCCTAAAGACAGATTGTAACAAAGTGAAGACACTGGGCTTTGGGGGTAATTTTATTTATTTATTTATTTTGGTTGGTTGGTTTATTTTAGTTTTGTTTTTGTTTCTCTTTTTGTTTTAGTTTTTGAGACAGGGTCTTATGTAGTTCAAGCTGCCCTGGAATTACTATGAAACCAAAAGTGACTTTTAACTGATCCTTCTACTTTCCCCATCTATCAAGCATGGGGATTACAAGTACGTGTACCCACCTTTTACTGGTATCTTGCAATGGACTACTTACATCTTTTAGCTGAGGATGACCTTGAACCCCTGCCTCTACCTCGCCTATGCAGGGGATAAAGTATGCACTGTCAAGTGTTTATTTAGTGCTGGAGGTCCTCACACTAAGTAGGCAAGCGTTTCACCAACTGAGTTATATCTCCAGCCTAGCTTCCTACTTAAGAGTTGGGAAACCAAAACCTAGGCAGAGAACAGACTGTCAGTTCTCTAGAAAGCAACTGAGGCCAGGTTAAAAAGCATCCTAGCGTGACCTTGCAAGGCATTCCCTACATCCTAAGTAGCACAGCCATGGAAGGAACTACTAATGTTTTAGGTATTTCTAGATTACCTTGAGGTTTGTGTCCATTCATGGAATGATTTGCCAAGTACTTTATTTCCTGGTAATTATCTAAAGAGGGGGTTAGATTTATTTATTCTTTCTGTGAATGTCTGAGTCCATTCTTTGCCTGTCTCTGTCCACTGACTGAATATTATTGTACTGAGCTCTTGATTAACTTCTGATTTCCAGTCCACAGCAAGCCCGGTTCATCCTGACTTAGGTCTGGGAGCTTTACTTCTTGGCTCCAATCTGCTCCTGTTGTGGTTCCTGGGCAGTCCTTCTGCTGCTGTTGTTTGAATGGATGGCTTCATTTCTTTTTCCTGATGAAAATTCAATAGCAACTGCTATCCTTGGGAAACTCTCACATCTGCTTGCTCCTGGAGGTGACAGAGAAGTCTCAAGGACCCACAAGTAATAATGTTTCTGTATTTGGTAGTGCTCAACTTCAAACCAGAAAATCAACTCAGGGAGCCTAATCGCTCATATATCAAACCACTGGTTGCACCTGCCACTAAAAGTTGACCAGGACCATTAACATGTCCTGCCTCACTGACCCAGCCTGACCAAGGGAACCAAAATGACAACATGGTTTCAAATGGAAACAAATTTATTGATATGTACCCCATCTTATATGTGCATGTACCTTTTTGCATGTGTGTGGGTGCACGGGTGGTAAAGTTTTATCTAGGATCAATCCTTCACTTTATTCACTGAGGCAGGGTCTCTTAGTCAAATCCAAAGCATGGATATGGCAAGTCTTACTAGCTAGCTTACACTGAGAAGCCCATGTCACTACCTTCTCAGGTTGGAATGACAGGAGGTACCATGCCCACCCAGCATTTTACATGGGTTCTGGGGACTTTAACTTCAGTCTTCATGCTTAAAAAGCATGACCTTAGTTACTGAGCCATCTCCTCAGCCCTGCTGAGAACTCACTGAATTGCAGAACTTTGGGTCTTCTTCAGTCTAAATGTCACACTGCGGAGCCTTGAGGTGATATATTATTTTCCCACTATTGCTTTGCAAATACACAGATTTCCTGAACATCCAAGAACAATATGCTACTGCATACATTTTAACATATTCCTTCCATGACCACCACACAGTCATTTTTGCTTTTGTGGACGTGTCAGGATTGGATATGTTACCATAATCCAATCTCTGAGGATTTGTAGTGGATATTAAGAAATAGAAAATGAGACGCCGGATCAAATTAATAACCCTTCTTGATGTAACGAGCTACCCAAGAAAAGCAACTTACAGAATGATGAGTTAACTTTGACACACAGTTTGAGCCTATAGTTCGTCACGGCTGGAGGCATGGGGCAGGAACTTGAGGTGACTGGTCACTGTGTCTTCAGTCAGGAGGTAGAGAGCCATAAACGTGCTCAGCTCACTTGTTATCTCTTATTCAACCAGTACCCCAGTCCATGGAACAGTGCCACCCACATTTAGGGTGTGTTTTTCTACTTTCAAGAAGGTCCTAATTAGAAACTACTTCATGAACATGCCAGAGGCTTGTTGCTATAGTGATTTTAAACCTCATCGACTTGACACTTGAGATCACCCATCACGCAAACCATGATCTGTCTTATAAAACAATGAAAACAGCATATAAATGAGAGCATATAAAATGATATGTGCCAACATGTGGACAGAGTTATCTCAGGACTTTGCATTGATAGGCAGTTGTATTACCCTTTCTTATGTATTAAGAAATATGTTAGACCTGCATGGAGATAACGTCAGAGTCCTGTACTAACGTCCTCTTATTAACTACATGTTACAGTTTCCCAGCATAAAAATATACAACCAGTTTAATTTATAAGGGGTCTGACTTCTTGAGAGAGGTTTATTTTTATGTATATATGCATCTATGTGTGTGCATATATGCAAATGCCTGCTGAGGATAGAAGAGGGTATCACAATTCCTGGAGCTGGAGGTGGAGACAGGAGCATTTGTGAGCCACCTGATGTGGGTGTTGGTGACTGAACACAGGTCCTCTGGTACAGAGGCAAAGCTATTAACCACTGAGCCATTTCTCAGCCCCAGGGTACTGTTTCTAGTAATAATTGCACACAGATTGAATGCATAACCAACCAACAACCAGCCATCCGTGATCCCGAAGTACCAGTTTTTTATGACAAATTGTACATTGGAAAGATTTGTGGATACATAGGATATGAATATAGCTTAATTTGGTTCCAAGTCTGCCTCTAGCTAATGCAGTACACTGGCCACAGGCATCTGTGGGTCTCAGCCTACTTGTCAGAAAATGCCATTCACTTTGTGAACTCTAAATGAGAGGCTCCATCTCAGAAATGTGCTTCATAGTCAAGAATTGTAAAAAATGTGCCTGGGTGCCATGGAGATGATTCAGTCAGGACGTGCTTGCTTTACAAGAATGAGGAACTGAGTTTGATCTCCAGGACCTATATAAAGATAGCCAATGCCTATAATCTCATCACTGATCAGACAGAGACAGGCTGAAGCTGGGGCTCACTGGCTAGCCAGCCTAGATCAAACAGTGATCTCTAGGCCAATGAGAGGCTGTCTTAGTTAGAGTTTCTATTGCTGTGTAGAGATATCATCACCATGACAGCTCTTAGAGAGAAAAACATTTAATTGGGGCTGCCTCACAGGTTCAGAAGCTTAGTCCATTATTGCTATGGTGGGAAGCATGTCAGTTCACACTCAGTGTGCATGGCATTGGAAAAGGAGCTGAGTGTTCTATATTGGATTGGCAGGAAGAGAGAGAGAGCCACTGAATCAGAGTTGAGCTTCTAAAACTTCAAACCCCACGTCCGTTGATTCATTTCCTCCATCAAGGCCACACCAATCCAACAAGGTCACATGTCCTAACCCTTTCAAATAACACCACTCCCTATGAGCCTATGAGGACCATTTCATTCAAAGCACCACAGAGAGATCTTACCTATAAAATGGTAGACAATGCTTTAGGAATTAAAAGGTTGCTCTCTGAACTTTAAATGCATATGAATACACATGTACATTTACCTGTACACATGCATATACCTACCCACACACATGATTTCTCTCTCTTTCTCAATCAACAACAATAACAACAACAAAACAAATAAAGACCCAAGCCAGGGCTACATAGTAAGACCTGACTCAATTGAGACAAAGGAAAAACCCAAATGGGAGGCACTCTAGAACGATCCAGGACTCACAAACTCATATTTGTGGGCTGTTGGCTGTAAAGTGGTTCTTTTCTGTGTATTTGCCTTTTGTGATCTGATTTAATGTGACCGTCCTTTATCAAAAGTCACAGCCATGTGTGCAGCTGAAGAATGAATTCAGCCACTGACCACCAAAGTCTTTCTGAGGTTTTATCAGGGTCTGTACAGAGCACTCAAGAAGCAAAGGCAGCAGACAAGTGGTGTGTGCTGTTGTTGATGAAGGCTAGCAATAAAAGGGATGTCAACCAAAAAAAAAGTTCCAACAAAGTGAGGCGTAGATTTCAAAAGCCAGAAAAATCCGTATTTTAAAGGTGCTTTGATTAGCCCTAAATGGGATATCAGTCTACCCCTTGCCCATGACTCAGGGAGCATCAGGGAAAGAGGGATGAGACATCCCAGTGGCAGAGGATGGAGACAAGAGCTGTGGAATGCTCTGAACATGGCGTGGAGGATGCACTTATGAACTCACGGAAGCTCTGGCTACCTGCACATGATCAAATCAGCAGTCTAGCAGGCAGCACTGATTGGACCCAACGAGTTATTTTTAAAAAAACAAAAAAACAAAAACAAAAATAAAAACAGGTGATGGAGGAGACATGAAGTCATGAAAGTTGAAGGAAGGTATAGTCTGTAGGGGGTCTCTGGGAGTTCTAGGGCTTAAGGACATAGATAATTAATGTATAGACATGAAATTTTCAGAGAATGAAGAAAAGATTAAAAATAGAGCAAAATAAGGGGACTTTAGTGATGGCTATGTCTGATCTCCACTCAGTGTATAGCTGACACTGTGCCTTAGCTCCTGGTTGAGAGTCTGAGAGCCAGCCCCCTATGCTTCATTTTGCTGCCCTCTCTCCTGGGCTGGTCACAATGTGACAGCATCTTTCTTACTGTAACCCTTCATTCTTCCATAGTTCTCAGCTCAGCCTCTTGGAACAGTAATTAAGCCCCACTGGGACTTCTGTTTGTGGCTCTAAACTGTGTAAACTGTTACAAATATCCTGTCTTTATTTATGCTCTCATTTCATTTCCACCAAGGTGCCGATGACCTATAATAATCACTGGATCCCTCCGCTGATATGGGACTTTGAAGAAAAGCTGTTCTTTGTATCTTCTGACAAGGAAGCTAACAAAGTGCTTGTTAAATAAAAAGCACAGTATACATTACAGTTAGCTATGACATGGTGTCCTGTGCCCCCTGCCCAGTTGACTTTTCTCTCCCTTCACTGGTACCCCCAATTATCTTTCTAGATGGAGAGCTGAATTTGTTAAACCTTTCTAATTAGAGGAAGTCGAAAGTTGCTTCCGCTTTGACAAGTAGCCCTTCAGTGTATGTCAATCTGAGTCGAATGTTCTACAAATTTGCTCTCACACTATGCTCACCAAGTTCAGCAACTGAGAACATTGTCATTTGAAGATGCATTTTCAGGAGTACAGGACTCCATCACCTACATGGACATATATCTTCCATCTTCACAGCCTCCCCCAATAAGGAGGAGTTACTAACAGAATTAGATATCTTTGAGGACAGTGATGAGGACATATTTGCTGATCGTCAGAGTCATCACACATGAAACAGGTGTGAGCAAATTATGGTGAGGTTGTCAGCTGCCTGGGCTTATAAATAAAATTGTAATGGAACACAGCCATGCCTGTTTATTTGTGGCTCCTTGCGCTCCCTAACAGCAAAGCTCAGTACTTCTGACAGAGATGTCATAGCTCTCAGAACTTGAAGCATTTTCTGTGTGGTCCTTAGAGAAAGTTTGCCAACCTTTGTGAACCAAGCTTAGTGTGTAACTTCTACATCTTTGAAGCCATAGACTGATCCTGGACCAAAGCAAATGGAACAGCCTGATTCTTTCTGACATAGTCTTTACATGTCTCCTTTGCTGACTCTGAAGTGGATAGAAAGTTATGGTCTGCAGCAGAATATAATTCTGCATGTCAGGCTACCACAGCATCTCACAGTTACTTGATCTTGACTGCAACCTAAGAACAGTCAACATATACCTGACTTAAAACTCAAGTGACACTGTGTGTAATGCATACTCCTCAACCACTTTATATAATTCTCCTTTTTATTTTCCTACATCTGATGGAAGCCAGCTAGTCTCAACTATTACAATTAATCTTTCTTGATCCTTGAAACCTTTAGACACAGTGTTCAGTGAGGAGAACCCTAGACCCATGATCCATCAATGCCTTCTTAAGGCCCCTCCTCGTGACTCTTGCTTCTCTTTCTGCTTTCATTGTTAGGGTGAATTGGGATTGGATTTTAATGTATTTGGAGTCTCCTCAGAACACCCAGTGCCTTCTGCAAGCCTGGGAGAGCCAAGGCTGGTTGGACGGAAACCCATACTCTATGTGTACACAGGTGGGACAGATGGATAGCAGCCAGAAGACTGCAAGTCACAGAGGCAGTTTCTAGCGGGCTTGAGTATAGAACTACAGTCTCCAGACTCCCATACTGTGCACTTTCCTGTGTATTACCCATTTTCTCTTTCTGTTCTAAGAAGACACTATTTTTAGCAGCATCCTTTCTATTTCCTCTCCTTTGTCATCATACATTTTGGTCACAAGACTGCAGCATCATTCTCTAGACACCTTCCAGGTTTCTTCCATTTTGGTAGCCACCTTTCCCGTGGCTTTTACTTTACTCTCAACTTGGCACTTTCCAGAGATCCTAGCTTAGGTTTGTGTACATTTATTTCCAGATGAGCGAGTAACTTGTTAGATGATAAAGCAATGTTTTTGAACCTTCCACTCTCCAGAGTCATGAGGTAAATACACTTCCATTGTTCATAATTTACCTAGTCTCTGGTATTTTATTATATCATCAGGAATGGACTTGAGACACAGGAACTTAGAGAAATTAGCTCTAATGGTGTACAAGGTGCCTTGGCAAACATATTGGAAGAATTTAGAGGTAATTTAATACCCACTCTATGTTAATTGCTTATATCTGCTTAATTTTCATATCAACCCAATGAAACACTTACTGTTATCATAGAGCAAGGAGATGGTAGAATTGTGGCTGTAATCCATGTCTGCCTGATTATAGGATCCTTCATCTTAATCATTATAAGGGGATCACATAATTTAGTGTGCATGAGAGAAACACTCATTGCTGAAATGAACAAGGGAGCCCCCTGACAGTCTGAGGGAAAGGGATGTTCGTGAAGCAAACCTTAGGAAATAAAATTGTTGCTTGAGGTTTCATAATGAGCAGTGGCCCAGCAAAGACTGGACTCTGTTTTCCCGTCTGATCCTGCTCATCTTTAGGAAGCCCTGGATGTGGAACATGGATGCGTCTCCAGTCCCTGAGTTCCAGGTGCTCGCACTCCACTCTCAAAAATTAGAGATTCCACCCCAAAACAAATGGATGCCTTTTCAAGTGCTCTTAGCCACTGCCAGACCATCCCCAGGGGATGCCACTCCTGACATCTGAAGTACATCTATGATCACAGTGAGATAACTCCTGGTCCTCTGAAATTCCTTCCAAAGCAAGGAAGAACTGTGATCTAGACTGATTCTGTGAACCTTTAGCACTGCCCAGGAACCATGTTTTCATGCTTCTTTGCAGGCACACGGTGAAGAATTGGGGAGGCATGAAATTTTGACTTCTGGAGAGTCTATCTCTTAGAGACAACTGGCTTGTTGTTCTTTTGCTTAGAGCTACTTCCTGAACATCAGGAACCTGGAGGAGTTACTTCTGCTGGTAGATGGTGAAGGAGGTTCAAATCCAAGGCTTGTTTCTGGGCAGGAAGGACAGGGTCTTTCTGAGGGATGGATCAGGCTGGGATGAACAGAAGTCAATAAAAGGAATCAAGCTGATGCTTAGAGTTAACCATGAGATGAATGGGCTCAGCTCTGGGCACTGGTGACACGTTTTTGTCCTGAATCAAGATTGGAGGTTATTACTGTTATGAAGTGAATGTTTCTTTCAATGTGCATATTGAAATTTAGTTGACATAGAGAAGGCATTAGGAGATAATTAGCGATGAGTAGGCTAATGCCTTGACTAAGGTCCTGAGATTTACCAGCTTCATCTTATCTGCCTTCCATGCTCTACCATGGGATAATTCAACATGAAAGTGCCTGCTAGATGTTATTGTCAAGCCTTTGGATTTCTTACTCTAAGTACACTACCATTGTTTATAATTTACCTAGTCTGTGGTATTTTACTTTAGTATCAGAAATGAAATGAGACAAAGCACTTAGAGAAATCAGCACTAACAATGAGCCAGGTGCCATGCTAGGCATTTTGGGGAAAATAAAGAGATATTAGCTCAGTTACCTCTGTGCTGCATTTTGAAGAGTTTCACATTGATTTATGAGATTCTGTAATGTAGCTAAGAAGACCTACCCTACAAGGCTGAAACTATGAATGAATAAAATGATGCACAGATTTCCTGGCATATCAACTGGCATGCCAGGAGTAAGCATTGGGGCCATCTATCTTACTCACAGGGGACTTTCAGACTCCAAGATGGTCTTAATAGTAACCACAAAAGACAGAGTGTGTGTGTGAGGTTTGGTGGAGGTCCAGTGGTCAGAAGAGGGAAAAGCTGTCTGCTCAGCATAAATGTGGATTCTAGAAGAGCTGTGGAGGGTGTGGGGAGTGATGCTGGATCTGGATCTGGGAAAATAGAGGAAATGTTTGCTTATATTGATATAAAGTCATACTGTACTGGATGAAAATGTTAAAGAGCACAGGGAATTAGGAGACAGGAAGCAGAGTGGCAGAGCCTGTTAAGGAAGGATTATGTTTCCTGGTTACTTGTGTCATGCTTTGAATAAAATACCTAACAGAAGCAGCTTGGGGGAAGGAGGGTTTATTTTGTTCACTGTTTATGGCAGGGACAGCTTAGTGGCCATTCATGGTGGTAGGAGTAGTTTCTCTTGGTGGCAGCAGGAGCATGCAGCAGCTTGCTCACCTCTGAGACTGGCTGGGAACACGGAGGTCAGGAGAAAGTGGGTTCTGCCTATAGTCCTCTTATCTTGCCCCTTCTGACCCTGCATCTGTCAACAAAGTCCTGTGTAAAAAGGATCCATGACCTCTCCAAATCTCTCAAGTATCTGGGTACCCAAAGTCTGAGCACATGTACTTCTGGGGGACATCTCACATCCAAACTACAACAGCCTCACTGTGGGGCCTGAGGGTAGGAACTGTGATCTCTCCTTGCATTATGTGAGCCTTGGGGATTGAACTCAGGTCCTCAGACTTGGCAGCAAGCACTTTTATCCATTGAACCACTTTGTCAGCCCACTACTTTCTTTAGAGGAAAAAAAAACAGGATCTAGAGGCAGACTCAGGATTCTGACTACTATGGTAGATGGTGTGGTATGGCTTGTTATATTTCAAAGTTTATACTTATGAATGGTAAGCGGAACTGGCTTTTCTACTTCTTGGTACATTAAATAAATTGAACTAAAATGTAATTTTATTTAAAGGAGAATGTAACTGATTGCATAGAAATGGCAAATGTGCTGTGGTGTGGTGGAATGCTTTGAGCCCATATTCCACTTCTTAGGAGGTAGAGTCAGGAAGATTAGGAGTTCAAGTCCAATGCTGGCTACACATAGGTTCAAGATCAGCCTAGGATAACTATGATACCTTGCCTCAAACAACAACAACAACAAAACAAACAAACAAACAAACCAAATCCATACATGAGGCTTGTCTCTGTAAACACACACATTCAAACATTGGTATGCATACAGAGATATCTGAAGAATGGGGCCATTTCTGAGTAATGGTCTCAGGGAACCCCTATGGGCATGACTCTCTCCTATTTATGGCCCTTCCTATTGGAAAAAATAGGCTTGCCATTTCCTTGCTTTCCTGCCAACCTATACTCTGTCACTACCAGGTCTACAGCAGGAGTTTCTCCCTCCACCCATGGTCTTCACCTTTCATCAGCACAGACAGCTACTATATCAGGCCAGGGCTTCTGAATTTCTTGCCTTAGCCCCTCACTGCACTCCCTGCAATACCTTGCCAGCCAGCCTCAGCCTCCTTCTTGGGTAGCACTTTGAACTTCTCCTTTCATCTAAGCACAGGGTTGGTGGGAGCTGGAGATGTTGGCTGAGGCTAGGCTAAACAAGCCTTAGTTTTTCCAGCGGTTATTAGAAACAGATAAAGCCTCCATTCGTTCTTCGATTGGTTTCTGTTAGGCTACTGATAAAAGGCTCAGGAATGTGCTTGGTTCCTGCATCTTCACCTTCAGTGCAATTCCCCCAGCTGAATGTGCACTTGGCTGCTGTGTTTATTTATCTGGAAGCCAGAGAGTCTCTGGCTCTGACATGAAGGCCCTCAAGCTGTTATGAAGTCCCTTTACTGAGACAATTACAAAGGCAGACTGCCACAGACTTAAAACACAATGCAATTTATTTCTGTGGATCACCTTCCACACCCCTGATATCATAGACAAAGCCAGGCAGTGGCTCAGACACCAACGCAGGCAACAAGGAGTAGAGAGAAAATCATAGGATCCCAGGAGACTGTGGGTGTTGGGGGGACGGGAGGGGTAGCAGGAGCATATTGGGAATAAAGAATGCTCCCTCAGCCCCACTTGACAGGTCCTGTGCTGGGCAGGTCTGTAGGGTTGGAAGTCATTAGTTGCATCTTACAGTCTTCCTGTGTTTTGGAGTCAGAGGTGCACAGGGGAGATATGTTTTCCCATGTACTTTATAAGCAACAGAGACTGAATGAGGGGAACTTTACAATATGTGCAAATGTTCCGATTTCCATTGTGCTGTGATTTATAATCCCAGGGTACCCTGTTCACTAATCAGACTTATGGAATCTCTCTCTCTTTAGAGTGGGTAGCATTTGGCAGCGGAGATGGCTCAGTGGGTAAAGGCATTAGCAGCAGAAGCCTGATGACTTGTGTTCAGTCTCCAGAACTCACATATTGAAGGAAAGAGCTGACTGTGTAAGGTTTTCTCCCAATCTCCACACCCATGCCTTGACATGTGCATATCTCGATACAGACCAACCTACACACAATCAATACAAACTAGTAACATGAATCGGGCGTTTGTGCACATGCACGCGTGTATATGAGTCTACGAGGGGGAGTATGTTCACGTGCCTATGTAGGTTAGAGGTTAATCTCAGCTGTTTTTCTTCCACACTGTTATGTGTGTCAGTCTATCTCACTTGCATGGGACTCAGCAAGTATACCAGAGTAGGTGGTCACTAAGCCCCAGGGATTACCTGCTAGTGTTATAAGCATATGCCACCATATCTTTTTTTTTTTTTTAATTCTGGGGTTTGAACTCAGGTCCTTTCACTTATAAGGCAAGCACTTTCCCAGCCAATCCCCGGTTTCCCTTCAATCATCAATTTACAGTCAAGGAAGCAGGTTCAGAAAGAGCAACTACATCACCCAAGTGGCCCTTAAGCACACCGACTATTAAAAATCCAGACAGTCTGATCTCAGGACCCATGAACCTTAACTGGAAAGGCGAGCTGTCTCATTGAAGATATCGACAGTACAGATGGGGAAGGGGGGGGGGGGGACAGAATTGACTGGAAGTATGAAAGCTGTAGAAAAAAAAAAGCCAGCAGCTGCTTTCGCCCGCAACCTCCAGTTAATTAAGAGGTGAGCTGAGGCAGGCGTGAAGGAATGGAGCCGAATGTTCCTCAAACGGAAGCAAGCATAAAAGCAAAGGTTCTCCTCTAACATCATGTTAGTTGAAATGTTCACTCTCAGCCCTGAGGACTCCAACAGCTATTGCCAAAGACACGGGAGCAAAAATTAATGGATTCTATTCACTGTGCTTTGCTAAGGTGTCTGTGAGGTAGCATGCCCTGCACTCAGATGCCAGAGCTGGGGAAAGCTGGCAAGAGGGAGTAGTCAGGGTGGAGAAGAGGAGCAGATGGGAATGAGAAAGTCTTTCCCCCTAGAGAGCTGTCAGTCTAATGGGGGAGACAGTCATGCATAGAAACACTGCTAATGTAGACAGTGAAGAACACAGAGGGAGGGAGGGAGACCTTGGGGTAGGGATGGCAGATCTGCCAAAGCTTATTGGTGGGAATTAGATCTAATTTTGACCCCAGGAGATGATTTAATGTCTTCCATAGAGAGGAGGTGGGGAGGGCATAGAAAATAAGAGAACAGGATTGCTTTGCTGGCAAATTAAGTGGTTTGACTCAGTGAAAGAAGGAGGAGTGGAGATGGGGGTTATCTGGTGAGGATGGGAATTTTGTGCAGAGCTCAGGGAAGGAGTGTGGAAGGAAAAGAGATAGGGCAGGACCAGGGCGTATTGAGCCTTGAATGCATGTTATGGAGCTTGGACACTGTCTTAATTAGGAATGCTATTACTATTATAAAACACTTTTACCAACAGCAACTTGGGAAAGAAAGGACTTATTTAGCCTTACTCTTCTGTGTTGTGGTCTATCATTAAAGAAAGTCAGGGCAGAAACTCAAACGGGGCAGGAAGCTGGAGAAGGATCTGATGCAGAGACCATGGATGGGTACTGGCTTGATCCTCATAGCTTACCCCACCTGTTTTCTTATAGAAACCAGGAACACCAGACCAGGAATGCCTCCTTATGCAATAGGCTATGCCCTCCCCAGCACTCATTTAAAAATGCCCTACATGCTGTCTTCTTACAGCTTTATCTTCTGAAGGCATTTTTTTTAAGTTGAGTGTCCGTCCTCTCAGATGGCTATAGCTTGTATAACTAGCCAGAAAAGAACCCATTATGTAGTGAATAAGGAGAAACTGTAGGAGATAGAAGGTCAAGAGATTATTCTCCTTCCCACTCTGAGACAGAGTCTCTTATTTGCTTGAACTCACCAACCAGCCTCTGCTGTTCAGGGAGTCATAGGATTTGCCTGTCTCTACCTCTTTGGAGCTGGGATTCCAGGTGCATGCTGCAAGTTCTGGGGTAGAACTCAGGATCTCATGCTTGCAAGATGCTTTGCTAACTGAGCCACCTATGATGTTCTAGAAGGATTTCCTATAACAGCAGGGTTGAGGTGGTATTTCTGGGAAAGCCTAGAGGCAGAGATAAAGAGTTGATGTTAGGATGGCCTGCCAGGGTTGAGAAGACAGATCCATAAAGTCTAGAATTTGACAACAACATTAAAGACATGGGTATGGGGGGAAAGTCAGAAGTCCATTTTTTTATGGATATCATGAAGGATGACATTATCATCATCATTATCATCATCATCATCATCATCATCATCATCATCATCATCATCATCATGGCAGAAAGGGCAAGACGAGTACAGAAGAAGGTGAACAAAAGCTTTGTGACAATGGGGGCTGGATAGATGGTTCTGTGGTTAAATATACTTGCTGTTCTTACAGAGCGTCTGGATTTGTTTTCTTTCCAGTGCCCACACTGGGCAGCTCACAACTACACAAAACTCCAGCTGCAGTGGATTTGATACCCTATGGATCAGATCCACAGAACACTGCACTCATGAGCAGATCTCTACACGTACAAAATATACGCAATTAAAAAATAGAATAGACAACTGAGAGAAGTAAATCTATGCTAAGAAGTGAAACCTTCTGGATATCACACGACACTCAGCTGCTACACACGTGTCTGAAGCATGTAGATCCTTTTTCATCTTATCTCTGTCTATTTATCCAGTTGGCTGGAGTATGATTGTTCCAAGTCTAAGGTTATAGGTTTTGCTTACTAATAATGTAAGTCAATCAGCTTGCACTGTTCCTCAGATATGAATCGTGACCCTGCCCACCACTGATCACTGCCCAGTGGGCTGACAGACATTCTGACTTTCAGATGTTTCAGTGTATAAGCATTGGTGATGAACGGTAGGTGGACAGCATGACTGCACACATGTGCTGCTCTTTAACTTGATAAGCTATGACCAAGTTTATAGTTATATTTACTGTGGTAGTTTTCTCATTCCTGTCACCAAATTTATGACAAAAGCAACTTATGAGAAAAGGGGTATATTTTGGCTCACATGCTGAGAAGACATTGTGGAGATCCTGGCTGCCATGGAGGATGGTTGCAAGTCCTCCCACCTCTGTAGGTTAGTATGCAGAGAAGGGATTTTCAGTGCTCCACTGGCTTTCCTTCTTTCTCTTGTCATCAGTCTGGGAATGCAGATCTTAGGATGCTGCTGCCTTCATTCAGGGAGAGTCTTCATCCTTTAGTCAGTTCTCTCTGGAAACACTCTCGAAGACGCAGCCAAAGGTGTGCTCCTCTAATGCTCTTGGCATTTATCTTTTGCAAATTTTATTTTCTTTATCGAGAATTAAGTGCACGAACACACACACACACACACACACACACACACACACTAATCATATACACCCCAGTTTTCTTCTCTAACTTCCCCCCTCCTCCTCTCTACTTAATCCTCTAGTATGTTCCTCTCCCAATGTCCTGTGCTCCAGTGGATGGCCTCTAGGCATTTTCTAATGTATTCAAGTTGACAATGAAAGTTAACCATCACATTTACATTACTGATTAAAATAGTTTAAATCTCATGTTGAATAAGCTCTCTGAAATATGCTCCCTTTCCAGTAGTTATGGGTGAAGATCCTTACGGTGTCAGATAAATGTCTCACTCCTTGTTAAAGAATGGCCAGTGCTTTAGTGTTGGGCATGTGCAATCCTGCTGTATAGACTCCCAAGGAAACACATATGTTACACAGAGTCACACAGTTGGAAGTGACCACCCTGAAGCTCACATTAAAACCTTTTGGTCTCAGCTATCTGCTTATCCCACAAACTGACAGTGTCTGTCTCAGAGGAACTGGCACTGCATTCCTTTCTGAATATTTACTGGCTACATTTCAAAGTAAGGACTCTTTATCCATCCCCTTGCTGAAGGGGCTTATGAAGTGAAGTTAAGTATGCAAGGTTTTTCACATTGCTAGTGTAAAGGTTCTCTGGGGCATTTACTACAATAGTTACCTGTTACCTGACCCTCCCCTTCCCGCCTGAATTTCATGGGACTTTTTTTTTCCTTTTATTGTGGTATCTGCCAATAGATCTGGGCTATCTTACAGCTCTTCTCTCCCCAGAGAGGCATTTACCAGTCAGTCTTTCAGCCAAGCTCTCACTTGGCATCAGAGACTGAAGAAAAGTAACTTCACTGCTCACCATGATAGGCAGGTCTGCTAATTACATCCGTTGGAACGTAGAGCTCTGGAGGAGTTCGGAGAGGGACTTGGAAAAGAGGAAAAGAAGGGTCCTCTTCACTTGTTTTATGTTGGTGCAGCAGATAGGATTTTTGCAGGTCAGGTGGCTTTTCCAAGCAGGAGGGAAGTCATAAAAGCACCAGGGAACTCATGCCCTGGGAGGCTGCAAGGGTATCATCCTTGCCAATATTAGTGCTCTGGAGTTTATGGTTCAGACCCACTTCCATTCTTAGCTCTGCAATTTTTCAGATGGCTGATGTCTTAGTTAATGTTTTTTTTTTTTTTTTGCCATGAAAGGACACCATGATCAAGATAGCTCTTATAAAGGAAAGCATTTAACTGGGGGCTTGCTTATAGTTTCAGAGTTAGTCAATTATCATCATGGTAGAAAGCTTGGTGTCAGGCAGGCAGGCATGGCAAGCACTAGCAGAGTGAAAGAGGCTGGACCTGGCTTAGGCTTTTGAAACCTCAAAGCCCAGCCTTAGTTACACACCTCTTCCAAAATGACCACACATCTTAATCAGTCTACCAATCAGAGACTAAACATTCAAACACATGAACCTATGGGGCCATTCTCATTCAAACCACCATGGTTTTCTTTGGATAAATTATTGGCTCTAAGCATTAAATTAGTTCCCTGTGACAACTAATATTGATTGCCAACTTGATGAGATCTAAGATCATCAAAGAGTTGGTACTCTGGCGATTTCAGGGAGAGGTTTTCTTGGTTAGGTTCATTGGGGTGGGAAGTACCATTCCATGGTCTGGGGTCCTGGACTGAATGAAAAGGAGAAAACATGCTGAACATTTTTAAATTTTTATTTTATTTTATTTTATTTTATTTTTTGGTGAGCAGAGTTAATCTTGTTCTGCATTCATTTGCCATCATGCCTTCCACATCGTGTCTCAAACTGTGAGCCAAAGTAAACTTTGCCTTCCCTAAATTGTTTAATCAGGTATTTTATCATAGCATTAAGAAATGCAATTAATACTATCCCTATTTCTAACAGGGTACTAATGCAGTATAAGTCACCTATGGTGACACTTGGGTGTAGTCCTAGCAACCTGAGAGGCTGAGGTAGGAGGATTGCTTGTGCCTAAAGTGTTCAAGATTAGCTTAGGCAACACAGTGAGTCCTTGTATCAAAATAAAAGTAAAATACAGAAATCTCAGATAATGCTGCTGAGTGTTCCAGAGATTACATGTAGATCGAGATAAGAACACCAGTGCTCACATGGCAGCCGTTGTAATGGTCACCAGCTCCTAGCAAAGCAGCTTTGCTTCTTGTTTGGGCTTGAGGTTGCTCACTTAGAATTAGCTCCATCGTTATTGCCAAGAGCAGAGTCCAAGAGCAGATCCTTCAAGGATAAGCTCACATGTTGCTTCCTGCCCAGTCTTCGACACCTCTCCATCTAATGAGCACCAGATTCTGGTAAGCACTAGTGGCAGGCACAGTGACTTTCTTGTGCCATATAGCATTTCAGTATTTGAAGCATCATCCTGGTGCCTCCAGGATCTTGGTGGAGTGTGTGTGTGTGTGTGTGTGTGTGTGTGTGTGTGTGTAAGCTGCTGATGCACTCCTGCAGACCTGTGGATGTCTCTGATTGTCACATCCATTCCTCTTTGCTGTGGTTTATTATCTATCTTTTCAACAGGGACTTGGGTTGTAGCCTTAGTATCTTGCAAATGGCAGATGCTCAAAAGACATTGGTTGAATCGATAAATGAATAAAAGGTCTTGCCAGTTATCTTTACATATCCTACAGTGCCAAACAGAGTGTGCCCTCAGTGTTTGTCTGAAGGCAAATTCAATATGTACGATGGTAGGTTTGCAAAGCCAGATACCTCTGGGGACCACGTGGGTGGAGAACCAGTACCAGTGGCTACAGTACACATAAAATCAAGAATGGGAACAATGGAGGACTATATTGGTTTTCTAAATCTGATCGATAAGATGGTTCAATGGGTCAAGGAGCTGCTGCCAGGACTGATGACTTTATCCCCAAAACACACATGGTGGAAGAAAAGAATTGGATCCTGCAAGTTGTTCTCTGACCTCTGCATGTGTGCTATGTCATTTTGCACGTGTACATGCACAATAAATATATACATGTAGAATAATTAAATAAAATGAAAAAAAAATTCATGCCATGTTATTTAGATCTTGCTTGTTTAGCAAAAGAAAAAAAAGGCAGTCTATTGGTCAAACTGTGCCTACCATTCATTTTCCAATGACTTTTACACTATGAAATGGGTAAAGCTGCTGACTCATAATACTTAGAAATTCATGTCAAACAGAAGATAGTTGCCTTTTGGGAGACAATTTACAGTACCTGTTTGTGGTATTTCTTCTGCTTTTTTTTTTTTTTTTTTTTTTGTGGTCTATGCCTCAGTTTACAAAATTCCTCTCCTGGCAGTCATGAAAATCCAAAACTATTGCCCTGCTCAGAACTTGTGTGTAAATTCTCAGATGGGCAGTGAGTTAACTTTTTCGGGCCAGCATATAGATGGTTAATAAACAATTCTTATATCATCCCTGATAGGAAGTTTATCATTTGAAAGTGCCAGTTCTTTAGACACCATAGACAATGGACAATTACAGGGTAATGATAGGGAATTGTGTAGTCAGGAGGGTAGTGGAGGTAAGGGATCCTCAGAGATAAGGAAGTCTTTGTGGCGTGTGTCCCTCTTACTCCATGTCCACGCTGACCTCTGCTGCTCAATAAATGAGGTTCATTTACCATGATGAGAACAGATCAGGCCTGAATGACCTCCAAGCTTCCGTGGAAATCACTTGAAGTCAGTGTGTTGGCAGCTGGCTTTGCAGAAGGGTTCATTGGTGGTGGGGTGGGGTAAGGGCATTAGAGGTGAGTATGCTTTCTCAGGGGGCTTCGATTTGGAGACTGGATTATTTTCTGCTGCTTCCCTTCTCACAGATATGTTCTTGAGCTCATATGTGGACTCCACACATGTGGTGGGGCACTCAGCTTTCTCCATCAGTGCCATCTGATGAAGCAGGGCCAGGCCAGTTGGGAGAAATGGGCCAGAAGGAAAACAGGCAGATCCTTCTTATGTCCCTGCATCAATAAGTGCATGGAAGATGCGTAATCCAGGGGTTGTTGCTAAAGAACTTGGGAGAAGCATCATGGTGGTGGAGCTCCACCGGACCATCATGCTGGCCGTTGGCACTACACATATGTCTGGGCAGCATCAGCTCTAAGGACTTTCCAGTTCTGACTTTGCACAACTCAACAATTCTCAGGCTGGGCTGCCTCTTCCAGGGCCTGAGAAACAGCAAATAAAGAATACGCAGGTATGGGGCTAGGTATGGAGCTCAGTGGTGGAACACTTGTCTAGTGTGAGTAAGGCTCTGGATTCTATTCCCAACACCATTACCAAGAAAGGGGGAGAGGAGAGGAGGAGGAGGAGGAGAAGAAGAAGAAAATAGAAGAGGAAGAAGAGGAGGAGGGTGGGAAGAGATCGTGTTCCTAACTGTAGAATGCCTTAGAGGAAGTCTGGCCCCCCTCCTTGACTTTGGGCAAAATTGCCTGTCCTGTCTTTGACAGATGCTATCTTGAATACCTTGATTATTTTAATGTGATTACAGATTACATTAAATAAAAAAAATGATCTTCTATAGTCTTCTCTCCATTGTGCTAACCAACCTACCCTAACACACACACACACACACACACACACACACACACACACACACTACATGCCTTCAAACCTATTTCCCTTGCCTGGCCAAGTCTTCCACAGTCTCTATCTCTGAATTCAAACTAGCAGGCTTGATCTCCCATGCTCTGAACCCAGTTCTGAGCTCTGACAATCTCCTGTATGCAACCAAGTACATCACCTAAGCACCTAATGGTCCTCTAGGTCTTGGCCCTGGTGCCCTGGTAACTGATGCACCTGCTACTCTACATTTTGCTCAGGCAGTTTCAGCTGCATAGGTCTCTCTTTACTCTCTAAATAGAAGGTCTGTTCCTGCCCTGGGACCATGCACCTCTTATTCTCTGACCCTAAATGCAGGATATGATTGACAGATTCTCTTCCGGGAGCCTTCAGCATCAAATGTTTCTGCCTCACCTCCTGACCTCTCTTCCCAAATGGCTAATTCTACTCTCCCATCACACACACCCTCCCCCAAACCCTGTATCCTTTCCTTTTTTTCTCTTATTTCTTTGCCTTTCCCTCCTCTTTTTCTCCTCTTATCCTTAGTCCCAATCTCTTTTTCCTCCTCTTCCTCCTCCTGCATCTTAACATTTTTCTGCTGTCATGTTATAGATAGCTGAGTCTCCTTATTGACGAGCTTACCCACAACTTATCTTTCTCTGCATGCACCCCCGATAGACCATAAGCACGACAACTGTTCCATTGCTCTATTCTCTTCCTTTCTAACACAGTTGCCAGAATTATTCTTTGGATGAGCAAACTATTTTAAATGAATTAATGAATGCCTGAATTCACTCCTGTATTCATGAGAGTAAAGAGCTAGCTCCATTGAGGTGGGAGTAAATTAATGAAAATGACTCACACCTAGTGAGGACATTTGTCAACAACTAGCCTGGGACTGTCCCAAGGCTTATTAATTCTAGAATCAACATACGGTCCAAAGATGAGAAATATTTGAGCTAACATGGCGGTGACATCAGCAGGAAGGACAAAAGGCATAAAGTCTGAGACTGCCAATCAGCAGGTGCCAAGAGAATGTCTGTTTCACAAGCCTCAGTGTCTTGATTTAGCCAAAGAGCTAAATAGTTGCATTTGGAGAGAACCTCTGGACATTGGCTGCACCAGGATGGCTGTGAGGAGCCTTGCGATGTCACACAGACATCACCCATATAGATCAGAGATAACAAGAGGAGCTCAGCATATCCCAGAGATTCCAAGAAAGCCTAGGGGCATCAATCTAAGGACCACAAGGCTCTGTGGCAGGGGACAGGTGAACTTGATGTGGTTGCATGGGGAGATGCAAAACCAGGCCCAAGACTTGGAGAAATTACATCTGCTGGGGGTGAATAGATGGCTTCATTGATGAGTTACTTGGCATGCAGCATGAGGACGGGAGTTCAATACCCAGAACCCACATAAAAAGTTGAACATAAAAAAGGGAGACAGAAAGATCCCTGAAACTCACCAGCCAGCCAGTCTAGCTGAGTCAAAGAGCTCCAGGCCAATGATAGAAACCATCTTAGAAACAAGATAGATAGCACATGAGGGCTGACACTGGAGGTTGTTCTCTGGCACACACACACACACACACACACACACACACACACGCACACATATATATATATATATACATGTGCATGCACATGCACACACACATACACACAAATACATATACCCAAACACACACACACACATACACTAAACACACAGACACAAACACACACACACACACATACACACACACCCAAATCCAAAACTTCTACCATCATATCCTCTGTTGAATCCAATTTCTTATGTGTGCTCCTCCAACTAGCTACCTAGCTAGAGTTTTCCTGGAATAAGTAAGGCCAAGTGAGAGTTCAGATACCCCTGCATTCATAATGGGCCAAATAGACGACTGAGCCCCCAAAGGTTCAGATCACTATTTTCTCTGGTAATGTGAGGCCATTATCTCAGAGTTGAGAGCAAAGTCTCAATGTAGACCAACCCTCATTCAAATCTCACTTTATACCTTGAGGCTTGACTAGGGGAGGGGCTCATTGATTTCTAAATGTCAGCTAGTGTCACTTATATCAATCAAGTGAAGCACCCATCACAGCAATCAGTAGGCACTCAGTAAAGGAATGGCCCATTGCAGCCCCTCCTGGCTAGAATTCTGGTTTATCACTCTCTTGTCTCCCTCATTTCTGATTTGGTGGGTCTGGTTGGTTATGCCTAGCTCTGAGGGGGTCAGTCTTCCTTGAGGCATCGGGAAGCCACTTCTCCCATTAGCATCTTACTGCACACATAGGTGAGTCAGTCCCTCTGTGCCAGTGTGCCAGGCTCACTGCCCAATCTAAGGTGTAGATGTACATGGACCATTCCATCTTCCATTTAGGCCATGAGGGTAGGGTTTGTTCATGAACTCTGATGGCAGAGGAGATAGTGTGTGTTTGTGTGTGTGTGTGTGTGTGTGTGTGTGTGTGTGTGTGTGTGTGTATGTGCATGCAAGTTCACATGTATGGACATGAATATGAACACTAGAGGATAACCTCAGGCACCATCTTCAGGTGCGGCCCACCTTGTTTATACAGACACTGTTTCTTCCTGGCCTGGGGCTTGTCCATTCTGCTAAGCTGACTGGCAGCCTCAAGAGATCCTCCTGTCTCTGCCTGGCCTGTATGGGGACCAGAAGCCTGGCTTTTTAGATGAGCTCTGGATACTGAGCACAGGTCCTTATTCATGTGCAGTGAGCACTTTACCAAGTGAGCCACCTGTATGGCTCCAGGATGCTTACTGATGGATGTAAACTAGAACCTAAACTGAGCAGTAAAGTTGGGGAAAAGGGAAACTGAGGCAGGGATGTGCAAGAGGGGAGAAAAGTTGGCAAGATCGGAGAGAAAAGGTTCAGGGAAAGAATGCTGTAGAGGAGATGGCCAGCTGAATGAGCCTCTCAGGCACAAGCAGCTTGGTAGAGCCAAGATAGAGAGGAAGCAAAGAGACGAGGCTGCTGTGGAGGTGGCCACGGGTGAAGTCTTTCAGGGTCACACTGAATGTGTGTAAAGGCTGGATAACTGCAAGATGAATGTGAATCAGGGTCCTGGGGAGGGAGAGGGACATGGTTAGGGCTTCAGAGGTCAAAGGTTTTGTACTCACATCTACGTATTAAAAAATGTAGAGCTCAACAAAAGAGGAAAATGGGTGTCCGATATAACAGCAGATGCAAACCACATCCCCTGACTTGTAAAGCGCTGCTCCATTCTCCCCACTCTGGTCCAATGTTTATTGATGGGGTGAGCAAAGGCCTTGATCTGTCAGGGCACAGTGTTTCTGCTGACCAGTGTGTGGGCAACTACCTGCCTAGCTGGACTATGTGGCCCAGGAGAGTAAATACCACATAAATACTTGTCTGCCAGCTCAGCTGTTCACAGGGCTCAAGGTGAGCCGCTATTGTTGCAAGTTCTGGATCTCATAGTTGCCAGGGGAGGGAGAATTCTCCTGGTTCTGGAAAGAGAACCAGGCAGCTGAGAACTCCCAGAAGCCCCACTGAATTAAAGGCTCCATTCGGAAGGACCTAAGCAGTGTTACAGGAGAAAGAGGGAAAGGAGAAAGAATTTCCCTTTCTGTCAGACAGAACAGCAAAAAATCCAGTTCCTTCCAAAAGGCCACTTCAAGGGGGTTCTCCTGGCTTCTGCCCAAAGTAGCTCTTTATTAACAAAATAGAAAAAGGCACACTCCATCCACCACCTCTCTCTCTTCCCAAGCCAGTGCTCCCCTGCCTTCTGCCTAGCATATCCCATCATCCGTGGAGCACACTGCTGGGCTGTTCTCGAAGTCCCTGAGAGACAAAGGCACCACAGGGTCCCCCTGAGGAGATTCTGTTTCCCTTGTCCCTCATCCTCTCTCCAGGTACCTCAGCAAGGGCTCCACATTGTCCTTGAGGCATTATGGGGGTGGGTTCCGCCCTCATAGCCCCAAGCTTTTGACTTTTCTCAGGCAAACTAGAGAAATTGCCTAATGCTGAAACCTTTTTTACAAGGCAAGTGTGATTATCAAGGTTTGAGCAAGATAAAATGGCAGATCCAAGGTGAGGTGAGGGTGGGAGTGAGGCAGTTAGGGAGAGGAAGAAGAGGGAGAGAAAAGGAAAGGAGGAGAGACAAGGAGGGAGAGGGAGGGAGGGAAAGAGAAAGAGAAAGAGAGAGAGAGAAAGAGAGAGAGACAGAGAGAGAGACAGAGAGAGACAGAGAGAGACAGAGACAGAGAAAGGGGGAGAAAGAGGGAGAAAGAAATACTACTGACTGAGCCCAGGCCTTTGCTCCCCCTCACCCAGAGAAGCCCTTTGCATTCCTGGGCTCTCTCAACTCCTCTGGAATGCTTCCCTGAGATCTTTATTTCTGGAAAAATCTTCCTTTTCACTTCAGTGCTATTTTTCTGGCCAAATCACAGCATCTGTTGGACCTTAGGCCCTCATCTGCAAAGGAATGACAACTCAGCTTCGGAGGCAGCTGAGGTGGGGTGGGATGTGTAGAGACCCTGGGACCAGGCTTACACTTAGGCTTGTGTTCTCCAGAGCAGTCAAACACTCTGTGGAATGGACTTACTCTTTGCAGGTCCATGAGACACAGTCCTCTCCAGCCTCTATAAACTACAGTTAGGGTACAGGAGACTCCAAATGGAAAGACTAATTAGAAAGGAAGAAAGGCTTTTACTGGAAGAGATGAGGCTTGAGGAAGGCCAGAGGAATTTTCAGACATATTGAACTCTCAGTACATAAATTTCTGTGTCAAAAGTTTATTTTTCTATTCTTTAAATTTCTTCATCTCTGACTGGCAAAATGGTTCAGTGAATAAAGGCGCTTGCCTCTAAGCATGATGACCTGAGTTAAATTCCAACATGGGGATTCACATGGTGGGAGCAAAGAACCCACTCCTGGAAGTAATCCTCTAACTTCAAGATGTGTGCCGTTCATACCATGTGCTCACATGTGCACATGCACACACACACACGTGCGTGCGCACACACACACACACACACACACACACACACACACACACACATGAAAAATAAATCAATCAGTGTTTTTGTTTCTTCTCAACAAACTAACTTGAAACTTCACTTGAAGATCTTGAGACTTGTCAGACACCATAGTCTTGTGAAGCAATCTTACATGTATATGTATACTCACATACAAACTCATATATGTGTGTGTATAAACATGTGTTTTATATAAAGAAACAAGAGCAGGCTATGCCTTGGCTTCTAGAGAGCCACAGCCTCAATTAAAATGTGAAAGAAGGTGATGAAAACATCAAGTACTTAGGGTGGCAAATTTTTATTTTTATTTCTCCACTGACATAGCTTAACCTTTGTTTTTTGGCAGCTAACAAATTGCTCAAATAAAATGAGGAGAAGAGGGGAGGTGTGTGTGAAACTACAACCCGTTCTTTGGGAAATGATTTTACTGTGGGAAAAGTATCTCTGCCTCAGCTGCTTCCCACCCCACAACCACACAATCAAATCAGTTGTATATTATTATCCAGCTCACGCAGGGAGCTATGAAGGCTGTGAGGAATGGCGCACCCATACACAGCATACGATGAGTCTTGTGCTAGAAATTAGAAGTCAAGACACACAGTGTCAGAGTATGTGCTCTAGTCATCAGTTGCTCAACAGGGTCTTCCAGTATGGGTGCTGTTTAAGGATCCAGGATCACAGTCCTTAGAATAACAGAGCTTCATGGTTGCAAATGGGGATAGCAGTAGATTTTGTGATAGGGTTTCTAGGAAGATAAAATGAGATGACATACTCCAAGACTTTGGCATTCCTTGACTATTTGATATGTTGCCATGGTAATCATTGCTATCCTTGTAATAGAAAGCGGTACCTCCTACCACTATCTAGAATATTCTGTTTTCTGCATCTGTATGTGTAGTATGTGTTGTGTATGTGTGTGTGTGGGGGGGGTGCACATGTGTGCACATTCATATAGCAGGATTAGGTTAATGTTAAGTGTACCTCTCAATTGCTTGCTACCTTGTATATAAAGCTAGACTCATGTCTTGAGTTTTAAGCTCATCCCTCTCTGCTGCCGGTGTGCTAGGATCACAGGTGGACATGCTCATCCTTTATATAAGGTCTGGGTATCTGAACTCTCATCCTTAAGCTTTTTAGGCAAGCACATTACACAGACATCTAGAACATTGTTTCCAGCTGACCCTCTATCTTCTACTCCTGTTATCTCTTAAGGAGTGGGATCTTCGTCCTGCCAAGGACAGCCCATCTTTGGGCTGAACCTAAGCACTCCTCTGGCTGTAAATGGGATCTGTCTCTGACCCGTGGCCTTCCTTAAGCCATCAGACTACCTTGAGAATCTGTCATATGTCAGAGCTGTGACAGGTTGTAGAGAGAGATGCAGATGGATGTGGTCCTAGCTCTGGACTGAGTTGGACCATAGTGTGATGATAAATGCATAGAACACAGCTTCTGCATTGCTGGCTGGCTGAAGCTCTGAGGACTTTGCAAAGATGGATTATCTAGGGAGCCCCTAGCTTTGTGAGGTGTATCCTGGGCTGTCCCTTGCTGACCCTGAGGCATCTCTTCTGACTTGGGGCTCACCTTCTTATACCTTTTATTTGTTACACCTTCATAACTTGGGCCCAACTAAAACCTTCTGTGACTGAAATTCCCCTGTCTATAATGTTGCTCCGGGATTTTATTTAGAACTGTCTTACTTGATGTTTCCATCAAAGTCCAACTGCCTTGTCCTTACCCAGATCTAGCCATCCCAACCTCAAAGTCCATCCCTACCCAGGTGAGCATCTTGCTACCACTCATTAGTTGTGTCATCTCCTCCATTCTGGTTGCCATCCAAGGTCATCATCAACACCAGTAATCTTCACATTTGCTAATTGTGTTCCTTTCCCAACCCTAAGGGCAGGGTTTGGGTTGGTCTCATTTTCATGGCATTCCCTACTTGTAGAATGTTTTCTTGGTGGGGCATTAGAAGTTAAATCTAGGATCTTCTTAGCCTAGACACACTCTTCAATTCGTGTTATCCAGGTTCAGACTTTTCTGTCCAAGAAAATGGCTCCATGCATGAGAGGGGACTCCTGGGGATACAGGGAGACAGAACATGCCTGTCTGGATGCAAGTACCCAGGTCTGAGGCAAAACAAATTACTTTGGAGTCCATGTGGTATCTGGAAGCAGATAGATTGTAACAGCACAGCAGAAATCATCTGCTGCCCAGAAAAGGATTAGATACTAGCAGAGGTATTTTGACATTCCAAGTCTTGTTCCTGGTTTGCAGGGTTCACATTTGCTTCTTATGTTCATAATAGGAGGTGTGGTGTGGAAACAAAGAAGGGATCTGTTCTGGAACCAAAATAGAGGAGTAGAGATAGTTGGGCTTCCTTGAGAAGCCCTAAGATAAGTCTGTAGCTCCACAATGAGACCATTCTACATCAACAATGGCACTGAATGTTCACCACAAAGTTCACGAGTATCTCACATGCTGTGCTCAGATTAGTTGTGTGATCTTGAGAAGCCATCTGACCTCCCCATGTCCAGATAGATGTCTACCTGCAGTGGGTATATCTACTCCCAGAACTGCTGTTATGAACAGGCTGATTTAGTTTGTGAGACATTCAGAGGCCAGCAATCCACAGATGCTTGCACAGCTAGGGCTATAGTATTACAACAGCTATGGGTGATGTTGCTGCCAGCAAGTGTTTTGCTTTCCCTGCATCCCAGTAAAGGAGACAGATTGAAATTTATTATGCTACCTCATAGTTAGATGATAGAGGGATCTGAACAGAAGGGTTCAGTGACAGGCAAGACACTACCCAATGTGATTGAGGAGAAGACTTACCACACTCATTCTAGAATAATATTTGGGTTTTTTTTGGCTAGGGCAGACTCCTAGCTGGTCTGCTCCCATGAAGACTCCATATTCTGACCTCTCCTAGAGGAACCACTGCACTCATCAGCAGGATTTCAGGACCCCAGAGGCAGCCTGAGTTCCAGGAACTCTTCTACCCAGGAGCTCAGAATCACAGAGACAGCTGAACTCTGAGAAGTTCTGACACAAGCAAGATAACTGGAAAGATAGGCTCCAGTCAAAGACAGTGAGTGCAGGTAACACTAGAGATAATCAGATGGCAAAAGCCAAGCACAAGAACATAAGCAACAGAAACCAAGGTTTCCTGGCATCATCAGGGCCCAGTTCTCCCACCATAGCAAGTTCTGGACACCCCATCACACTGGAAAAGCAGGATTCAGATTTAAAATCACTTCTCATGATGATGATAGAGGATTTTAGAATAATATTCTTCTTCTCTCACAAATATCACATCTAAGTAAACCAGATGCCTGGGCCAGAGCCTCCAAATGTGCACTTAACCAAAGGTCTATCAAAGTATGTGAGCATTTACTGAGAGCATATTGAGACTCTGATGTAATGCTCTCACACACAGGTCTCCTCAGTCTGACTGCGACCTTTCAGGGTCTTATATTCTTGTGTGTTCTTGCTCACATGTTGGGAGAACTCAGTGTTCCCTATGAATGCTTTGAGGTTGTGACCAGTCCAATTCATGCTTTCCTGTCAGTAAGCTCTATCCATTGTTAAAAGAAGGAGCAACAAAATATATGTAGTCCAGGCTGGCCTTGAACAACTCACTCTAGCCATGGATAACCTTGAACTCCTGATCCTGCTTTTAGCTGGCAAATATTGTGACTATAGGGGTGAGCCATCACACCTGGATTATGAAGTGCACGGAATAGAACCCAGTGCTTACCCAGGCAAGCACTCTACCACCTCTACCATGAGAATTAGATCTTTATGGTCCATTTTTGTTAGGAGGTATTTGTAGAGTTCATCGGGGTCACCCATTGGTATATACCTTAAGCCCCTCTCTTCCCTGACATCGGGTACCTGCTTGTCTCAAAGTTCTGCAAGTTGGAAAATTACAGGTAGTCTTTGACATGACCAAGTCCACAGTCAGCAAAAGGGGGTAATCTCAAGCCCCAAATTATTCATTAGATGAGACTTTTGGGTCCTAAGCCAATATGGGGGGTAATTTGGGAAGGGAAGAAGCCCTACCAGCCTCTGAGAGAAGAAGGCAGGTGTTTCTTGAGATTAAGAACTTTAAAAACTCTTTTTCACCAAATCATCACAGCAGCTATGTCATCTTTTCTTGCTGCCTGCATCCCTTCCTGAGTAGCGGTATGTTAGGAACTGCATGGTTTTCACTGGCCTCTTGAATTTGTTGTCTTATCTCTAACACTATAACTGACTTACATCTCCATCCCCAGTACCCTCCTTCTAAGAATGTGTGAGACATACGAGCATTACATAAGTTCACCAGTACACTTCCTAGATCCTGATCTCGGAGGTCTCTGTAAATTGTGAAACATTTGAATCCGAGTATCTCAAGAGGGACCCACACAGAGACTCACCGTGAAAACTAAGGACTTTTCAGAGTGTGTCCTGGTACCTATCCTGGTACCTCTGTGAAAACTAGCTTTCTTGGAAGATGTCCCCGAAGGACAGTCCCATTAGACAACACAAGACAGTAATTTGTCTCTTGGACTCAAGCACAGATGCTTCTTTGTGAGAGAGAAATGACAGGAATAAAGAGCAAACAATGGTTCTTGTTAACATGAAGTAGGCAAACATGATCATAAAGGGAAATCTGCTGCCATTGTGTCTGTTTGCAGACAATCCCACATACCCTAAAGTGTCAGTCAAGGCTGTAGACATCTGGTGGTTCAGATGGAGGGATGCCCTTGATCTTTGCACATCTACCCTCTGGACTATCCTACCTAAGGGTATATCATTCAGATGGAAGGACACCCTTGACATTTATATATCCACTCTTGGGATTGCCCTGCCTAAGGAAGTAGCATTTCAGTCGGCAGGGGCAGAGAAAAGGAAGCCTACTGGTCAGGGTCAAGCACAGCAGGGCTTGAAATTAGAAGGAGCTACACAGTGGCCTTGGCAAGAATTCCATGCCTCTAATGTATTCCATTTTCTACATAGATGTGCTGTCTTTCCTGTGATGGGAGCTATTGCATAGAGGACAGGTGAGGGAAAGTGTCTGAAGAATTGTAGCCAATAGTCGAGGCCCAACAGAGCAGTACAGCTGAAAAATGAAAACATATACATACATACATATATATTATATACATATATGCATATGTATCATATACACATATATTCATACATATGATATTATGATATATTTACATACACATTTATGTATGTATATGGATAAGCATACATACACATATGTCAGTGGGTCTCAAATGGTATCTCCTGGCATTAGTACTTGTTACAAATACAAATTCTTATTCTTCAGCCAGACCAACTAAATCAGAAATCTGGGGTGGGGTCCCTTGGAAAATCTTGTTTTAGCAAGTCCTCCAAGTGAGTCTAATCCATGTGAAGTTTTGAGAATATAGGAGAGTTCTCTGGGCCCCTGGTTTTGGGGGTTAAGATAATGAGACAGTTAAGGAAAGTGGCTCAAAATTTGGTTGACAGGAAAACTTCTCATATCACAAATTTACCACTGATATGTGAAGGAGTAGAGAAGACTGAAGATAATTAAACAGTCCGGAACATCCCTCCCCCAGTTTCAGCATCTTCAGTCCCTTCCCTAGACAAATAGTCTGTCTAGTTGCTTCAGCTGCTCCACTAGGCAATCCCACCATTCTGTAGATGAGAAAAGTGTAGCCAGGTAGTACTGAGTCAAGAGGCTGGTAAGTGGTTGAGCCTCAGAGGATATGCCCATCCCAAGTCCCAAAATGCTTGTCTTTTTTCTTCCCAGCTGTGCACAACTCTTTCACCCTCTTGCAGGTAAGAGAACTAAGATCTGCCTGTCCTAGGCTGGCAGCATCACTCAGTGTGTAGAAGCACTTTTTGCCTCATCTGATGACTCTGAATTTCATCCCCAGGATCAGCATGGTAGAAGGAGAACCCAGATTCAAGCAGAAGTTGTCCTCTGACCTTCACATAACAGCCACACATACAAAATAAATAAATACATAATGAATTCTTAAGATCTTCTAGATTATATACAAATTATTAAGTCATGAAAATACTTCTTTTGCTATGCCTAACACACCCAGACAGCATACACACAGGTATATGTACAGTATGTTTTTTACATTAATATTACTTCCAGGTAATGTTTCAGAATTCCTTCCTACTGGAAATCAAGGGCCAGAACAATATCCAAAGACACGTCAAGGACGTATTCTGTTTGTTTTTACCCCAAACTCTGCAATATCTATCACCATTTTCATACTTGAAAAAAAATAAAAACAAAGAAAAAGTATCACAAGCCCACACAATAAATACTATATTCACTATGCTCATTTCATTCTTTTGATTTGCTGTGGCTACAATATTTTTTAAAATGAGCATGTGTGGGTCCACAGGCTGAGACTATGGACATTTTCTAAATCCTAAATTTCACCTCTAGGGAGAACTTAGCACCCATCTTAATTTTTCGTGACTGAGGTCACCTGGCATATTATTATAATGTCATTGCCTCTGTCATACAGTAAAGAGACAGAGGCCCCTGGCAAGCTTAGCAGCCCAGTGGCCACCATCTTCATGAGATCAGCTAGGACCAAATGTGAGAGATGTGGCTTGTGGAGTGCTGACATCGTTTTTTTAGAGGGAGGGAATACGGAGGATCATTGGACTGTCACCTGAATATCTGGCTGACCCCACAGCCATTTGTATGCAATTCTGTCCTAACTGCACACGGCTGAGGGGCTCAAGAATATAGCTAGGGAAACTGCAGGGAAAGGGCTCCCATCTGTGTAGCTATAGGAAAAGCCATCATCAGCCATCAACTGTTGGTGCAGCTGCTTTGGTGTCTCTTGTGCTCTGGCCACTAATCTCTCACCCACACGCTGTAAGGAATCCCAGTAAACTTACTGGTTTCCCAGCGTGAATTTTAGTAGAATGGACTTTAGGCAGAGGGGTGGTAGCAGTTCACATCTCCTGCAAGGGAGGCATGTTAGCAATGCCTGTGGCTCTGCCGCTCATTGGCACTGCCGTTCAAAGCTGGCTTGACTCATGATGCTGACTGACTGTTGCTAGGTAGCTAATAGGGAGGTTGGCTTCCATGCGGACAGTTCTCTGCCTCGACCACAGCTCACAAGGTGCCATCAATCAAACTGCCAGCTTCGAACCAAAAGAGACTCTTCAATTGACTGAGCTGAGGGTTTTCTAGCCAAGACCAGGGAAGAGAAGGAGGAAATGGTGTTTGGAGAAGTCCCAACTCTACAGTCAGCCAGGAAGGATGGCTATGGTGTGGATTCCAGGCACAGGGGTCACTGTGCATGCTTTATAGAAATTTCTGACAGCTTCCAATGTTTTCACTTTTCTCCTTATAAAGTGTATTTTGGCCTCAGGAAAGGGAAGCTGGGGAAATGTATCACTCCAGTATTGCCTCCTACTGAGGTCAAGCCAGCTGAAACTGATTGGAAATAAGGGACATTCTAAACAGCCCTTCCAATGCCCAGCACACCTGCAAAAGCAACTGGACAGTGGTTTCTTTTGCTTGGCATAGCTGACAGCTTAAACCAGAGTCACGTGAGTTACAAGGCTTATCCTGTGTCTTATGGTAGGGCTAGCAAAATCTGTTTCTTCTACTTAAATGTCAGCAATATTTCCTCACCTTGAGTTATGATGACTATGAATGTGCCTGGGCATTAGATGATGGGCAACAACTGGGTAGTAATTTCAATGCCCAGTTGAGAAACCCTGCACTAGATTAAAATAGTAAACAGTGTGGGCAGTTGGGTGAGTTGACTCTCTTGCTTGGAGGCACTGCACACATGGTTAACACCCAGAGTTCAATGGATGATACACATCCCAGAGGAGACCGCATCTTGGTTCAGTAAATAGTTGAATCTCCGAGAGATCCTAAGTAGACATTGCTAAGGCTGAATGTATCTGCTCACTATTTATCCAAGGACTGCTCTACCCAAAGGCAGAAAAATTTCCCCAGGATTTCCATCAACTCTTGGATGGGCTTCATGGGTTCTCTTTGATTATCAGGAAGCTATTTTCCTCTATAGACCCACAGGAGCTTATGACCCAAACAGGAGCTGCAATTAGAAAATTGGACTTTTCTGTGCTATAACAAAGGTTGTTGACAACCTGATGCATGGGTCCCGCTAGACGAAAGCACCTGAGACAAAACTGAGGCAGTTGATCACCAGAGACCATTACCGGCTCTCCAAACCTAGCTATCTAGAAAACACACACAGTACCAATTAAATGGACATAGATTAGTCCAATGCCAATGAATCAGGAGTGATGTAGGGTTAAATGAATCAGCAATTTGGGGACTGGTCCAGAATGACAGAAAGCTGCTCTCCACCTTGCAAATGACCTGGCTTGCAGGGACACACCTGCAATGATTTGTACAAAGTCAAGAGGGGCTCATTCTAGACTAGTGGTTCTCCACCTGTGGAACAAATCTCTTTCCCTGGAAATATTAACATTACTGTTCATAATAGTAGTGAAATTACAGTTATGAAGTGGTAACGGAAATAATCATGTGGTTGGGGGTCAGCACAGCATGAGGGACTGTATTAAATGTTTGCAGCACTAGGGAGGTTGAGAACAACTGTTAGAGAGACTCTCGGAGCCTCCCTTGCAGCCTTGAAGATCTGTCATCTAGGAAGCTTGTTATAACGCCCAGCTTTAGACCTTAGCCCAGGAATCCTGACTTAGTAATTATATATTCCAACAAGAAACATTTTCCGCTATTTCCTTTGCTTCTTCTACATATAGAAATTTGAGAGCTATGGCCAGAGGCTCTGAGAAATGTTGACTTTGAAGATGACTATTTTCCAGAGGCTGATGCTTTTGGAGAAGACTGGAATATAGCAAATGCTTCTGGCCATTGTAAACTGGTCACTCAATACAGAATCAATGAAGTACCTACTGTGTGTTGGGCATTAGAGGCAGTATACTCTGTGCTAGCTCACAACCTTAGGTTGTTTCTACTGTAGCTGGGACAATTAGTTTTAACTGTCAACCTGACACAATCTAGAGTCACTTTGGAGGAGAGGCCCAGTGAGGAATCCTCTACATCAGGTTGACCTGTGAGCATGTCTGTGTCTGTATGGGATCATCTTGATTCTGTTAAATCCATCTCACTGTGAGTTGCATTGCTCCCCAGCTCTGGGTCCTGGACCATGTGGATGGAAAAGGTAAACTGAGCAGTAAGCATGCGCACATTGATTTCTCTCTGCGCTTGACTATGAGTATGATGTGACTGGCTACCTTAGATCTCTGCTTTGACTTCCCCACAAAGATGGACTGTAGCCTGCAATTATGAGCTGACATGAACCTTTCCCCCGTAAGCTGCCTTCTTTTTCCAGAGCATTATATCACAGCAACAAAAATGATACTTCAGGAATGAAAATGCAATCAAAGCTGTAGTCTAATCAAGCTGACATATTCTGACTGGTACACACGTTCATTGGGAATATTTCATCTGTAGTGAGGCCTAATCTAATAGTTTCCATCTACAATTTACTAAATGTGGCAAATCACAATGTCTTTCAGCCTTACTTACTTCAGACTCTTTATGCGAGAACAACCACAGTGGCTACCTTGAAAGACCCCTTAAAGGAGCAAAGACAACAACTTGGCATATAATATAATACACAATGTTCTGAAATCCTTACAGGTAGTCTTGTTAGATTTCACAATGGATGATCACATGCTGCAAATGAAGAAACAGGGAAACACACAGTGCTGGAACTTGCCAAAAGACATACAGCAATTAAGTATAGGGGAAGGGTTTGAAGTCAAGGCAGTTTGATGCCAGGGTTTTCACACTTATATGAACTCCCAGGATAAAAGCAGGATGGTGCTGCCCATTAGGGTAACTGATCACAGTGAATGTGGGGTCCTGTAGTCTGTATGTGTCTGTGTGCATGCATGCATGTGTGTGTATGCATGTATGTATGTATGTATGTGTACGTATATACCTGTATGCATGTATATTATGTTTGTAGGTTTCAGGTAGGTAATCCACAGCACCTGTCACCTCACCCACAAGCTGGTTTGAGGAAGGTAACAGTGGGCTGGACTTCCTGTATAGAGTTCAGGAAACATTAGCCACCCTGCTACTATCCTGAGCTTTGATCATCAGAGACACATTTGAAGGTGTTCAAATTTTCTCCACAAAGTAGTAATTGGTCCCCAGAGTCATCCACTAAGGCTCTGGCCAGATCAATGCTGTCTGAGTTAGTTTAGAGGATCTCAGCAAAATAGGACTGGTGCACATTGCTCAGGAATGTGAAGGCCCCACAGGCACTGAGCTCAGGGTCAATGTATATCACTGTGACAAGGTCCCAGCCCATCAGGAGTCTGGGAAGAAACCGCAGAAGCAGGCAGAGGCTTCTATCATCTGTACTAAGGTGAGCCCACTTCTGTTCCAGTCTGTCTCTGGCTTCTGATGGGCTTATGGCATCTATAAAGTCACCCTATATTATCTCTTCTGCTGGAAGATTTCTTCTGGCTTTTGATTCTTAAGTTCATGTTGGATTCTTCTAATCAGCCTGCAGGCTTATGCCAATTCAGAGCATCAGATCTCAGGGAGACCTGTTGCTTGCTGGAGGCTAAGCTAAAGGTTACTGTCCCGGAATCTTGGTTTCTTCTTGGAATTTACCCATCACTTCATCGTGACTTCCAGAGTTCTTTTGGCTGACTTTTACTTTTGGTGTAAAGATTTAATGCAATAATGTCTGGTAAACCTGAATTCAAATTCTTGCTCTGCCACTTTTTAGAGAAAGATATCCCAGGAAGGCCTCAAACTCACCTTTAGCCAACATCATCCATTGTTGGGATTTTATGTGTGTATGGTACCATACAGTTTTGTGCTATGCTGAGGCTGGCCAGTGCCTAAGGCATGCTGGACAAGAACCGTATAAGCTGAACTGTAGCCCCAGCTCTCTACCACTTGTTGAGTGGGGATTTTAGTCAGTTAGTAAGCGTCTCCCTGTGTTTTCCCTGTGCAGAGTGAGGCGAGGGCTGCCCCATAGCAGAGTTTGCTGTTATCACTATTAGCACCATTCCTAACTCTCATGTTTGGTTTCATGCCCATAAAGTGGATTTGTTAATGAAAGGTCTGGAGTTCCCCAAAGGGGACCCCACTAGGGTCTCAGGATTGCGCGCACCCAAAGGACACACGAAAGACCAACTTGCTGCAAGAACACGAGGTAGTTTAATGGCGGAACGTTCCCGGCCGACACGTGTCTCAGTGTAGGAGACAGAGGCATCGGCCCCGTGGCTCCGGGATTTAGGGTAAATATAAGCTTGGGGTGGGGAAAAGGAGAAGTTTTCGCGCGGGTGCACATGATTGGGAGAAACTTTCGCGTGGGTGCACACGATTGGTTGTTTTCCGATTCTTGAACATCAGTAGGTTGAACCGGTCCATGGGGGATGGGGGAGGGTATAGTTCCTGCAGGCGGATGTTTGTCTCTCGTATCCGGCCTATTCCTCAGATGACTCAGCAGCTCTTTGTCCTGTAACTCTGAATTCTTTGTTAACTGATTAACTATAGGCTGCGGCTTCAGCTACTCAGGTTAGGGAGAAGGAATCTACAGAGCCTGTATATATTTTATAAAATGGTCTTTATAATTTTTCACTCTACAGTTAACAGTGACCTGTATTTTTTTAAAAGATTTATTTTAATTTTTAATTATGTGTACATTTGCATCTAGAAGCAGCTGTGTACACATGAACACAGATGCTTGGGGGAGCCAGAAGAGTACCCAAGCCAGGCATTGGGTACCTGAGAGCTGCATAATCATAGGTGGTTACATGTTATAAGCCACCACCTTACTTGGGTTCTGGGAACGGAACTCTGGGAGTTCTGCAAGAGTGGTATGGTGTCTTAACTACTGAGCCCTTGGTTTTACTCAGGAAGCAGAATGGGGAAGATTCAGAAGTTTTCTATGGCTGTGGTTTGCCTCAGGGGCAAGCCTCTCTTCAGTCTGTGCCCAAACCACCAGCACCAGGCCCCATCTTCTCACTGTGCTTCCCTTCTCTGGGCATTCCTTCCCACCTACTTCCATACACACAGGTCCATATGAAAACAATTTTCATGGAGTCCTAGCCGAGTCTTACATAGCTGGCTTTTGTGGCTGGCCTCCTGGGTCATCTCTGATTGGAAGTAAATCATCATGTAAAACTTTCTGCTCCAATCTCAAGCCTCAGTGAAATGCAGAGAAATCTCAGATCTGGCAAATTTTGAATTGGTAAATAATTTGCCTTCGTCTGGTAAGGTTCTGCTGTGGGTGGTGGCACACTGTTCGGGACATCCCCAAAGAGAACAGGCAGCTTTCGAGGCCAGCAAGTTCCTCTCGGTGCCCTTCAAATTCTCTGCAGGGTGTGAGCTGAAAACCAACTGAGTGAAAAAATCAAGAGACCAAAGATCTAGAAAAACAAAAACAAACAAACAAAAACAAAAAACAAACAAACAAACAAAAAACCCCAAAAAACCCAGAGTGAAGTTAAAAAGCAAAAAGGAAAAAAATGAGATTTTTTTAAACATCTAATTAAGAGTGGACACCTCAGAGCTGGAGGTTTTCTAAGTCTATCCTGACATCCTTTGCATCTAGCTTAGCCCATTCAAGCTGCCCAACACACACTAGCCATCATCATCACTAGGAAGTTAATAAACCGTGGGGACTCAGAAGCATTTCTATAGCCCTTCCCTCTGGTCAGATGGGCTAGCAGTGCAGCACTCATATCTAGTCATACGCTGATTGACGAGAGGAAATGACAAGTGCAGTAGTTCAAATGGGACCAAGTGATAAATCAGTTATAAAGTGCTTGGCTTGCAAGTGTGAAGACCTAAGTCTGATCCCTAGAACCTCATACACACTCTCTGTACCACTGGGTGAGTTTTCCAGTGCTGCTGTGGGTCCCAGGACCAGCATCTGGCAGGATTGCTAGCTCAATTCACAAAGAGGCTTCTTTGCCTCTAGAGCTGAAAGAAATCCACATTCCAGAATCAGCTAGGATCTGAACTAGAGGAATAGAGTCCAGGTAGTGTGGTTGTCCGTGTTGATTCTTTGGCTGACCAGTCAGCCAGCCTATCTTACTTGATATACTCTAGGCTAGTGAGAGACCACATCTCAACAAAAAGGTAGGATTGGGCACCCAGTGTTGACCTCTGGCTTCTATATGCATGAATATGTGCATTCATGACAGTGGACACACACACACTGGGGGTGGGGGCGAGTGTGGACTTCATTCATTCTCTCAGTTATTTAGTCATCCAACTGACATGCTTTACTGACTCTGTGCTAGGCCAAGACACGCCACTGGGGGAAAGGTAAGCAAGAAGTAAAGGCTGTTTTCACAGGGATTGGACTGGACACAGATCCTAAAGTAAGTAAATGGATAAAATAGATACCATGAAAAGTCCCTTCAAGGAAATTAGGAGGGCAGAGCAATTAGGGGTTTGTTAAGTGAAGCGTCCTAAGGTCATCTATGTGAGGAAGTCCCTGTGAGCTGTGTGTGACCAGAGTAGTGACTCTAGGGGAGATCTAGGAGCATTCCAGGCAGAGGTACTGACAATACTACAGTCCTGAGGCACACAGCACTTTGTCATTTTTAAGGGATTAAGGAAAGATCCAGAAGGCTCAGATATAGCTCCACAAGAGTGAGACAAGAGGTAAGAGGAGAGTCAGCTTCCTGAAGGGCCTTATAGCTAAGCTAGGAAGTTTGCATTGGTTGATTAATGGATGGACAGATTAATCAACACCAGACAGTCTGGTGTGTTTCAGGCTGGCCTTACACTATCTGTGTAGCGGAAGAAGATCCTGAACTCCTCATCCTCCTGCCTCCATCGCCTTGAGTGTTGGATCGACATGTGTGCATCATGACACTTAGTTTATGTGGTTCTGGGGTGGAGCTCAGGGCTTCACGCAAGGTAGACCAGCACTATCCCAACTGAGCTGCATCCCCAGCTGGAGATTTAAGGACAGAGAGGACACCCATCCTCATTTATTTGGAAAGTCACAAGAGCCTTTATGGGGTACATGACTTGACCAGAAGTAAAAGGACAAATTGGAAGGTTAATGCAAGTAAACAGGGACAGGGACTGCAAGGAGCAGTGGATGCAAAATCACAAAGATAATAAGAGTGTTTGGATTCCAGATGTATTTTGAGGTTGACACAGTGAAACTCGCTGATGAACCAGCATGAGCAGAGTTTGGAAAGGATGAATGAATGCGTGTTCTGTAGATTCATTGACTGCTTCGACAGCTGTGATTATTTATTAAGAACTTCCAGTGATTCTGAGCTTCCTACCTGGCCCCAGTCTAGTCCGGTAGATCCTGTCCCTCTCCCAACTCCATAGCTTCCCCATCCTTAGGACCCAGGTGTCTTTCCCAAGTTCTCAGAGGATCCCTTCCGAGGGTCCCTGCTCTGATGCTCAAATCCCTGCTGTTCTGTACTAGTGCTGAGTGTCCCAAAAGCTAGCAAATCCTGTTCCCCCAGATAGCAGGGCAAGCCAGACTTCTGGGTGATCTCAGCAGAACAATGCCTCAGCAGGCAGTGGATGAAAAATAAAGCCTTGTCTTTACTCTGGGGACCGGAAAAGAAACTGACAACAAATTCATTTGAATATTAAGCAAGTCTGTGAAAGAGGGAGTCCTGCTGTGCTGCTCTGCCTAGTCCTGGTGGGGCAGGATAATGGGGGAGAAAAGAGGTTTCCTGCAGGCCAGCATGGTTTCCCGAGTATCTAGGACAATGTACCCTTGGGTGGAGGTTTTTGAGTAAGAGGACCCGATCCTGGACCTGATTCCTTCTCAGTTCAAGCAGCTCTCTCTTACCTACCATATTCACTGGTTGCTAAACCTATGCCCTCCTCCGACACAGGCCACCATGAGGATCCTACTCTCTGATGTTTCTTTTTGACCTAAAATATGGCCACGAATGTTTGCAATGGTAGATTGGATTTTCTTCCCATATGTTTTTTTTCCTAGACACTGGCCAAGCTGGGGTTTTGTGTTTGATTTTTGTTTTCCGTTTTTGCTCTGCTTTCCCTCCGTTGGCATGGGAACGCTAAAGCACCACTTCAGAGAGCTCCCATCCAGAGCATCATTTCACTCCCCCGTGCCACCCAGTGCTTCCAAGTGTTCAAAGAGCATAAACCTTCTCCTTCATGGAGGGGAATCTGAGAGCAGCAGACATGCCTGCTTCTCTCTTAATAGGGTCTCTCTAGTTTGTGAGGTCCTAGAGGTCAGGGGGTGAGACTCCCCCCACCCCCACCTTAGAGAAGGGGACTCTGAATAGAGGTCACTCCAGCCAACAGTGCACAAAGCTCTTGTACCCAGGTCTTTTAGTGGTGTGATGCTGTGTGACCTTTCTGGATTATCTGGACCTTTGCTCTGTGGAAGCTTCAGATCTTCACCTCCCCTCTTCCCTCCAAGGGGATCTGTTGGGATCAAATGTAACCCGTACATGAGTAAATGGTGAATAGTTCTTTTAATTAAGATGCCAAATGTGGTTTGGCCTGTGGATGTTCATAAGCAGCCTTTAAACCAATGAAAAATGAAGCAACTCAGACAGAAGTGAATGGCTCAGGAGTAGATGCACACTGATCTCCATCTGCTTACCAATCACCCTTCACACATTTAAGGTCCTAGGAAGGCCTAGCTAACTTGATTAAAACCTGCTTAGAAAGACATCTACCCCAAGCACAAAGGCATGCACAGTCCAGTGAGAAAGATTATGTTAATTTTCATTGTCTTTATCATTTTGTTTTATAATTGCTTATTATTAGCTTGATTTCTTATTTTAGTTTATGTAAGTGGATTTTTTTTCCTGCATATCTGTCTGTGCATCACATGCCTGGTGACCTTGGAGGCCAGAAGAGGATGTTAGATCCCCTAGAACTGGAGTTACAGATGGTTGTGAGCTCCAAGTGGGTTCTAGAAGCTGAAGCCATGTTCTCTGAAAAAGCAGTCAGTGCTCTTAACTGTTGAGCAATCTATTTGGCCCCTGTTTATTTTTGAGACAGGGTCTTGGGTGGGAGAGGCAGGCCTTAAACTCCTGATCATCAAATTCTACCTCCCAAATTCTAAGATTACAGGCTCATGCTACCATACTAGGTATAGGCAGTGCTGGGGAACGAGGGAAGAACTTGGGGTTTTGAGCATGCTAGGTGTGATAATTGTTATTATCATGCAGATTGATAATATATGAATATGCTGTGGAAGGCACAAGTCATCCTAGTAAACATTTGTTCACTATTTCACATCTATATTGTTGCTTTTGGTGAGAACATTTAAAATCCACTCATTTTAAATATATAACATGATATCCTTGTTATTTTATTATGCAGCAGATTACAGTAGATAACCAGAACATGTTTCTCTTTAAAACCTTTTATTACAATTCTGTATTTGCTGTGGAGGGAGAATGTGTGCATGTGTACATGTATGAAGCCAGAGCACCAGTTGTGTGAATCAGTTCTTTCCCTCTTCCCTGGGGGCTTTGGGTATGGAACTCAGATAATCAGGCTTAGCAGCAGGCAGCTTTGTTTTCTGAGCATCTCACCAGCCCTGATCAAGACTCTCTCTCTCTCACACACACACACACACACACACACACACACACACACACACACACACGAAACAGGGTCTCATGTACCCCAATCTGGTCTAAACCTCACTCTGTAGCTGTGAATGACCTTGAACTTCAGACCCTCAGGCCTCTGCCTCCCAGGTACCAGGATTGCAGGTGAACAGTTTTGAGCAGTGCTGGGGATTGAACCCAGGGCCTTATACTTGCTAGGCAAACACTACCAGGTGAGCCATGTCCCCAGCCCAGCTTGCATTGTTTTGTTTCACTAAACTCTGTGCCCTTTGACCAATGCTACACCTTTTGTAATGAGCTGTCATCCAAACATCCTGCAACCACTAGGAAATTCTGTTTGTGTCAACGTATTGTACATAGTGCCGTGTTCTCATAAATCATCTTTTTAAAGCGCTGAAATAGTATTTCATTGTGTATGTATATTACATTAAAAATCAAATCATCTGCTGATGGGCGCTTAGTTTTTCTCAGTATTGTGGCTATTGTAAATAATGCTTATGTCAATAATGAATATGGGGTGCAGAAATCTCTTTCTACACATGCACACACCCAGAGTGGGTGGAGTGAGATCGCTGGATCAGATGGGAGTTCCATTTTTAGTTGGAAGAATTGCCATCCAAAATGACTACACTAAAGTCACCAGCAAGAAAGGGCCCGCTCTACTCTCCACAGTGTTATCAAAACTTGTCACCTTTTACCTGGTTAATAATGGCTATTCTAACCCTTTACTGTTCTAACAGGTGGGAGGGGCTGTTTCCCAAGGGTGTTATCTGGCAGTCAGTTTTGGTAACAAATTATTTGAAACATTTTTTTTCACATATCTGTCTGCAATTCCCACATCTTCTTTTGAGAAATATCTATTCAGGGCGTTTGCCCATTTTTTAATAGGACTGTTTGTTTTTCAGTTAAATGCAACACATATAAAAATTCCAGTGTCATTCTTTACTGAAATAGAAAACAAGACAAAACAAAAAACAATCTTCCAATTTGTATGGGAACATAAGAGACCTCAAATAGACAAGCAATCTTGAGAAAATAAAGAGGGAGGGGGTTATTAGAGGAGATGGCTCATTCGGTAAAGTGCCTGTCATGCAAGCATAAGGATCTAAGTTCAATACTCAGGCAAGTAAGAAGCTGGGCATGGTGATGATGAGTGACCACAACCCCAGCCTAGCCCCAGGGATACAAAAAGAGACCCTTGGAGCTCACTAGCCAGTCAGGCAGTTGATGAGCTCCATTGTCACTGAGAGACTGTGTCTCAAAAATAAGGTGAAGAGTGATAGAGGAAGACACCCAATATTAACATATTGCTGCCACACACACATACATACACACCATTAACATATTGCCACCACACCACACACACACACCATTAACATATTGCCACCACACCACACACACACATACATACAC
>JANHMN010000025.1:8321483-8348640 GCA_030674055.1 Rhabdomys pumilio
ACATACACCATTAACATATTGCCACCACACCACACACACACACACACACACACACACACACACACACACACACCTGAATGCACATATGCAAAACCACACAAACATGTATACCTTCACACTCTCATCCCAAGCACATGGGAATACTGGAATCATCTTTCTTCCCGGTTTTAAAAACTTCTAAAGCCACATTAAATATGGGAGCCCTGGCCTAAGAACAGGTTTGCTGACCAGTGGGGATGCTATGAGAAACCAGAAATAAATGTAGGCATAAGTATGGCCCACTGACTTTCCACAAAGAGGTCAAAACTACAGTGTGTGACACAGGAATGGGTAGCCTGGAGAGACAGATCAGCAGTTGATAGTAGTGGCTGCTCTTGCAGAGGACCTGGATTTGGGTACCAGAACCCACTGTAGTGGCTCACAATCATTTGTAATTACTCTAGTTCCAGGGGTGCCCTCTTCTGAGGATGTCTGCAAGCACCTGGCATGAACATGGTCCAGAGACAACAATGCAGGCACTCGCACATGCTCCAAAAGAGTGAAAGTAAAATAAATGTTAAAATGCACAACACACAGGCAGACACACACTCTCATACATACACTCTCACATACATACAGGCAGACACACAACTCATATACACAGACACACATTCACACACATTCAAACACATGTACATACTCAAACACACATGTACACCCTCACATATACAGACATAGTCATATACATACATACACACTCATACACACAGAAACACTCACACACACTCACAACACTCTCTCAAAACCACAAAAAGATACATACTCATACACATAGATATACACATGGACAAACACACTTTCTCTAATACACACATACTCATACACACAGACACAGACTCAAACACACAGATACACATTCTCAAACAGACAGACACATCCTCCACACACAGATGCACACTTACACTTGCTCATATGCATGGACATACACAATACTCACACACAGACACATACACATTCACAGATATAGACACATATATACTTAAACACACAGATTCACACATGCTCACAGATACACACATGCAGACACACAGACACATTCATACATAGATATATACTCACACACTTATACACACAGACACACACTCTCACATACATACACACTGATATTCATACACTCTCACACACACACACATATATATATATATACACAACACACACACAAATGCACAGATATACAAAGACAGACACACAGATAGATAGAGACAGACAGACAGACACACACACACACACGCACATACACACACACACACACACACACACACACACACACACACACACCCCATGAGGAAAAGGCAGCCTCTTCAGCAAATGGTGCTGGAAGTTTGACTAACACCTACAGGAAAATTAAAACTGAGCCCCGATCTATCCGTTATAGAAGAATCTAGTCAAAACACGTTAAAGGCTGAAATGTAAGAACTGAAAAGACAACCCCCAGAAGTGTAAAGAGAAATCTACAGGATGCTAATCTGGATGATGAGTTTCTGTCCAGGACTCCAAGAGCACAAGTAAGTAAAGGTTCATATTTAAAACAAACAAACAAACAACTCCCCACACAAACAAAAACAAAAAACCCACAGTGTGATGGGCGATGAACAACTGCCATGGAGTCACGGTACAGCCTAGAGTGGGTGTGGGACTGGCCATGTGCTCAGCATGAAGGCCTTCCAAGTCCACTGGATTTTCATTTGCGTCATACAGCGGGAGTAGGAATTTTCCGGCCTGGAGGTGAGCTACAATGGACTTGCTCTGGGGAAAAAATGCATCCAGAGCTGAAGCAAATCCCAGTCAGTGTTTATTTGGCATGAGAGGCCTTCCTGCTCAGTGTCTTATTTGCCATTTTCATCCCATGCTGGCGGAGGTAGAATTTGTCCAGCTGGATAATCACTACTCTGTATGGTCCTTGATAAGCAGGGACACACAGCTCACATGGGCTATGAAAGTAACTGGGGGTCACTGAGGTGTAGAAACAGAGACAAGATCAACAAGGCACCAGGGATTTCAGGCTAACTGAGGACAGACAGAGGCTCAAACCTTGCTGTCCTGCCTCTGTGTTTTCTCTGGGCCACACCATGGCTCAACGACTCAGGGCTAAATGAAGAGACCACTGAGATAGAGTGTGTCAGAAAAACCAGCCCTCATCCTCGAAGACGCCAGATCCTGGCGCACCTCCTCCTCTGTTCTGCCTCCGTTAGGTTTTCCCAGGGATCTGCGTTGGCGGGGGAATTCAGAGTATTTGTGGATAACAGATGTGCATATTTTCTTGGTTTAGTGAGATGAAGAGAAGCAAGAGAAGGCTGGGCACTGAGCCAGATCTCTGTAGAACTGTCAGAGTCCTTGGTCTAGTATGCAGGACTCCCCAGTTTGTCCAGTGTACCCCTTTACTGTTAATGGTAGCTTCTGCTAGGTGTCCTCATCTATGCATTTCCATCGAGATGCCTGAGTGGCCACCTGTACAAAGTTCTTTAGAACAGGCAGTTTAAGCAATAGAAATTCTTTGGTGTTTGAGAGTCTGCTCACAATGTGGACACACAGCAGTCAGGTTCTGGTCAAGGTTCCCTTTCTAGATTTAACATGGTGCACATTTCTTTTCCTTATTTCCTTTCTTCTTTCCTTCTTTTCCTTCCTTCCCTTCTTCCTTTCCCTGTCCTTCTCTTCCCTTCCTCCCCTCCATCCTTCTTTCCTCTCTATCTCTGTGTCTTTCTCTCCACCTTTGTTCATGCATGTGTGTCTGTGTGCAAGCTTGTGTACGTGTGTTCATGCATTGGGTATTTTTGATATTTTCCACCTTTTTTTTTTTTCAGACAGAGTCTCTCACTGAACCTGGAGCTCAAGGCTGGTTGGATTACTGGCCAGAAAGTTTTAGGAATTTCCCTCTCTCCATCTCCAGTGTGAGTTACAGGTGCCAGCTGCTGTACCTGGTTTTTTGCAAGATTTTTGGAGATCAAGATTCAAGACCTCTTGCTTGCACTGAAAGTAATTTATAGGCTGAACCTTCTCCATAGCCCCTACACAGTCATTCCTTGGAACATGTGCCCAGAGGAGTGCAAGCAAGCTCTCTGGTGTCTATACTAATGGCATCAATTCCATCATAGGAAACCTACCCCTAGAACCTCATCCAAACCAGATTATCCCTAAAGCGTAATCTCTAAATACCATCATGTTGAGGGTACACTTCAACATATGAGCTCTGGGGTGGGGAATGCACACTGAGTGTGATTCACAGCACCATCCCTGGGAGTTGGTGTTTCTGCCCAGAAAGAGGCTGGGCAAATGGTGCTGGAGCAGATAAGCTTATACCCAATGGTGGATTTCCTAAGAGCTGTGCCAAAGACCTTGCATCAACAAGCAGAAGGCAGATGAGCAGAGGCCAGGACTCTAGGAGCCACACTATGACAAGTATCCCAAGATTGACCAATATGCAAGAAACCATCGAGAGAAGACTAGAACTCCCCCCACTCACTCACTGAGCTACATGCAAAGGCAGAACATGTTCAAGAATCCCTGCAGTAGACAAATGCAGGGGGCTCATCCCGGTGTAAGTAACCTCAAGTGCTCGCAATGTCTTGGCCTCCAACTTTCCCCAGTTCTCTGCTCACTAAAATATTACCTTAGTTAACAGTCTCTTATTTCTCCTATGGTCCTTGTGTCCCTGGGCCAAGTTTATGAACCAGGACCTAAGAACTCAGGAATCTTTGTCGATGCCAATCAGACTCTGATCCACACCTGCAACAACCCTGATGGAGAGATAGATGCCCAGAGCCAGGAAAATGGAGGCCTCACCATTCACCAGGGCTTGTTTTGGGCTCTTGAGACACAGATAAAGCCATAAGGTCCTTTAATAAGGTGACTTCTTAGAAATTTGGAGATGAAGTTCTTTATAACATGATAGAACTGACTTATTTTCTTCAGATAAAGGGTGAACTCTGCCACTCCAGGGCCAAAGAGGCAAAGCTTTAGACTCAGGCTTGTCACCTTCCCATTGTATCCCAATGTCTCCTCAGCGTCTCTTTGCTCTTTAGTTTCTTAGATCAAGTTTTTGTATTACATTTAAAACACTTGCTTTCTACCTAATTTATTCTGAAGCAGACGTTGGGGTCCTTTGGGTGGACATCAGAATGCAGGTTACCTAGAACTGGCTCTGTAGAGATAGGATAGAGAAACATGGCAGCTGGGGTAGGCTGAGCCAACTGGGCAAGCGTCTGACAAGTGTCTGAGTCTGGAAGGTCCCCGTTCTGGTTGGCAGTTTAGAGAACTAGCTTCACATGTTTGTGAGGCACATGGAGAGAATCAGACAATCTTTCTGGGAGGTCCTGGCTCCCAAGTGGCTGCAGACAGATTGTTCTGCACTCTTAACAATTCATTTGATCATGGGTCATGACTACACAGATAACCAGGTTATTAACCCTCATCACCCACACTCCCAAGAAATCCGGCTTCACTTTCAGAACTGCAGACTTTTAATGGGAAACCTTCACCAGCCAGAGAGATCCTGGGGTCTTCACTGCTATGAATTCTTGGGAATCTGTGGTGTAAGAATAAGGATGTGATGGTACGATTAGATCACATGTGACTTTACACTTTTCAAAGATAATCCTTGTCAGTCTTGTTTGAAGAAGAGGACTTGGCATATGACCTGATAGAATTGGATGATTTTGTCTCTTAAGTGCTGTCTCCTGACCTTTTGTAGCTCAAAGCCAAGGTACTTCTCCCAAATCCATCTTCTAGAAGGTTTGATGCATACAGATTTCAAACCTCCCAAGCTCACTCTTCATAACTTAAAACAAAAAGATTTACTTCAGCTTTTTATTTATGATTATCTACAGTGTGGTATTTGTGTATTGAACATGTGTGCAGGTGCCCAGAGGTCAGAAGAGGGTATCAGATCTAAAGCCTGGCAATAGAGTTTCCGGCTACCCAAATGGATGCTGGGAAATGAACTCAGGTCCGTCTTCCTGAAGAACAACAGTACTATTAATTCTGGAGCCATCTTGCCAGCCCTTCCATTGCTTTCATAACTGAGAAACAACCTCCTATGCTACATCCCTATCTATACTTTCTGACAGTCCTTATTAATAATGTCACCCCTGGACTCATGGAATCCTAATGATCAAGATGTCATTGAACTAGAAACCCAATGTTGCCTTACTAAGGTAAAAATGCCCAAAGATTTACATTTCCAAAACAATCTCAACCACATACAGTTTTTAAAATCAGGTATTAATTAATCCTTCTTGGATCCACTTTCCTGGATCATCTCCTTCCTCATAAGGAGCTAGCTACCATTGGCCTGTACTGCGCATGAGCTATGTACTTAGCTGATGTATGCTGTTTTGCTGTGCCTAGGTAAATGCAGAACTGAATTTAAATTTTCTTTTAGTATTTTAAGGCAACAGATTCTAAACAAGACCCAGAGAGCCACAGAGCACCGCCCTGGCAGATGGTAAAAGGGAGTGGGGTGGCTCTATTTTGGGGTTTTGTTGTCCTGTCACTTTCACGTCAAAGAGGCTTTGGGTCGAGTTATTTTCTAACTAAATTACAGAATCCCATTGGGGCATTTTTACTTTCCATGTCCTTCATTGCGATAAGAACATTGGATTTTTTCTGGTGAAGACTCTGGAGGGCATCTCCAAAGGAGCTTGTCATCACAAACAATTAGATTGAACAAACAGTAATAGCTCCCATTTACTGGGTACTTACTCTGCTCCAGGTCTTATGCTAAGCACTTTCTAAGTTTATCTCCTTTGGTCCACACAACTCTTAAGAGGAATGTGTCATTACTGTTGCTTTACAAAATGAGAAACTGGGGCTTTGAGAGGTTAAGTCGCTTATAAAAATCACCTGGGATCCAAAATCAGGAAAGCCAAAATCCTCACTCTTAACCATTGTCCTACCCTGGGGGCATCTATGGCATGTTATTATAGGCAGTTGGGCTACCCAGTCCTGTTATTCTCTACTGTTCAAGGGCTGAGGGTCTCCACAGTTGGTTTTGGCCTTTTGTGGGGTAGAGAAGGTAGGAAGTCAAAGGCGACAATATAAGCCCATAAAGGGTGTGTGTGTGTGATGAAATAAAAGGAAAATAAATAATGTGTTACTGAAGGAATAAAAAATGACCTCACAAGACAACGATGGTATCTGAGAGGATGACAGATACTCCCAAAGCACAATGTCACCATCACTCCTCCGATCCAGCACTGCTGAAGCTTCTGAGCTGGTCTTACTGCCCACCTCTGTGGCATTTTGAGTCATTATTAGAGAATTAAGCACCCGTTCTCTTTGTCATGAGATTTTGTCAGTCTTCCCTACAGGTTCACACATGTGACTTTACCTGAACCAATACAATATTTCAGGTCATGATATAGAGTAAAAAAAAAAAAATGTCTATTTATGATAAGGGTTAACCCCAACCGCTGTGATTCTTCACCAAGGTTCTGGCTTCCTGAACCCTACCTTACTTCTGCGAAAGATACACAGGGGACACTTGTCTTTCTGGGAGTCCAGATCATCCAGCTGAGGACAGGGGGAACGACAGTCAATTTGAGGCCAGTAATAGATTTTTAAGTCTTTGTTGTAAGTAGCTGAGACATTTGGCAAACGCTGTCTATCACACATTATTTTTATATCACTGTATCAGTTTCCCACAGGGAATCTTGATGACTTTAGAAAAGCGAAATCATATACTTAAACTACTATTAATAAGTATATTGTATTTAAAATTAATCTTAAATTCTTATCATAATTACAAAATTCTGCCTACCTCTTTCCTCAGTGTGCTTTAGCTACATCGGTTTTATTTTGCTTTCTGTTTTTAGAATATGCAAATTTTCTCACATCTTAAAGCCTGCATACTTGCTATTCTTTCCTTTCTGAGATATTCTGGACATTGGGTCTCTATTGTCTACTGTGACAACCACTATCCATATGTGGATACCTAAAATGAATAAGAATACTATTAAAGGGTTAATTATAGTAGACATATTTCAAATGCTCAGTAAATGTGTGTGGTCAGTGGCTGTTTCAATAGACAGCATGATGCTGAATTGTCCTAGCATTACAGAAGGTTTCATCCATCACAGTGCCGTGATGGTTAATCTGACTGTCAGCTTGATAGGATAGAATCATTTAGGAGACAAGCCTCAGCACGAATCAGTGATGGATTTCTTTCATTATGCTAACTGAGGTGGGAAGACCCACCTTAACTATGGGCTCACAGTCCTATGGGCTGGGGCTCTGGACTAGGTGAAGAGGAGAAAACAAGCTGAGAACTGGCCCTTCTTTCTCTCTCCTTCTCTCTGCTTTCCTGATTGTGGATACAATATGGCCAGCTGCCTCACACAGCTGCTGCTCTGGCTTCCTCCAAGATGAACTGGACCCTCCATGAACTAAGTTATTTCTTGTCAGGCATTTTTGTCATAGCACCAAGAAAGAAACAAATACAAAGACTCAGTTAAACCATCCCCGCTTCACAGAAGCTGTACATGGACCATCCTTGTAAAATCTCTCTTTGAAGATATCCACCTGTTTTGTTTTTTTGTTGTTGTTTGGTTTTTTGTTTTGTTTTGTTTTGTTTTGTTTTTATGGACCTTAACAACTTCTTTCATTTGTTCCAGTTTCCCTCTGTTTTCCCTCCTTGGGCACAGAGAAGCTTCCATTCTTGCCCCATGCCACAGTAGACGGAGGCAAATACAAGAACCAAGCATGTGCAGCCCCACTCTGCCTGTGCCTCCATTGGCCAAGTCTGAAGCATTTAAGAAGTATTTAAATTTATTGTTTCTATTTGTTCTGCAGTGTCCATCCTAAGAGCATTTGGGGCTTTGATGGGTTTTCTGCTGTAGTTCTATAGCTGATGGAGAGTGTGTGCTCAGTAAATACCAGTGGACTGAATTAGTGGGTGGAGAGTTAGCAGATGAAGAGAAGAACTCTCTCTGGGGAGGCAGTCACAAGAAGAGAAGTGATGTGACAGGACTGGGAGCGCACCTGTCAGAAGCATGGAGTGAGTGGAGTTAAAAGTCTGAAGTAGGCAGAGAGAGATTGTACTAGAGAGAGGCCTGGAATCTGGGCTGAGTTTTATCAATACAAGATGGGGGGTCTTCAGTGAGCTTACTCAGACAGCGAAGGTCCAAGACTAGAAACAACAGAGAGGACACAGTCTGTGGATCTGTGTGTCAGTGGATCACATTGTGGAGGAGCCGGGCAGAAGGTGGAAAGCTAGAACCTCAGTAGCCAAGAAAGTGAAATGGGGACCAGTTGAAGGGTCAGAAGAGCTGCAAGACCAACATGTGGCATATGTGGGGTGGAGGGCTGACACCTGAGGAGGCTGTGAGCCACTCCTGAGCAGAGCCGAATGATGTCCCAGCGATCAAGAGCAGAGATGGCAGGCCAGGGTCACATTCTGCTTGTGTATCTAAGTATGGAAGCTCTTGTTTCAGACAATAGATGTGGAAGACAGCATGCTGGACAATGGGGAGACATTAGTGACGAAAGCAGCATACATTTTTTTGGGAGAAACGCCAATAGAGAGGCAAAACAAACACAGGCTTGTAAAGTTAAATGTCCCTGGTAGGGCTGTGAAGACCACCATATACTGTAGATTGCAAGAAACAACAACAGAAGACGGGGCTTTGCCACTGAGAATCCACAAAGAACCCAAGAGGAATTGATTCACTAGACCAGTCAGCTTAGAAGCCACGCACCAAAGCACTGAGAGTTGTCTTGGAAGAAGGAAGAAACACCAAGAAGAACAACTTGTATTAACTAGTTTTCCTGAACATACTCCCTGCCTAGATTCTAGAGGCAGAGGGACCCTTATGCTTTTATACGTTCCTGTTCATCTACCCTCTACCCCCACGTTGGTTCTTCTTGTCCGGTGTGAAGAGTCAGCAGAGAGCAGAGAGCCAGGAGATCACATTTTTGTCATCTAGGAGGCTACAACACAGGAGAAGCGAGGATGCAGGACTGGCTCCTGTTTGCTCAGACTCAGCTCCAATTTAACGAACTTCAGTTAACAACAGAATCTGGCATGAAGAGGAGAGTTCTTCAGCCTAACATTTCCTTCACACAAAATTCAAACCTCAATATCCATTTTGTAATCACATGCTTGGAAAGGGATACCTAGAAGGATGTAGTTCTTCTTCTGTGAAAGAATGAAACATACATACACAGGCACACAGGAACCTCTTGCCCTGCTAAAGAACTCTAGAATCTTCTGGAGCTAAGACAAGAAGTGTGGCCAAGCGCATCCCCTTGTCTGTGAGGAATGCTTAGGAAGCTCAGCCTCTGCTTGCATGTTCAGGGCTTCTGTACCCTTTGGCTGTTCTGCTCAGGCAGAGGACTCAGAGTTAGGTACCTAGAACACCCATACTAGGTTGCTCAGAATAACCTATAACTCCAGCTCCAGGGGATCTGATGCCCTCTTCTGACCTCAAGGGTATCTACATATATGCAGTATACATGCATACACACACACACACACACACACACACACACACACACACACACACACGTAAATAAAAATAAAATAATAAAAATAAATAAAAATATTTTCTTTAATTTGACTATGTTTGTTGTTCCTCTCCTTTGCTAGAATACCTGGCTTATAGAGACCAAGACCAGAATATCATTTTCCGGTGTTTCTTTTGTGTCTGACCAGTCAAATGTTAAATCAAGTTGGCAGTTGCTTCTATCAATGGGTTACTGTTGCAAAGCAAGGCAGCCCCTAACACATGATGTGCAATTCTATGTAACCCCTGCAGCCCTGGCGGGTCCACAGGTTGCTGGTATATGACCTCTCTGGGACTTGAGTGCATGAGTTTTTCTAGTCACCACTGACACTAACACCTGTCTTTTCTTTCTCCTAGGACCAGCAGGCTCTACAGGCGTGCACTTCTATGGGTCTTGCTTGAGACAGGTCTATGGAAAGCCAACTTTTCAGAGGGAGTCACACTAGAGGACGCAATGTGAATAGGTCAGGGACTTGGAGAAAAGGCTTGCCTAGCAGTAATAATGGCATCTACTACTAAGCTCATAAAAACTAATGACTTCATGCAGGCCCTGCACTAGGTCAACTGGCCTTTGTGGCTGCATCTCTTTCCAGCCACAAGAATCTCATGCTTGTGAATGACAGCACATTGTCAATTTGTGACATCCTGTGAAAGAGAGCCATGCCTCCTGTCCCTTGGATAAACACCAGCTTAGGATCTCAGTCTCTTTAGTCCAGGTTAAAGCCTCCTTCCTGTGATCCTAGCTCTCCCTGGCCTCCCTTTGGCAGGCCCAGGGAAAGTTTCATTCCTGCCAAAGACTAAAGGAGATGGAACCAATTAGAAGATGGGACCATCTGGTGGTGTGGGCTTAGCCGATCGGGAGCCAAGATTCCCACTGGGACTGTGAAAGTGTTTGTGCATTGTAGATTGAGTGAGCAGAGCAGGGACTGTCCTGTTGCTGGGAGAGTGTACAGGTGACAGATTCCTTAGACTTCACACACTTCGGAGGTAGTCTCAAGAGATGGGACACCCATGCAAGTGTGACGGTGCTGGCTGTTCCAACTATACTGTGGGTCAGTTTTGTTCCTGGCTGAGCAGGCATTATTAAACATCATGCAGAGCTATCGCTCACACATTGGCCTCTATTTCAAACCGTCTGCCCTCCCTGACCTCTCCTAATCTTGTCTGACTTCTCATTTAGAAACTCTTCCAGTTTGGTAAACGGACCGTGATCAGGAACGGTTGGGCTCCCCCTTCTTTGAATTTTTCCTCTACAGAGATGTGCTGTAGGAGGACGTCTGTCTTATTTTGCTCTTGAGCATCTGACCTCCATTCTGTGGGTGATAAGATACTGGTTTCTTTTCTGCGGGAAAAATATGTCCCAGGAGTGTTGTGTATAGTTTTTGCTAACTTGCTTTAAGCTCCGGGCGGACTGCGCTTCCAGCCCCTACCTAGATTCTGTTAGATCCACAGACAAAAGAACAACACACACATGCACGCACGCACGCACTCATGTGCACCAGTTAATCTTAAAGTGCCTTTGCTATCTCAATAACTGGGTACTCCTAAACCTCCTGCCATCCCACATAATTGGATAGGGTAACCATTGGTCACGCCAACCGAAAACTCACATGGCTGGTTGACTTTATCTTTTACTGCTCCTCCTCCTCCTTCTTCCCTAGTTCTCTTGATTCTTCTTGTGCTCTCCCACTCAACTCTAAGTTTCCAGCCCCACCCGCAGTCATTGATTGCTGCTATCTTTACTGACCGATCAAGAACCAACTGGAGATCAGGATTTTAGCATCAGAACCACCCCTACACAGGGTCGTACTGTTGTGGACAAGGCAGCCATCATTTGTCAACCACCTTACCTTCCAAGAATGATTACTGGTCTACATCTAGGGCAATCACAAGACTTAAACCCCCTGGTCACTTCCCACATTCAGAAATGAGCTTGTGACCAGGTTTTTGTTCAATGACACCAGTGCCAGGATTTTCTACTGCCAATGGGAAAGGGACTTTGAGGGCCGGCGAGAGATGGTAGTGTTATCAACTTGTGTCTTACAATAAAGCTAAGCCTAAAGATCGGAGACTCAATCTTAAAGCCAATTCAAGTCCTTGAATCCAGAGACAAACTGTAACAAAAAACCTATTAAGATAACTGTTTTTTTTTTTTTTTTAAACCTCTGGTCATCATGGAGCCTTGACTGTCGCCTGCACAAACAGTGTTGACCTTTGTCTCTACAAATGAGGGTTTTCTTTAGTCCACTCTTACAGACTGAACCATTTGAGAAGAGTTCTGGATTAGCAGCTCTAACATATTGGGGCCTGGGATAAACTTAGCCTAGCAGTTTCAGCTTTTTCCATCCTAAAAAGAGATCCATTCATAGATAATGACCACCCTCACAGGAAGACATTAAAGATTAATTAGTCACATTGTAACCATGGTATGTTTATGTTAATGGATAAGAGCTCTGGTAATTATAATACCCTGCCTTTCTCCAGCACTTTTGATTTCTCAAAGCCCTTTCAGATGAGTAATGGCACTGGCTTGCTCTAATGACCCTGAGACTCTGCTTTTAGCATCCCTTACTGTACATCTGGAAGATAACTAGACTCAGAAGTTCATTCTGCAAGTATTTGTCAGCATCAGCATCCAGCAAGTTATCAGAACCCTGCTATACTAATTATTACATTTAAGATCACTGCAAATAGTTCTATTGATCTTATTGCTCATAAAATCAGATTAAAAGTTTAAAAAAATAAAGTAAGTCTAGTGAGCTGGCTCAGAAGTTAAAGGCGCTTGCTGCCAATCCAACTCCCTAAACCCACAAAGTGGAAGGACAGAACCAACTCCTGAAAGTTGTCCTCTGATCGCCACACATGTGCACGCAAGCACAAGAAAGAAAAATAAATACATAATTTTAAAGTATTAAGCAAATTTTAGACAAAAAATCCTCCATTTAAGAATTTATTTTTTCTTAAAAAAAGATTTAAAGATAATTATCATGTTCTTTAGAAGAAAAAAAGGGCTATAAATGTAATACCCAATGAAAGGAGGCAACAAGTGTAAGGCAGGTTATGGATGGACATAGGATCCTTTAAGAAGAATGAGTGTGTAACAGTCAGGAGAAGCCTGGCTGCTAAAGCAAATAAAAAACCATGTTAGAAAGCGGCAAACACACCTGACAAGTCTCAGTTGGTATGTTCACAGAAAAAAGAAAAAGTTAGGAAATTTATCTTTTGTGTTATAATTACACAAAATTTAATTTTGCTTAGTGTCTCTGTTACCATGGCTTTCTATCAAGTGCAAAATTCGAAGTACATTAAAAAAAAAAAAGACAATCTCAGAAAATCGCTTTCATCGTAAACATTCTACTTGATGAGGACACTGAGACATGCCCAACCACTGGGTGACAATTTCACTACCCTCTTCATTCATGGTAGTTCTGCCTGCATCTTCTGAGTCTGGGACCTCCAATGGTCTTGGACTTTCCTGAGCTTTGAGGGTGAGTGGCTAAAACACACCAAAGAACACTGAAAGGGTTATGGCTGTTGGAAAGGAATATCCAGTAATCTCTTAACCAAACTAGAAGGGAGTACAAGGAGCTGCTTAAGTGCATAAGGGCATGTGACCAGACAACCTGCAGTGATGCAGGCAGTGATTTGGGCAGTGATGCAGACAGTGATGCAGGCAATGATGCAGGCAGTGATGCAGGCAGTGATGTGGGCAGTGATGCAGGCAGTGATGCGGGCAGTGATGCAGGCAGTGATGCAGGCAGTGATGCAGGCAATGATGCAGGCAGTGATGCAGGCAGTGATGTGGGCAGTGATGTGGGCAATGATGCAAGTAGTGATGCAGGCAGTGATGCAGGCAGTGATGCAGGCAGTGATGCGGGCAGTGATGCAAGTAGTGATGCGGGCAGTGATGCAGGCAGTGATGCGGGCAGTGATGCGGGCAGTGATGCAGGCAGTGATGCATGCAATAAGGGCTGCCACCATGCCTTGGAAGGTATCTGCAGACAGACCACAGGATGAGGAGAGCCTACCCAACACAGAGATGTCTAGGAACCAAACTGGAAATGCTCAGACCACTGCACCACAACTGAGAACCTCTTCCTTATCTCAAAAGGGAAGTCTTTCTTCATGGCTCTGGAGTGGTAAGGAGATGTAAATCCGTCTGACATGTAATCCTTCCCATGATGGCTGTATATGTTTGATGTTATCTCCATGATCTCATAAATGCAGCTAAGGTTCCAAAATGGACCATCAGAGGAAGTTCATGCATCTGCAGCCAAGCAGACTGTAGTGATATTTTACTTAAAAAAAAAAAAGAGCTTTCATCAAATCAGAGTGCTTGCAGTACAGTCATGACCTAAGCATAGAACTTAGTACCCATTGGGCATGTCCATGCATGAACCTGTACTCCAGTGCTGTAGAATATAGACACAGGAGGATAGCTGGACCATCAGCCTAGTATACAGTTCAGTGAGAGACCCAGTCTCAGAGGACTATGATGAACAATTACAGAGAAGGCTTTTAAATGTGTTCTCCCTTCTCTGCTGATGAGCATACATGTGTGTGCACCTCAGTGCTGGCACATGCTTGAGCATGTACACACACTCATATCACACTCACACATGTGCACACAAACATATATGCCTGCACACACATATATACACACATGCACAACAAAAGAGTTCCTTACCTTATTCAGAGCCCCCATATTCATCTAGAGTTGCAGAAACGACTCACACCTGGCTCTCCCTATCACTTTCCAGCCACACATCATAGCCGCACAAGGATTTGACAGGAAGCCTCCTGGAACTCTCAGAACCTAATAGAATCAGGGTGTCCCACCTGATTCTATTGTGTGTCCCTCTATACACACAGCCACAGGCAGCCTTGCTCTCCTTACTGCCATTTCTGACACATCATTCATTTGTTCGTTCATTCATTCATTCATTCATTCATCCATCTGCTTAGCACCACTGTACACTACTCTGAGGTGATGATAATGAGAAACTGAAGAAAACAAGGTGATCTCTCTCTAGCTGTTCCTCCTGGCATGCAGAGAAGGCAAAGACTGCATGACTAAAGGGTGGGGGGTGACATTAGTGGAAGATACTTGGGTCTGAGATACAGAGGAGAGAGTGGATCAGGAAAGCAAAGAGGGCTCATGGGGGATGACAGAGCTGGACTTGACTAGGACAAAGTTTCTTCTTTCTTCCCTCACTTCTTTCCTTCCTCTCCTTTTTCTCCTCCCTTTTCCCTTTCTAGTTCCCCTCCTTTCCTCTCTCCCCCTCTCCTTTCTTTCTTCCATCCTTTCTCCTTCCTTCCTTTCTTCCTTCCTCCTTTTCCTTCTTCCACAGGATTTTTGTATATATTTCAGGTTGGATTCTAACTCACTATGTGGCAGATGTAGCCTCAAACTCATAGCTATATTTCTGTCTTGGTCTACCAATTGCTGTGGTATCAGCGTATTGTTGGGCTTCCATGTTAGGAGATCTGCTATACACAGTGTCTCCAGAATTCCATGTCCTCTCTGGATCAGCCAGCAGATACTTACCTAAGGGCCCACAGAACCACATGTGACATGTACTCATCCATATACCGTCAGCATCCCCGACCTCCCAGCATCTCTTGCCATCTCTTGCCTGCCCTCACCCCATAATGGATATAGTAATAATGGAGCAGAGACCAATGTACTCCAGCCCAAAGTCTTCCAGCTGCTGAGTGGCCACACACCATCTCCCACCTACCCACTGCCCTTCACTCTAGAGAGGGAAAGACCAGGACCAGTGTCTGTCTGACTCCCTTTGAGGAAATCAAAGTCTGAACAAGCACTCCTATGCTCAAAATTCTCAGGTGCCTCTCCGTGGCCTAGCATGTATAACAATCTGTCTCCAGCTACACACTTCCCTGTATCTCCAGCAGGTGCTGTCTAGACCACAACTAGAATCTTCTACCAGTATACTATTCCAAGTATAGCATCCCAAGTACAGAATCGCAAGCTCCTGACCTCAGCTCACACCCCTAGCTCTGCACCTGCCTAGAGCTGGCTCCTGGGTTACATGTTACATGCTTTCCCTGCCTGGTCCTTTAGCACACTGTCTTCAGTGATCCTCTCATGTCACTCATCTACAGCTGTTCCTAGCTGGGATGCACCATGAGCATGAAGCTGTCCTGAAATACTCCTGGATCCTGAATGAACAGATCTGCAATTACATATAGCATGTGGCTATTTCACATCAGGACGACAGGGCCCTTTTTTTGTGGTATTATTTAGTTTAAGAACCCTTCTGACCTACAGGTCAAAGAGGCATTTCTATACCTGGAGTTTTTCATATGCACTCAGTATAAAAACCCCACCCCAGGGATCAGGGAGATGCTCACACTCAGTATAAAACCCCCATCCTAGGGATCAGGAAGATGCTCAGATGATTAAGCAGCACTTGCCTTACAAGCATGGGGACCTGAGCTCAACCCTCAGTTTCCATGTAAAGCCACAAGTGATGGTGTACATTTTCAAACTCGTAACTGGAGAGATTGAGAAGGCAGAACCCTGTGGCTCGCTAGCTAGCCAACCTAGCCTAGCAAAATCCATGAGTCCCAGATATCACCAAGAGACTTATTTCAGGAAACAAACAAACAAAAAAAAAAAAAAAAAAACAGATTGGATGGCTCCTGAGAAACAGTGCCAGAGATTGACTTGACCTTTGACCTCCATGTGCATGTACAACATATACATACATAGATATATGCACTTGTATGCATACAAACATACACACAATGAAGGATGCTGGGAGGATGCTTATCTGCCTCCATGACTATCTGAATAAGAAGATAGCCTGCTGCTTGGATCCAGGTCTTCACATTTGAACCCCGAGAATCCAATCCCCTTCCATTGCACCACACATGATACATCTACAGCGGCCTTCAGCCAACCTGCCTTTCCGCTTTCTCCCTAAGTTTTCTTGTTTGATGACGTCTAGATGGTTCCAGCTGGAAGTTTACTTACAACAATAGAGGAGTTCAGAAGTTCTTTCTTCAGAGCATTTATAAGAAAGAAAAAAGAGAGGAAAGGAGAAGAGAGAGTGGGGGAGGGAGGAGAGGCAGGAGAGGAAGGAGGGGAGGGTGATGTAGACTCCAACATCTCTTTGTGCAAACCTATTTACTCTTCAAGACCCCGAGCCCGTTGAGGTTGAGGGGAGAATCAGTGCTTGGCACATTCTCTTTTCCTCAGTTCCTATTGCAGTGGCCTGTAATGGCAAATGGATTTCATCTCTTGAGTCAACTCTGACCAATTCACCATAGCTGCTTAGAATGCGGTAGTGAGAGGGAGTTTGAGGTCATGTTGGAAAGAGTGTGACTAGCAGCAGCTGTCTGAATGGTGTGGAAGGGGCACAATAGGAGTCCCACTGCAGGGGAGGCAGTGACGGACAGATGCTTTGAGTGACTGAATACATCTCTGAATGTTACCAGTTTCCCAAACACAGCTCTTGTAACTACTTTACCCTAAGGCTCCAAGAAGACAGCAGCCGTCTCTCTCATCCCAACAGAGGTTTTTACCCACAGGGACGGGTGTTTATTAATAAGTCTCTGTTTAGAAAGAGAACTGAGAGTCAGCCACACACCAGTGTCAACACCTGTGCTTCTTATGGTGAGAACACGGATGAAGATGCAGGAGCCCAAGCAGGTTGTCATATCAACCGGAGAACTGAAGACATCTGCCATGAGCTAAGGGGATGGGCGTGGGTGTGCGGGGTGAGCAGTGTACCCATTTCCTCTGAATTGAGACAGTCCCTTCTGGATGGAGGAGAGATGTTCATAAGTCAGGAAATAAAAGGAGGCTGCAAAGGCTCAGGAAACTCCTGATCCCAATACAATTCTGCAGGCAGCTTCCCCAGGCCATAGAAGCGGCAAGCAGTTGCCGGGGAAAGGAGACTCTACTATCAATCTCCTTACAGAGCCTAGCTGGAGCTCTGGGGAGGGAGCTTCCTTGCTGGAATGGGCCTTTTGGTGATGCAGCTGCCTTTGAGTCACCTATGACCCTTTAAGTAACACTGTTACACTCAGTGCTTCGGTAAGCTAGACTCAGGTAGGATCATTGCACTAGTCTGTCATCGGGGGGCCTTCATGTTGCTCCATGAAAAGTCACGTCCCAGAGTACAGAATACAAACGTTCCACTCTGCAGCTCAGAAAACGGGCACACATAGTGTGATTAGGCTGGAAGGAGGATACTGATACTGGAAATTTATCCTCTCGAAACATCTCCCTATCTCCTCACTACTAACATTTCTACATTCCAATGGCCACGTGAGCCTTCCCTCTTCTGAAGTCTGTCTGTCCACAGCTACAGTGTCTGTCTCATTTTATCCTGAATCAGATCCCACAGTAGCACTTGGAGTCCTCAGAGACTAATTTAGACTCTCTTGGCATAATTTGCAAACAATCTCCGTTACTTTCAGTAGCAGCATCTATAAAACGGGATCACTGTACCTATGACAATATCTAGGATGCGTCAGTGACAGAGCAAGCTTCAGAGTCGCCTTTGCGCACTCCATTGTTCGCCACATTCTCTTTGTTTCCGTATTAAGGCTGATTTCTTTTGTCGAACAACGCGCAAGTGTTACATATCACCTGTGTCCTTCACTATTTCTTGCAGGGTGAATGATAGACATTAGAATAAAGTAGCACGATGCTGGACACTAAAGGGGATAATGTGAGCACTGGCCTGTGCACAGACCTGGTCAAGCAAAATCATCTGATTACAGCAGCCATATGAATGACAAGGCATAGAGAGAGCTTAGCTAAACCTGAAAGCTTATGTTTTATATATTTTTTTAAAAAAGTAATTCTCAGTTCTAGACAGTAGATGCTGGGTGAGAATGTATGCTCAGTATTGCTTAGTGTCTTCAGTTTTTTCCAGAGAAGGTAAAAAGGTGGGATCTTTGTCTACCTTTTGAAAAGCATTCTGAAGGGTGAACAACAGAAATCTGCGGACTATGAACTCGAAGCTCAGAAGTGAAGTGTGAAGCTTATACCGCATCTAAGAGGCCTTTACTTGTTGCCAGCAACCAAAACCTTGTTAGAAAACTCTTGAGAATCCTAATTGGGCCTACAATAGGAGTCCCACCATGGCAGAGATGTTGCCCTCCACCTGGCTATAACAGGCTCCCATCATTTGTAGCTGTGTGGGTGAGTCCTGACTATGGGCGACTATACTCCTTGATGTTAGGGGTCTTTTCATGTGGACTTGGTACCACTGTGTGCATTTTCCAGAGAGCCAATCACATTCTAGCAGTGGATAGGTGCCACACTCAGCCGATGCTGCTTAAGAAGTCCATGCAGCAAGTCCAAGAAGGCGATGCTTCTTGGAGGCAATGAGGACAGAGAAAATTGGACTGGTCGAGAAGAGGCCCATGGGGGTGATGACTGCCCATTTCTTTCCTATCCATCAAGGTTACATAGACTTGGGGTTTAATGTTGCTTTATTTCTCCGCAACATTTTTAATTTTTTATTAGGCATATTAATTAAATATCATCATGGTTTCACCGTGATATTCTCACACATGGAGGCAGTGTGTATTGATCATGGCCACCCTTTATCCCCTCTCGTATCTTCTCCACTCATGTTGTTCCCCTTCTACTTCCCAGTGAGGCCCCTTGTCTGCTTTTTTTGTTTTTGTTTTTAGTTTTGATGCTTCAAAGAGTTTGGTAGGGGGCTGTATACAGGACCCTGGGCACCTTGTCAGTGGCTATGCCCCTGAAGCAAATGTCTTGTCTTTCTCCCACCAGCCATTAGCTGGCCATAAATCTTCAGGGAGGACCAAGGTCCCTCCTCCATGACAGGAGGTTAAAGGATCCAATCTTGTGCAGACCTCTAGCTCTGTCTTTTACATTTTTAAAAGGATGGGACATACAAGTTTTAATATGACATTTTATCCTCTCCCATGGCAGATTCTGTTCTGGAAATTGCCCTTGGGTGGTCACTTGGTGACCTCTTTCATAGCACGTGTTCTATGTCAAGTTGAAAAGCCCACCTGGAAGCTACTAGAGGTCTAAGAGGGGAAGTTCAGTAATATGTCCCCTCCGTACCTGCTATTTTCTCTGCCCAGAAAGTTCCACCCTCTGCTCTTGCTGCCCTCCCTTCTTCTCTACCACACTCTCTGAGAGAGGCCAACCCCGGGCCTCCCTGTGCCTCTAACATTCCTTAGAAATCTCTGCAAAGGCACGTACAACATTACATTTTAATTTTCTCTTACAGGACAGTGTGTCTCACTGGGGATAAAGTCCTCCAGGGCAGAGAACGTGTCTTAGCTTTGTCTGCGTTGCTGGTACTTCATGTTATGCCTGGGTTTGGTTAAGGGCTCAGAAATGCTTACTGAAGAAATGGAAGACTTTTTAGATAAAAGCATTGCTTAAGCTGTGGCGCTCATACTAAGCAGTGTAGAGTCTTCTGGGTCTGCTCTTGAATATTCTGATTCTGGAAGAAGAGAAGCCACTGCTGAGCCTTGCTTTAAACCAGCCTCTGGGTGTATGCTATGTGTGCGGAAGCCCAGGAACCTCTTGGTTAAACCATATGCTGCGCAAGCCTGGGTCTTTGCTTTTGTGTTTTAGTTTTGGACACTTACAGTCCCAGCATCTGGCACAGGGCTGCATTCCTACACGAATCAGGAATTGTGCGTGTGTATACATGTGTGTGCATGCATGCCTGTGCATGTGCATGCACATATGTGTGATAAAAAAGTGAATGGACTAATGAATGGAGGAATGAATGAAGAGGTGAGGCAAGCTTGCACAGTGGCCCTCTGGTTGCTACACAACTGCAGCCTCACTTAGCACGGCACTTGTTACCTTAATCTATTCTTACTCTATAAAGGCAGGAAGGCAGGTGGATAGCCAGTCAGTAAACACCTGCTTTATAATTAGCCACCCCTACTCTGTCTTAGTAGACTTGAAAGGAGACTCTGAGACATTTGGATTGATCAGTTATCATCACCTCCTAAATCATGGCAGGTGAGGAATGTCCATGCAAAGATACTAGACTCTCACTTTAGCCAGCAGTAGTCAGGATGCTTCTGTCTCTCTCTCCTGTATCTCTTGCCCTGTATTTACCACCCCCCCACTCCTCTTAGATTGCCTGTTACTGAAACTTGTAGCAGAAACAGTTAAAACATGTCCTCTCCTTTCCTTTCTCCACCCTCTGGTGGAGGGATAATGAATAGCAAAATACATCAAAAACAAAATTGAATGATCATATTGAAATGATAAACACTTGCTCATTTTTTGAAGGCAAACACTGAACCGGGCATGAATTTGAGGTAACTGCTGCTTCATATTTCAGAAAAACATACAAAGCTACATCTGAATGACATATTTAACTTTGTTTTCCATGTCTGATGGGTTAACCCATTCTGCATAGAACAGCTCTCTCTCTCTTTGATAGTTTACTCAGTTCAAACTGGAGAGATGTACAGATTTCCACACTGATGGGCCACACAGACATAGTCACAAAGGGTTCCACAGCTTTCTGTGGAGGTAGCAGAGAGGACTCACAATGCCACAGTCACCACCAAGTCTTCCCCATTCCCTCTGATCTTGGGACTAGAGGGCAGAAACTAAAGGTCTAATAATAAATGACTTTATTGATTCTTGGAGAGCTTCCTCACGTTCCCTTTGGGGTATGTACAATCTAATTGAGAGTCAACAATTTTATCCTCTCTGTTTCCAATGTCCACCTTGCCTCACAGCTTGAAGAAACATTGAAAGAACAGCCAGATTCACAAAGCAGACGTAAGTAACAACCTGTGTGCTAGTATACAGCAGGCATCACATTCAAAACCTCAGATCCACTGTCTATAATGGGCAACCTTGCCTGTGCCTTGCTTCTGCCACTCTGATAAACAGGCAGCAGCTCTCTACAAGATCAGGTCTTAGGTTGTGAAGATAACAGGCCAGAAATACAACCTCTTGCCTTTGAACATTTCTTCCTCATGTGTCCTTATTATCTTGTCTTGGCACTCAGCATTTTGACAGTAGGGAGGCAGTTAGCTTATCTTTCCACCAGGTTCTGATACAGACAGTTCTCAGACCTGTGAGTTGAGAATACATGTACCAGCTATTTATTTTCATTGATTTTCTTACCCTTGTTGGGCAGTGAGCCCCTTTGAAAGTGTGATCAAAGCAATGAAACGGGGGTCTCATATTTACATACATACATGTGCATTAATATATATATATATTCATATATATGTTCATATATATTCATATATATATGTTCATATATATTCATATATGTGTGCATATATATACATACATATTTATGCGCGTGTGTGTGCGCGCGCGCACACACACACACACACATATGAATGCACATGTATGTTCTAGTACCATAGTACCATAGTACCAACCCTTCTTAAATCCTCCTCTAGAGGAGGCCAGAAGAAGGTGTTAGATCTCCTACAACTGGCACTATAGTTGTTATGAGCCACCAGATGTTGGTTTCTGGAAATGAATTTGGGTCTTCTACTAGAGTCATTCATGCTTTTAAATGTTGAACCATCTCTTCACACCCAAAAGTTATCTTCATACTTGTTTATGTATATAAACATAAACATAAATTCATACTTGCTTATGTATATAAGAGGTTTGGGTGGTCTAGATACACTGATGTCTCACTAAATCCTTCCCCTCATAGATCTACTCCAAGCCACAGGAAAAGGAACAGAGGTCATACAATAGCTAAAGACCTGCTCTGCATTGTTCTCAGTTTCTAACTGATGTTTTCACAGACTCACAATCTAGAGATTCAATGTAGTAAGTGTGACTGTTGATTTTGACAACAAGTTGACTGGTTTAAATACTACTTAGGGCATTAGTGATGCGTACCTATGGGGATGTCTGGGGTCATTCACTGAGTGGGCAAGACCCACCATGAATGCAGGGAGCACTATTCACAGCCTGGAGTAGTAACCGGAATAAAGAGAAAAAGAAAAAGCCAATAGAACCGTATCATCCCCTCTTCTCTGCTTCCTGATCTGCTCAAATGTGAGCAAACAGCCTTAGGCTCCTGCCAGTCTTCCCCACCAGGATGGACTGTGTCCTCACACTGTGAGCCAACATAAACCCTTCTTAAATCAAGCTGTTCTTGTCAGGTATTTGGTCAATCAACTACTATTGCAAATAATATGCAAGACAAGATCTGGCTTTACCAGAATGCAGAGTAGTTATTTTTTTTTCATCCATTGAACCACTCCCTGCCATGCAAGGTCACAGCTGCAGCAGGAAATTGGAGTTTATCCCTTTCAATGCTGTATCAGGCCACTGCCTCACCAGAACACCCTCTGTTACTTCAGGCACTGTGGTCAAGGTGTCCTAAGGATAGGTGGATCTATCCGTTTATTACAGTCAGCAGAAATGTGGCTTTGATGGTAGAAGGTAGTTACAAGACCACTCTCAACTTCTCTACTGACCTTGTGAAGGTTACATAGCTGCCCCACCTCATGTGTCTGTCTCAAAGAGGATGACAACAGTTTTCTACAAAGCTCTTCTAAGGACTAAAATAGATAATCCCCCAAAGTAGCTAGTTCCAAATAGTCTGCAGCCAACAATTAATGAATGGCAGCAAACACCACCACCCATGGCCATGATGCATTTAACCAAAACCCTCTGGTAAATTGTAATTCCTGAAATCCACATCAGCATCATCCCATGTATGATCTCAGAGGCAGAAGGAATTCTGAATTCTTATTTGGACACTTCAAAGTCTCACCAGCAGCAATCACTGAGAGGCTCCCGTAAGGGACTATGGAAGAGAGATGAAAGACACATCCATGCCTTCAACCATCCGTAGCTCAGCAGAGGTCATGAAGCCAATGGTGGTAGCTTGGGGACTGTAGCTGTTCTCCCTCATTCTGGATGCTTACAATGTCTTGCTATGCAATTCCACCAGAGCTTAATCCCCAGAGAGACAACTGTCTCTATTGATTAATTTTTAGCCTTTCCTCTGACACAGAGAGAAAGCTATAGAACCCACCACCCAGATCTACATGTTTAATTCCTGTTATTAAGGAGATCAGCCCACCACATATATAATGCTGCCGCTCCAGGTGTTCTGCTGCAGCTTCCCCTTGGCTTTCTGTTTTAAGTGATGCTCCAAGGGCATCACTAAAACTGTGTGTAGCCTTCTCGGCTCCTTCTCTTTTTAACCTACAGCCTGTCTTAAGCAGACAGTCACTTCACACCTCATTGGAAACCACCTAGCCACCCGATTTCAATAGTTATTATTTACTCTGCCGATAGAGGACACATTTCACATCTACCGGTGCTTATCGAGATATAGGCACACTTTCATTCTGCTTCTGGTGGGAAGAAAATGGCTGAGGAAGGTTGAACACATTGTCCTCAACTCAGGACCAGTCCTTCTCCCTCTCTGCAGTTGCCTATAAACTTTCTCAGTCTAGAGGCCTCAGTGAAGTAGGCCTGATGCAGTCAACCTAAGACCCCACCAGGCTGGCATTTAAAACTCGCTGATGGTGAAGAAACACACCCATTCCACGAAGCACAGCAGGACCTAAAATATAGACTTTGGGAATCACTTAAAAGGCTCTGGAAATTTCCCTTGAAGGGCCTCTCACGACGACAAATGACGACTGGAGTCATTTTTGCAACAACAACACCTACCCACGGGCCCTCCCTTCACGGGTCTAGTGCAGAAAGACATGTCAGAAATAGCAGCCGTTACTTACATCGGTAAGTCATCTCAAAGCTGTCGCTGATGTTCACAATATCGATCTGGGGAAGCAGCTTGGGGGGCTCCGTGAGTTGTGACAAAGCAAACCTAAAAGCCGCATGTTCCTGGGATTGTTGGCTTGGAAATAATCCCCCTGAGAGGAAAGAAAGGGCAGTGTAGTAAGTCTGGGGTAGAGACAGATCTCAATGGCTCAGCAGTCCATCCCAGAGAGCCCAGTCCTTTCCTGTGCAAATCCAGACCTAAGGTCCTCCACCTCACGGGTAAGAAATCCAAACAGACTTAACTAGATGCCAAGGCTTACACTCCATGGATAAGCTTTTATGCCAGGTACCCTAACACCCATCACTTTGCCCACAACATTTGACAGTGTGCCCCTTGGCTCAGCAAACAGCAGGAAACACAGAGGACTGTAGAGTTTTAATCTTCCTTACTTTTTTCTACAAGATGTTCATGAGCCTCTATTTTACACACACACACACACACACACACACACACACACACACACACACACATTCTCCCTGCATATATCTTTTCCTATCCAGACCCATTTCTCATTCACAGACCTCTAGTTACAAGAAAGTATTTGCAAAGCATTAGAAATCGAGGCCTGGGACCCTTCAGGCTTTTTTACCTTAACTGTTTGCTTTGAGACTCGACCAGACCTGCGTGCTGTGATGCTATGTAATTTGCCCATTGCCATCCAGGCTTGTGATTTATTTTCTCTGAGCACTCTAGTTTTTGCCTTTCATTGCTCATGTTTCCATATACCCAGGGCCGTCTGGTTACATAAGGTGCTGTCATGTGCCTTGCAGATGTGGGGGTCTTAGGAGTGCCAAGATGTGTCAACATTGTCTAGTGAACAAACAGCACAGGGATAGTCCCTGCCAAGGCTTTTGTTCCGAGACACAAGGACACAGGGCTTTTCTTTGTAATACTATGAATGTGCAAATGAATTGAAATGCATTCCTATAAATTGAAAGCAGCTGTTTCTAGGGGCCAGACTACAATAAATGTGTGCACAGAAGTTTATCTCTGATTGGCCAGGAATTCGCAGTTCCAGTCATATACCGGTAACTTCCTGTGCAGTAGATACATGTTTGGTGTTAGAGATCATGTAAGTAGAATCGATGACAACTTCCTGGAGGTGATAATTTCAGCGTTTGCCCAATGGGTTGATGTGTCTCCCTTGTGTTTAAAAAGAGCAACAGTGGCAAAGACTGAACATGAAATTCCTGCAGGGATGTGTGGGCCAATGTGGGTGTGCCCCCAGAAACACCACAATGAATGATGTACACACACAGCAGAAACCTAGTTTCCTTGATGAAAGATTACAACCAGCGGCAAAATATAGAGAATAAGTAACAAGAGAGAGGAACAGTGCCATAGGCCAGCACATGTGACTTATACACACACACACACACACACACACACACACACACACACACACCAACACCCCCATTTTAAAAACCAAAAACCAAACAAACAAACCAAGAAGCTAAAACAATTACTCTTGCTTGGGATGCTCTACTCTCTCCTCCCAGGTGACCACACCCCACACTCCTCTGGTCCTGGTTCTCTCTGGAGTGAATGGAAGTGAGCAGGTGGAAGGTGGGAGGGAGCAGCTACAGGCTGGGCCACATGGGAAGTGTCTCCCGGAGGCAGGAAGTTTGTCTGTAAGGCAGGAGCTCACGCACATGTACACACTTCAGAATACAGCTTAACAGGTGTCAGGAAACAAAACAAGTTACTCCACAGCTACCCCAACAGTACCAGTAGCCAGGAAGCTGGAGAGGCCCCAGGAGGCTATTAGAAGCACATGCTTGTGCTATATATCCCAACCCCAGTTCCCCCTCCCCCCTGGAAACACAAACATTCTCACAAACAAACCGAGGTGGAACTCTCCCTAGTAAACCAACCCCTGGTGTAGGGAGGACACAGAAAGCCAGCCTGCCAAGATGCCTCAAAACACAAGAGCCTGGTTGATGCTGGGTTACAAACAAGTGCTGAGCTGCTGATCACCCCGACCCCAAGCCCTGTTCCCAAGCTGATGTTGCTTCATTTGTCTGGCTTTTCCCCCCATGGTTACAGGAACAGCAATACCTGTAGGCTCCTTCATAAATACAAGTACAGCCACGGAAGGGAAGTGAGGGACAGAGAGACATGCAGCATGTTGAATCCCACCTGCGGGTTGAGAGGATGGAGCCCAGGAATGAGGACTGCTGCTGGGAGGGGGGGTGAGGAAGGAGTCTATGCAAGGAGTGTGTGTGTGTGTGTGTGTGTGTGTGTGTGTGTGTGTGTGTCTGTGCGCTCTTGCAGGAGCACTACTGTCAGTGTCTGTGGACAGAGCACTCAAGAGGAAGGGGAAAGGGTGAGAGAAAAGGCAGGCTAGGAAGTTCCAGGATAAGGGGGACACAGCTCAGCATGACAGAAGGGAAGGAAGATAGCCAGGGAGTCCATAGAGCTCTGGCTACCGAGTAAGGCCTGGAACTTCTCAGCAAAGGCAACCAACATCCACCACTCCTTCCCGAAGAGGGGGGGGGTCTCTTTCCCCTCCCCCAGCCAGACATCACTGCCTGTCCCCATCACTCGGGCTACATATGCACATTTAATATATAATCACAACACACATACACCCACCTTACACATTTATATAAACCAACCAGAGCATCCACCTAGTCAGAATTAACTCCTTAAACACTCTGAACCCTGTCTCAAGCGCAGTCTGATTATATTTTTCCCTCTCTGGAACAGAGGCTCCTCCATTTCAAGCGCTCATGCTTGATGCTTTGAGTGCGCGGTGTATGTGCACCTGTGTGTGTGCGCGCACACACACACTAGAGAGAGAGAGAGAGAGAGAGAGAGAGAGAGAGAGAGAGAGAGAGA
>JANHMN010000025.1:8348650-8385769 GCA_030674055.1 Rhabdomys pumilio
AGAGAGAGAGAGAGAGAGAGAGAGAGAGAGAGAGAGAGAGAGAGAGAAACACTTCCCCTGTGCCCCTCGCTATCGGACGAGGATGAAACCCCTTTCCCCAGACTAGCGACCCAAGTCTTCCTTCCATCCTGGTTTTTCAATTGCTGAGCACAACAGCTCCGACTGAGAATGGGTTGAGAAATCTCCCCTTCAAAAAACAAAAAGAAAAAAACAAAAAGAAAAAATTCCTGGCCAGATCCCCAAAGTCCCTCCCCAGCTACCCCTCTCACTCACCTATTTGGATATTGTTGGGGAAATTGGCACCCACAACCGCACCTAGAAAACCGGTGCAGAAAAAGGCAAAGATGTACGGCATATTCCTTTTTACATTGGCGAAAAAGAAGCCCTGGTCCAACCATAGATTTGGTCTTCCCTCCCCTCCCTTTGATTCTTCTTGATGTTCTGCCGGCTCTTTTCTTCCTGCAGTTCCTTGCTTGCTTCTTTCCTTCCTCCCTTCCTTCTGTGAGGTTTCTCTTGTTTCTCTTGGAAGGGGAGCCGAGCAGTTAAACTGCAGCGTTAACACCGACTGACAGCCAGATTAACTGAGCCGGGAGCAGCCCGTCCTCATGCTTGGAGCGCTAGCTCGCTCCCCCTCTCCCTCTGCTCTCCTCCTCTTCTCTAGCAGCCAGCCTCTCTCTCACCCTCCCGTTCTCTCTCTCTCTCTCTCTCTCTCTCTCTCTCTCTCTCTCTCTCTCTCCCTCTCTCTCCCCCTCACACTCTCACAGGCTGCCAGCTTTCTATGCTGATACCCAGGAGCCAGCTTGGAGTTCCTGCATTGGCCTCCCCAACCCATCACCCCTGCCTCTCCATCCTCACCTTACTTTTTTTTCCTGTGGGTGCAGAGGATGGAGGGGATGAAGGAGGGAGGGTGGAGGGTGCTTTCCCCAAAGGGGGCAGCCCACTGTCCCTTTCACCTCCCCCATCTTCCTCTGCTTCTCTCTCAGCCCCTCCCCCTTCCAGGGGATAAGATGCTATTGGGAATGCGGGTTCAGTTGCAAGTCAGTAGGTGGCAGGGGGTCCCCACAATAGCCCTGGATTCACCAGCTGCTTGATCTAGGTCACTTTCTCTAGTAGTGCACGGGTTGCGCTGGATATATCTTCTACACTCCACTGGCCCAATTATTCCTACAACTAATTCCCAAGGGGGAGACCCTAGAAATCCCTCTCCAGAAATTTAAAGGGAAGACTGTGAGAAAGGCATGCAACAGTAGCTTCAGGGTGACTGGCCTGTGCTTGGAACTGGGTGCTAACAGACCCTTCCACCTTTAGGAGAGGCACGGGTGGCCTTTTTTGAAAGCATAGGTATTTGAACTTGCCCCCCCCTCCTCTTTTTTTTTTTCTTGCAGGGTGCAGGAATCTGTAACAGCAGAGTTGTGTGGGTGGGTGAACAAGAAGATTCAGGGTACGCACACGGGGCAATTACATGAGTCATTTTGCAATGATTCCAGTCGGCGGATGCAGGCTGCTTTCACGTACACCTCAGATTGTTTGTGTCCAGGAGAAGCTGGGTCTCTGTGGACCCTGCTGGACTGCAGCTGGCTTGGAGATACTCAAGAGAGATGTATGTACAGGATGATAGCGTAAGCTGTGGGACAGCCATCAATAACAGCTGGGGCTGTTTATAGTCTGCACAACATCTTCCTGGAGTCATCCGTCTGCCCTCTCACTCAGAAGTGACCATGGCTCCTGGGATTCACTCATGAAGACACCCAGTGAGCCAGCGAGGCCTTGAACTTTTAAATATTGTTGCTATATTTTAAAGTGTGTGTACATGTGTGTGTGTGTGTGTGTGTGTGTGTGTGTGTGTGTGTGAATGTCATGACATCTGAGGAGGTCAGAGGACAACTTGTGGGATTTGCTTCCCTTCTTCTACCACATGGGACCAGGGATTGAAAACCCAGGCCATTAGGCTTAGCTGCAGGTGTCTTTACTGGGCTAAGCTATCTCTCTGGGCTTGTGAATGTAAAGGCTTTAGTTGTTAAGGATAGAGGATAGACCCTGTCCTGGATAAGATGCCTACCTAGCCCAGAAACTTGCAGGAAAAACAACCTCCACTTATTCCTCAGTAGGAAGAACCAAAAAGACTTTGGACTGGGTATTTCTATGTTACTGGAACAAAGCATTTTATCAAGAGACTGCCCACTCCTTCACCAGCACAGCACAATCACACACTAGGACTTGCAACATGCTCAGCACAAACCATGAAGCAGGAGCAATGTGGTGGCCAGGTGCCTTGTGCTTTCTTGTGTCTTTTTATAGAATCACCGGGTAATTCAAGTGTCTCTAACACCAGTGGTCAGCCACCATTTATCTTTCAGTGAAGAGCCCACTAAGCCTTGCTTGGGTTACGCTTGTGTAACAGGATGTGTGGAAAGTGATTTCATCTCTATCTTGTCCTAAAGAACCTATGGCCCAGTGCTTTGCTCATATCTCCCCTTCCAACATGGAGAAGATTGGGAATGTAAACAGAGGAAACAGGTATCTGGCTTAAAGATCATCAGTCTTTGGCCCTGGGGCAGTGAGCACTGGGCAGGGACATTCTGTGTGAGCATCAGTGAGGGAAAGTTGTGAGGCCAGGCTCTAGAAAGATCACTTCTAAAGTCCTGGCCAATATTAAGAGCCTGTGATCGAATTTTTCCATGTTTAAATTCTTCCATGGGCTTTTAATTTTTTTTTTTTTTTTTTTTTGTCTCTTACTATTTTGAATGGTACCTGGGGATCTTTCAAGCTCTCTGAGCTTTGTGCCTTGTAATAATAATAATTAGGCTGTCACTAAAGGCTTCATACATTGTCACCTTTCAGAAGATCTCAAAGCCCTTACAAGGATTAATTAGTAAAATCACATCACCCGCTTGGAGTTAGAAATAATTGTTTGGCTTGGGGGTGTGATTAAAGGAGTCCAAAAGATGCAGTTTCTATGATCTTCCTAAATCATGTAATAAGACAGAGCTTCCAGGACACACACAGCTCTGTGGTCTGCCCTAGGCTCATGGCTTACTAAATACATATCTGCTCAATGGTTAGACACACATGGAGCTGACACATCTTAAGCTAGGACACAGAGACCAAACCACACAGAGGTTCAATTGATTGTCACATTTCTCTTCAAATTAAATGGTAGAGAAATCCCTCTTTGTATCTTCACAGGGCCTTCTGCTGGGGAACACAGAAAGATCCTCTGCCTCAAAGTAGGCAAGTGTGGTAGATGGTAAATGTCTTCAGCTCACTGTCATCCAAAACAGGCCAGGACAAGGGTCTTATGCAAATACCACAGTGGAGAGAGAACAAGGAAGTGGCCATTGTATCTGTCTACAGGGCCCCAGCATGACTTCAAGACTTAGGGAAGAAAACTTGTGGGCAGATACTAAGCATGCTAAAGAAGAGAGAGAGGGCAACTGCTGGAGGCAGGAGAGGAAGCAGGTCCTCTGTGAGCCTGAATAGAACAGGTAGAGGACAGGGACAAGAAGCCAGCAGAGGCGAGGCTAGGAACCTGCTCCCTGGGCTGTGGGAATAGCACAGAGATGATGAGAAAGGGAGACAGAAACTAGTTATGCAGGGCAGGTCCCCAAACCAGCAGTTTTAATGTTCTTGCTGCTGTGAACATAGTGGAGTATATGTCCTTGTTATATGTTGGAGCGTCTTCTGGGTATATGCCCAGGAGTGGTATAGCTGGGTCCTCAGGTAACGCTATCTTCAATTTTCTGAGGAACTGCCAGACTGATTTCCAGAGTGGATGTACCAACTTGCAATCCCACCAACAATGAAGGAGTATTCCTCTTTCTCCACATCCTCGCCAGCATCTGCTGTCACCTGATTTTTGATCTTAGCCATTCTGACTGGTGTGAGGTGGTATCTCAGGGTTGTTTTGATTTGTATTTCCCTGATGACTAAGGATGTTGAGCATTTCTTAAGGTGCTTCTTGGCCATTTGAGTTTCCTCAGTTGAGAATTCTTTGTTTAGCTCTGTACCCCATTTATTTATTTATTTATTTATTTATTTATTTATTTATTTATTTATTTATTTTTTTGAGACAGGGTTTCTCTGTGTAGCCCTGGCTGTCCTGGAACTCACTCTGTAGACCAGGCTGTCCTCAAACTCAGAAATCCGTCTTCCTCTGCCTCCCAAGTGCTGGGATTAAAGGCGTGCACCACCACTGCCCGGCTCTGTACCCCGTTTTTAATAGGGTTATTTGATTGTCTGGAGTTTAATTTCTTGAGTTCTTTGTATATATTGGATATTAGCCCTCTATTGGATGTAGGATTGGTAATGATCTTTTCCCAATCTGTTGGTTGCTGTTTTGTCCTATTGACAGTGTCCTTTGCCTTACAGAAGCTTTGTAATTTTAGGAGGTCCCATTGGTCAATTCTTGTTCTTAGAGCATAAGCCATTGGTGTTCTGTCCAGAAGCTGGAAAGAACCCAGATGTCCTTTAACAGAGGAATGGATACCAAAAAAATGTGGTACATTTACACAATGGAGTACTACTCATCTATTAAAGATAATAAATTCGAGAAATTCTTAGGTAAATGGGTGAAACTAGAAAATATCATCCTGAGTGAGGTAACCCAATTACAAAAGAACACACATGATATTTACTCAATGATAAGTGGATATTAGCCTAAAAGCTTGAAATAGCCAAGATTCAACTCACAAACCACATGAAGCTCATGAAGAAGGAAGACCAAGTATGGATGCCTCGGTCCTACTTAGAAGGAGTAACAAAATATTCAAGGGAGTAAATATGGAGACAAAATGTGGGACAGCAACTGAAGGAGGGGCTGTCTGGAAACCATTCCACTTGGGTATCCATCCCATGTGCAGTCACCAAAGGTAGATGCTGATGTGGATGTCAGGAAGTATATGCTCACAAGAGCCTGATATAGCTGTCTCCTTAGAGGTCTGCCAGAGTCTGACATAATCAGAGGCAGATGCTTACAGCTAACCACTGCTCTGATCAAGGGGTTCCCAATGGAAGAGTTAGAGAGAAGACTGAAGGAGCTGAAAGAGTTTGTAGCCCCATGAGGAGAGCAACAATACCAACCAACTAGAGCTCCCCAGGGTCTAAACCACCAGCCTGGGAGCACATAGGGAGGGATCCATGACTCCAGCTGTATATGTAGTGGAGGATAGCATTGTTGGGCATAGGTGGGAGAGGAGATCTTTGTTCCCATGAAGGCTGAACACTGAGGGGGGGGTGGATTTGAGGGGGGGGAGGGGGGGGGGGGGGGGGTGGGGGCCCTTCCTCATAGAGGCAGGAGGAGGGAGGACTGGATAGGGGGTTCCTGAGTGGTGGAGGAAATAGGGTAAGGGGATAAAATCTGAAATGTAAATATAATATCCAATAAAAAATAAATAAAAAAAATTTAAAAATTCTAAAACAACAACCAAAACAAAACAAAAAAACATTGTTCTTGCTGGAAGCCAGGAATACCAGAGAAGAATTCTGGTTCCTATGTCTTTGTTATGTCCCAATGGAACACTTCTGTGTGTGTGTGTGTGTGTGTGTGTGTGTGTGTGTGTGTGTGTATACACATACAATATTATGTGTATGTGTGGGTACCATGTTGATACCTGTGGTAACTATATGTACTCCATGTGTATGCCTGTGTGCGAAAGGAACATAGGAAAGAGCATCAGATACCTTAGAACTGGAGTCACAGGTAGTCGTGGGTCACCATGTGAGTGCTGGAAACTAAACTCAAATTGTCTGCAAGAGCAGCCTGTGCTCTATGCCTCTCAGTGATCTCTCCACCCATTTAAATAATTGTCTATTAGTACATTTCTTTATTCATTGTGTATATGCATGTATGTGGACATGCGCCTGTGGTGCAGTGGGCCAGAGCAGGCAAGCACAGGTCAGAGAACATCTGGGCATTGATTTTCTCCTCCTGCCATGTGAGTCTTCTGCTTCCAGCTTGATAGTAAGTACCTTAGCCTGCTGAGTCATCTCAAAGGCTCTAAATACTTGTTAAAGAAGCAAGATAACTCTATTCAGTGTAAAATGGTAGTAGAGATTATAGTGGGATAGACTGTCAATCAAGATTGGGAATGGCTACATCAGTGCGAGTTCTCAAGGAACCAAAGACCCTCTTTAAAGGGCCATGGCTATCAGGGCCCCTGTTGCAGCTTCCTAGTCCTCTGCATTACCTAGAAAGAAGGTTAGGTAAGAGTTTTCAGATTATAAAGTAAACTATTTGGGAATGGGTGTTCCTTGAAGTCCAGATGGAAGGGCTCCAGGACGCTCATAAGCCAGTGTGAAAGTAGTCCAAGCACCAGCCACAGTATGTCACAGGGAGAGCATGGCACCTACTCTTCAACTGGATTATAACCTATCCTGGGACATCTTTGGCAAGCCTTAACTTCTGTTGCTCTGTAGCCAAAATAGCTTTAGAATTTCTTTATTTGGCTTTGTTTTTTTCATTGCAAAACAAAGAAATGGTGTTGGGCAGAGAACTCAAGTCCAATTGCCTTCTTGGGACTCATAGGAAAATGCAAGAAAGAAACCAGAAGAACTTGAGGTAGTGGGGGCAGGGGTAGGGGTGCAGGCTAGCAACCGAGTTCTGCTGGAAGTGGGTGCAGGAACTCAAGGCTCATTATTGCAATAAGGAAATACAGACTTAGTGTGGCAGATCTTCACACACACACACACACACACACACACACACACATACACACAATCACACACACATACATACACATATACATACACATACATACACATGCACACACACATACACACACATATACATGCACAAACATACACAAATACACACATATAAACACATATACACACATACACACACCCATATACACGTACACACACATACAAACACCCACACATACCCACATACACACACACACATACACACACACACACACACACACACACACACACACACACACACGAGACAATAGAAATACAGATGGGTGGGTGGGGGATATGACTAAATGAGTAAAGTGCTTCCCCCACAACCATGTAGACCTGATTAAGACTCTCAGCATTCACATAAAAACCCAGCCCAGTGGCTTGTGTGCCTGTAATCTCAGAGCTGGAAGGTAGAGAGACAGTAGGATTGTGGGGACTTATTGACCAGCCAGGCTAGATAATACAGGAGCTCCTGGTTCAGTGAGAGACCCTGCCTCAGAAAATAAGGTAGAGAGGGCTCATTTGAGGAAGGCACCATTGACCTCTTGCCTTCACAGGTGCACACACAGACTTATGTATCCCACACACATATTCATAAATATGTATGTATAAAGAAATATGGATTTTGAGGGTCTTTTTAAAATTATTAGATGTATCTTTTTAGGCAAGAGCCAGGAAAAACAGTGAGGTAAAATGTGTGTTAAATATGTAACTCTGGGCTCAATCTGACCCACAATCCACAGAGTACCTGTAAGGAAGATTTTTTACATCCTTATTTTATATTATTTTTGGGAGCCAAGTTCATTTATTTTCTGGGCTTTGTATCTTCATCTTTGAAATGGGCAGCTGAGGCTCTGCCCTGGCCCACTGTGACCCTCTGGGTAGTGTGAGCCTTGGTGGCATCTGGCTGACCTGTCTTTCCTCTACTTCCTGTTACCTGTGAGAGGAATATGCAGGCTCTCCCTCCCTTCCCCAGCTTCCCCAGGCTCAGCCTGAATCTGTAGAATGTGAGGTCGTTCTGGCTTCCACATCTTGGATTTCCAGTGTGCAACCATTCAAGGCATGGGGATGTCATCAAATTTATAATCTGAGAGCAAACTGCTGACAGCTAACAAATTGTCAAGAATGCAATCAGAGAGAGGGTGCCCCTGTGGCGTTAGGAAAGCCTTGTTTTCATAGATGTTTAAAAAAATAATAGCGATAATATTTTTCATGTTTTCTAGCACATTTCATACCAAAAGATCCCAAAATACTCCACAGACTGTGTGTGGAGAACACACCCTGCGGAATGTAACTACCCACTCTGGAGCTCTGCCAGGCTGAACAGTGCTTGCCATCCTTATTTTCTTCTTCTCTTTTCTGTCTTCCCTCCCCTTCTCACACAAATGACAGCAGTTTTATAAGTGCTCAGCATTACTAGGTAATTATGGAGCGAGGAAAGTTCTAGAAAACATCTCCAGGCAGGATCAATGCCTGAAAAGATGAAGAGGGGAGCACCCTCAGTGTGTGTGTGAGGAGAGCAGGGGCTGGGAACACTGACCAGTCCTCTTAACTAGCATTGTCTCCTGACAGGCTACAGCACACTCACAGGGGTGGGTGTTCCAGCCCAGAGCCTCCAGTTGCTTGCAGCTGGGCTATTTCTGAGCCATGAGTCCAGGGAGCCAGGCTCTTTGGGGGAGGCCTGGCCACCTCTCTTAACCTTTCTCCAGTAGCATCTGTGGACTGAACTCCTGTATTTAACTAACTTATTTTGGGAGGCAGAGCCTTGTTAGTAGTAAGAGGCATCCAGAGAGATGAAGGCTTTTGCCTCAGAACACATGACTGAGCATAGTGTCCTTACTATGGGCTCATCACACTCTTCTCAGGAAGGGACTTTGAGGAGGTCACTCCGAAAGCCAGAACAAGAAGCGTTTACTTTAAAAATCAAGCCTGGTTTGAAGACAGAGGCCAGTGAGTACTTGTTGGTGGCCTTCTCTGATGGAGCCTGCACCAGCATCAAGGCCCTGATTGGAGTCCCCACCTACCGCATGGCCAAAAGCAAATTCTAATCAGGTTTTAGGAAACTGGAGGCCTAAGTGATTATAATTGACTGCTGTCCTCTGGCATTCAATTTTGCTGCTTTCCTAACCTCTGACCTCTTCTTTATTACTCTAAAGGAGACAAAAATCACACAGAAGGGAGAAAGTAGGAAAAATGGGCCATCTACCAAGAAAAAGATGCGGGTACAATTTGTGAGGTGAGCAACTGAAAGAATTTTTTTTTTTTTTAAAAAAGCATAAACCCAGTACCTCAACTTACAAAACACAAGCAGGTCTTGGGAGGGCCACACCTCTCATCCTGAGCCACCCTGCAGAGGGCTTTGGACCAGGAGTGACACTCCTGTCTACTGCCAGCCCTTATTCTGCCCTGTCCCATAAGACTGACCAGGAGCCCTTCTCAAAGGGATAAGGTAGTGGCTTTGGGAAACACAGGCCCAGAAAGGTGATCACTGTGTGTTCTTTCTCATATGCAGATTCACACCTCAGAGTGAGGCTTTCCACGTTTAAGTTGAAGTGAGAGTCAGCAGAGGCCAAGGTGCAAGAAGGAAGCCATAGGGAGGCGGAGCCCTCAAAGGTGGAGATAATAAAGCATCTGTGAAGTCAGAGTCCAGAGGGAGATATTTGTGTAGTTTAAACTGAGAAGGAAATGAGAAGGGATAGGGTAAAAAAGAGGTTGGAAGGAGGGTTAATCAACCTCATGAAGATTCCCAATTTAAAGAGGAAGGAAAGGGGAGGATAGAGGGAGGATCTGTGTGAGGGGGCACTGAGAGGAGTGGGGGTTGATATTGGGATGTTAAACAAACAAACAAACATATACATAAAATTTTTAAAAAGTCATGCGGAAACCAACTACTTTATAAGTTAATTAAAATATACCTAAAAATTTAAAAATCATGTATATGTATGTATGTATGTATGTATGTATGTATGTAAAGCTGCATCATAGGTACAGAAGACAGCTAAAGCAGATCTATCTTTGAGAAGAGGGAGGTGGCACCTCTTGGGTGTTGGCTATCTCTGTGGTCCATAGCTCAAGCTACTACAGTAAGGTGTCACTAAGCACTCTCAAGAAGATGCATGAATAGACCAGGAAGGGGTTAGACAGTCAGCTCTCTCCCAGGTTCCAGGGTGAGTTTTCCTGGGCAGCATGTCATGTCTGTTTCTGCTCAGAGATCTAGAGGCCATCCTTGCGCAGGAAACAGCCTCCTTGGTCAGTTGAAGATCAATGAGAGTTCCTGACTCGAGAGGTGGTTAATGACTACATGGGACATCTATTACCAAGCCTCGTAACAGGTGCTCAATCTCAGGACTCAAATGATGGAAACCAACTCTCTCACATGTCCTCTCATCTCCATATAGGCCATATGCCATGAGCACGTGCACGCGTGCATGCACACACACATACAAACAAATCCTTAGGTATTGTCAAGGTGTTTCCTTGGGTTTAAAACCCCACAGAACACCCCTCCCCCTAGTAAGCCCCTCCTCCATGCCATGGCCCTCACCCACATTCTTTACCACCTTTTCCCAAAAGTATCTCAGACTCCAATAACAGGAAATTACTTGTTGTCCCTTGAATCCCCATTGTCCGCTGAGAGCCATGGCTGGGATTGAATTTCGGGAAGATTAATACAGGCTTGGATGAAAGTTTTGTTTGAGTTAAAGTTCAGAGAGGCCAAACCATTGGACACACACAGAGAGGACATGCACACCTGCAGGTATGGTAGGCTATGGATTTCCTGTGTAGAAACACAGGTGAAAATAAAGGCAGTAGGACTCGGTGAAGGTGGGAGTGAGGAAAGCGAGGCCATGGGGAGGAAGACTGTGCAGGCTGGAAGCACTGGTTACAATCATTCATCCTCTAGTACTTAATGCGTGCATTGCAATTTTGCAAGGCTCAGTCTAGACCCAGCTGTCTGAGGTCCGAGATAGAGTTATCTTCATTTTGTGAATATCTAACAGCAGCACTGAAAACTTCAGTGAAAGTGGGGCATCTGTACTTACAACTGGAAAGGAAGCAAGAAGATGGGGAGTTCAAACCCAGCTTGGTTACATGGAGAGTTTAAGACTGGACCAAGATACATAAGAGAGTGTTTCAAAAAGCGAGCAAGTAAGCAAGCAAGCAAGCAAACAAAAACAAGAGAGGCTGCTGAGAATCTGCTCACATGGAGGTGAGGCCAAGAAGCAGAGGAGAAAGCCAGATCTTAGGGCTGGGCTACAACCTTCAAAGCTGGACCTCTCCTAGTGACCTGTCCTGCTCCGCTGCCCACAATGCCACAGACTCCTAAAACAGATCCACACTGGACACCAAGTAAAACTGTTAGCCATGAGGGACAGTTCCCATTTCAGCAGTAAGAATTCCTGAACATTCTTCAAGCTTTTACACTGTCTGCCTGTGCTGACCCAGCACCTAGCTGTCTCCTCACTGATACGTGTCTCCCAGAGGCAGAGACCAAACAGACAACTCTGTATCTTTCTAACTTCTTCATACTTTTCTATGGTAAACAGTTTAGAATATGCCTCTTTTGAAGTTAATTGTTTTTTAGTTTTAGTTTTGTGTGCGTGCGTGCGTTCGTGCGTGTGTGTGCACGTGCGTAGGGCAAGGGTTAATGTGTACAGACAGGCAGACAACTGTGGAGACCAGAAGATGGCTTTAGATCTGAAACTGTCTTTTTTTGTTCTGAGTAGTCAGAGCTCAGCCCTGGTCTAAATAAGATGCCAATAAACTGTAGCTAACCACAAATATATACTGAAGGTCAGTGGTTTACAAGACATCGTGCCAAGGATTACACACACAGCTTTTCATTTACTGCTTACTGTGATCTCTGAGGCATTTCTAGCCCCATTTTATGGAGCAGGAAAGAGAGGTTCAGGGAGCCAATGTTTCTCACTGGAGGCCAAGCCACTCAAAGAGCACTGGGTCTCACCTACAAACCTAAGTTTTCTGACTCCAGAACCCAGCTCTAAATATGAGTTGATAGAAGCATGGACAGTCCTGAGGTTTCATTTGGCGTAATGTAGCTTTGTCATCAGGCTAAGCTCTGGGTCATTTCAGAGTACTCAAAAAGTGGTTGAGAAATAGTGCCCCATTCCCACCACCCCAGGTGATGTGACCCCACAGTCTCCATTTCTCATTTCAAGCACCTGTCCTTCTAGAGTATGCACAGGACTTTCTGGGCAGCTGATGTCTCTAGTCTCTGAGCTGAAGCGTGGATACCTGGTAGCTCTCGCTGCCAAAACCACCTGCCTGCTGACTCGGGGCCTGGGAGATGGCACAGTGGAAAGTGTTCGTTGTGCAAGCGTGAAGACCTTTGGTAAATTTCTAGAATATATGTAAAAGCTTGGCATGACCATCTGTACCTGAGGAGACGGAGATGGAAAAGTTCATGGTGCTTCTGGTCAGCCAGTCTAGCTGAATCAGTGAACTCTAGGTTCAGGGAGGAACTGCCTTTTAAAATAAGATGGAGTGCAACTGAGGAAGACATCAGATACTGTCACCTGGCCTTCGCATGCTTGTACATGCTCATGTGTATACACACTCATGAACGAGCTTGCACGGACACACACACACACACACACACACACACACACACACTAACCCTCAGATGGGACAGGATAGCACACTCTATAGTCTCGAATTCTATAATCCCAGAATTCAAGAGATCAAGGCTGGAAGATGACAAACTGGAGGCCAATGTTGACTGTGGGGAAAGACTCCATCTCAACACTCAAACCAAACCAACAACAACAACAACAACAACAACAACAACAACAACAACAACAGCAAATCTCAGTCAGTTCTTAACCACAGATTTCTACCTAAGTTAGCTCCCTAGCTTCTTCTACAGGCACATTTTTTTCCACTCAAAAACACAGTTTTAAATGTAAGGAAGCAAGCCTCCACCCCGAAAGCCAGTTTTCATAAACAAGAGCCTTTAAACACAAAGGCCAGGAGGCCAAGGCAGATAGCACTTAGAACTGGACAGAGGAGGAGGGGCTGTTAGATGCAGCGAGTCAGAAGTTACTGGATACCTCTCATCATCACCCCATGTTACACATTCCCCATGGGTCAGACAAGCATGAGCAGCCTAAGCCACCATCTTTGCCTCCTCCAGTCTTTCTGGAGCCAGTGAGCATACTTAACTTTGGATATTACCTTTGGCTTCTTCCTCTAGTACCCTTTGGTAGCTATCCAAGGGCAATCCGTGGGAACTGGGGTAGCCATGGCCTCCTGCCCAGGGCTGAGTAATTCTGGAGACATTTTTCAATAGTACAAGTCTCTGGTACTTTGGTTGTACTCATGCCAGAGAAGATAGGGTGTTCCTCCTCCTGGACAGCCTTCTTTCCTCAATCTTTCTGATAACTGCCTTCTGAAACCAGGACTCATCCATCCCTCAGGGCTGCTCAGGGCTGTTCAGTGCAGGGACTTCGTTTCTCAGTCAGTCCCTTGAGGCTCTCATATCCAGTGTTCTGGGGCTGGGCCAAGTTATCCTGCTTCTTCTGGTGACATCACAGCCTCTAGCAATGGGCCAACTGCCATGGTGCTTCCCCAGGCAAGAGATGGCTTTCAGGCTGCAAGAGGCTGAAAGCAAACCAGAGAGGAGGCAGGAAGGCTGGCCGGTATGAGTAGGCTTAGAGGAGGTTATTTCTACTGGGATGTTCAGGAGCTGGGCCCACAAATATGAGAGAATGCTTGCTACATGGCAGGTCTCCTGATACGTTAGACCAAGTGAGCCACACTTAGAGTCAACTCAGCCTATGTCCAGGTCTGCTCTACCACTCTCAATAACACTGCCAGTCATGGGTTACTTCTAGTTTCACTTCTGTTGCTGTGTAGATGTCATGACCGAAAAGTAGCTTAGGGGAGGAAGGGTATTTTTAACTTACACTTCTGGGTCGCTGTCTATCACTAAGGAAAATCAGAGTAGGGACCCAAACAGGATCCTGAAGCAGAAACCATGAGGAAACAGCTTGCTGACAGACTCTCTGACACCTTCACTCATGCTCAGCTACCTTTCTTATGCAACCCAGCTATGTTTCATATGTTAAGGGAATGGTACCACTCACCTACAGTGGTCTGGACCCTCCTACATTAACTAACAATCAAAACAATGCCCTATAAACAGGCTCACAGGGCAGTCTGATATTCACAATTCTTTAGTTAAGAATTCAGTTAAAGGGCTGGAGAGATGGCTCAGCCGTTAAAGGCTAGGCTCACAACCAAAAATATAAGAATTCAGTTAAAATATTCAAGTGACTCTAGGGTATTTCTAGTTGACAATTTCAAGGTTGTTGTGGCCTGCCAGACCATCACAGACACACAGAGAGCCACACACTGCAGGGCACTGGAGGTACACAGTGATCTAAGGGTTACATCATGGAAACCGTCAAGGCAGTGTCCTTGGGTCTGACACCTGGATAAGTTTATAGCCTTACCCATAGATTTACTTGTTTCTCAGGATGTCTGTCACAACAAAACTTGCTATCAGACTGTAGGGTATCTATAACTTCAGAACTAATATAAGCCTTCTGGCTCTGCCTATGACACTTTTGGTGTGCATTTGTGTGTGTGTGTGTGTGTGTGTGTGTGTGTATACATTTCTGTGTGTACAGGTACACATTTGTATATTCATGCAAAGGTCAGAGAACAACTTCACAGGTGACTTTTACTTTGTCTTAAAGTATGCATGTATGCACATATGTATGTATGTATGCATGTATGTATGTATACCTATATTACATATATACATAACATACATGTGTACAATGTAAGTTATGTATATATGTAATATAGGTAATGCATATATGTGACACATGTATATAATAAGTAATGCATGTATGTATGCAATGTATGTATGTATGTGTGTGTGTATGTATGTATATATGTATGTATGTACGTACATATGCATTTTTGAGACAGGGTCTCTCAATGGCCTGGAACTCACCAGGAAGGCTAGGCTGGAAGGCTAGTGACTCTCAGAGATTCTCCTGTTTCCTAGCTCTTGGATTACAAGCATGGGCCATCACACCAGAATATTTTTAGATGGGTTTTGGGGATCAAACTCTAATCCTTATGCATATAAAACAAACACTTTGCCAGTCCAGCTATCTTTACAGTCCCTAGGAATGTTCTTGATGTCACTATTTTGGAACCTAGTGCCTGGAAGAGTAGAATGAAAAGGGGGAAAATGAGGCTTCCCATCCTGTACTGCACAGGATGGAGCCCAGAAGGATGGAAAGACTCTGTGGTCCAAATGTCAATAGTGCCAAGGCTGAGAATCCCTAGTTTCTGGAGTGAGGCCAGATGAGAGAGGGCGGAGATCCAGGGAGTCCTCAGAAGCTTTTGAGAAATAACAAATACCATGCTGAAGCTTTAGAGAGAAACTCCCAAGACCTCAGCTGGAGCCAGTAAGTGACCACAATTAGAGCTAACTAGGTGAATTCTTGAATTAAGATGGCAGAAGAGGAAGTAGAGATGGAGAACCAGCAACCAGCAGAGAAGTTCATTTTAGACATTTCCACTCATCACCTCCCATCTCGAGTCCATCGTATGACAACTGCATACATGGCAGTCACTTCCAGGAAAGCAGTGTGCTACGAACACTCATTCTTCTGTGTACAGGCCTTTATTTTTTTGACTTTGCTAAGTTCTTCATCTTAACAAAAATTTAATTGCATCACACAGGAAACACATAAACCTTCTTTGGGTCTGCAGTCAGTACAGGAAAGGCTAAGAGAATAGAAGCCCATGGTGTCTCTCGTAGAATTTCTAATGTTTTTATTTCTGGGATGATCTGTGAACTGGCATGACAGACATGCTTGACACATTTTTATGATTTTTGTGAATGTTGGAAGATCTTGTTTAACATTCTTTTAGTGTACAGAAAGGGGTTGTGAGATTAGGCTTGAATGTGGTAAGATGGGTTAGTGTTTCTATATAACAGACAACAGAGAGTTAGGAAAAATCTATACAGGCTGGCAGTCTGAGCCAGACACTGTGAGAAGACAGGTGACAGCCAAGCAGAGAGGCATCTAAATTAAGGAGACTATAAGTGTGTACAAGTGTTTATTTGTCTGTGAACATGTGTGCAGGTGTGGACATGTGTATGTGGGGATGTGCACATATGTGAACATGTGTGAACACATGTGTGCAGGTATGTGTTTAGATTTCTTTGCATGTGTGGACATATGTGTACAGATATGTGGATAGGTATAGACACAAGTATGTACATGTGTGAATGTGTATAAGTAGGTGTGTGTAGGTATGTTTGCATGTGTGGTACATGTATGTATACAGGTATGGACACATATGCGTATTTAGGTATGTGTACAGGCATGAATATGTATGTGCAGGTGTGCAGGTGTGTAGACATTATGCATATATATATGCGTCTGTATGGGTGTGTTACATTGTTTATGTCTTTATGAGTGTGTATATAGGTATGTACATATGTGCAGGTGAGCACATAGGTGTGCATACATTTGTGTGTATGTGTGTGTATATATGATGGGTGTAGATATAGGTGTGTATAAATGTGTATATACACTGTATGTGTATAAATAAGTGAACATTGTACATATGTATATATGTATGTACAGTTGTATATACAGGTATGTTTGCAGGTTTGTACATTGTGAATAATGTAGGTGTGTATACATGTGTGTGAACATTGTGCATGTGTGTAAATATTGTGCATATGTATGCACATATACACATGTGTGCAAAGGTGTATGAACATTGTGCACAGATATAGGTATGTATAGAAGTATGTGCATAAATGTGTGCAGACATAAACACATGTGCTCACAGATATGTAAAAGTATGTGAACACATTTGTGTGGATGCATACAAGCGTGTATACATTGGGTAAGTGTGTATATATATATATATATATATATATATATATATATATATAATGTGTATATAGGTGTGCCTATGAACATATGCTGTTGGTAGAGGGATGGTTAAGGAAAATTTGTTATCTGTCATACATGCTGATGGGAGGTTTCTACAGGGCATCATTGTAGTAATTTGTCCATGCACAAATTAGTCTGTACATGTGTAATCCAAAGTCAGAGTGGGGGCCAGTGAGATGACTGAGGGTAACCACTTTTATGGATCAAGCCCGATGACCTAATTTGATCCCCAGATCCTGTGGTGAAATGAGAGAGCTGACTTCTGAAAGTTGTCCTCTGACTTTCATGCATGTGTAGATGTATATCCTGTATATTTATTATTACACTAGTAGTAGTGTAGACAGAGGTCAGGGAAAGCTAAGGGTAGTGGCTCATACCTGCAATCTCAGTTTTCTTGGAGGCTAGGATATGAGGACTTTCAGGAGCTTTAGACTGGCCAAGTCTACACAGTGCCTTTCAGGCTAGCCTGGGCTGCAAAGTGAGTCCTTTTATTCAGATACAAAACAAAACAAAGCAAAGCAAAGCAAAACAAAACAAAACCTTCTTAAATCAAGCCTCAGATTCTTGGCGGAACCCAGCTAGAATAGGGTGAATCCTTGAAGCAGAGGGATCTCTATGGGAGAATGGAGAGGGTGAGCCCTGGAAGCCACCAGGTTTTAGGGGCCAAAGGAGAAAAAGACATAGTAAAACAAGCGGAGGAGAGATTCCAGGAACCATAAGAGGACAAGAAATACATGTTGTCATAGAAACAAAAGACATGAGGTTTCCTGAGAAGGAAAGAGCAGACAATGGCATTAGAGTTAGAGAGTTAGAGAGAGAGAGAGAGATGCCAGTAGATTCAGAGAGTGCTGGCAGACTAGATAGTCAGCAGCATGGTAGAAAGAGAGCCTTAAGAGAGGAGCTTCCCCGGCATCTGTACCTTCAGCCATTCATAGCCACTGAATACAGACTACATCTACACAGCAGTCTCTTGTGAGGATCTGAGGACCTGTGCTTTACCCTGTCCTCTAGGAGCTCACAATCCATCACAGAGATGCAAAACTCTATGCAGTGTGCTCATTCCTTCTTCTTTGATAAAAACCTGTATTAGTTTGTAGAATCACATCAGGACAGGCTTCTTGGAGGAGGTGTATCTAATCTGATTTTCAAAGGAATGAAGGATAGGTAGAAGCCAAGACTGGGAAAATGAGTGTATTAGTTACTTTTCTATTGCTGTGATAAAAGTCCATGACCAAGACAAGATACATAAGAAAGAGTTGAACTGACTTTTCAGTTTCAGAGGGGTGGGTGGAGTCTCTGATGGTGGGGTGAAGATGTGGCAAATGGTTCTTGGAGAAGGAGCTGAGAGCTCACACCTTGGTCCACAGGAGGAGGCAGAGAGAGACACACTGGGAATGGTGGAAGTCTTTTGAGAACTCAAAGCCCACCCTCTTTCAACAAGACCACTCTTCCCCATCCTTCACAAACAGTTCCACCAAATGGAGACCAAGTACTCAACTATATGAGCTTATGGGGACCATTCTTTTCAAACCACCCCAGAAGATGGCCATTGGTGGAAAAGAAAATCATTTCCAGGCAGAGGGATCAGTGGGAAAAATCATTAAAAGTCAGAGAAATTAATATTGAGAAAGTTGGTGGGACAGAAGTGAGTAGTTTAATTCCAGCAGCGGTCAAGATGAGGATGGTGGGTGCCACTGTTTTGTGAGCAGTGTTTGAACTTGAATCTGAAATACTCAAAGCTGCACATCTTTGAGACTTCGGGTTCAGAATGAGTCTGTGATGCAGTGAGCCAGCAGCTCACATCTTAAACTCCACAAACGCTCAGACGATTTGTTGAATTAATAAGATGTGAAGTCGGCGAATCTCACTCAGTGAAGATTTGAACTCATGAAATATTGGTGCAAAGCAGAGGCCGAGAGGGGAGAGGAGGGGTAAGATTTTTATCTGTTGCCCTCTTTAAAACATTGACCTCTCTCTAAGGTCATGGATTCCTAGTTATGTCAGCTCATAAAAGGTGAGGGGCAAGTTAGACAGACCTCCCCCTAGCACACCACCACATATTTTCTCTCTCTCTCTCTCTCTCTCTCTCTCTCTCTCTCTCATTTCTGTCTCTATATCTCTTCTCTTTCTATCTCTGTTTCAGTTTGCTCTTCCTCCTCTCCTCCTTTCTCTCTTCTCTTTCCTCTGTTGTCCCCTCCCTGCCCCCTGTTTTCTTTCTTTTCTTTCTCCTTGTCCCCTTTCTATTTTCTTCTCTTTCTCCTTTCTCTTCTCCCCCTCTCTCTTTAACCCTCTCCTCTCTCTCTTTCCTCCTCATCCCCACACTCTTTCCATCTGTCCTTCTGATTTACACTGATGTGGACTGAGCTCACACAGCACCACATATACATTTGTGCTATTGTCCCCAGGGCCTGCTGCAGAAATACCTACCATAAGTACTTGCTGGAAGATGAGTCACACAGCGGAATGCAGATGATAACTTTCAGAGAACAGACACAGAGATACATACTATCAGCAAAATCCAGAATATGGAAATTTCAAAATAAATTGACAGTATCTTCAATAAATACATGGCAAGGGAAATTTTCTTTTAAGTAAAAAATAAGACCCCATAGATTCCATAGGATTCTGCAGATGTATAACGTCAATGTCATCCTATGACCTTCACAGTATAGGGATTTGAATAGTTTAAGGGAGTCTTAGACTCCCACATTGTTCTAGTTTGATTTCTAATACTATGCTAAAAACTCTGTGACCAAAATCAGCTTAGGGGATGTAAGGGTTTATTTGACTGACACTTGCAGATCCCCAGCCATTATTGAAACATGTCTCAGCAGGAATTCAAGCAAGAACTTTAAAGCAGAAACCATGGCGTGTGCTGTTTGCTGGCTTACTCTCAGCTTCATGCTTAGCTAGCCTATTTAGCAGCCTGTAATCACCTGCCCAGGGAATGGTATTGCCCATAGTGGGCTAGGCCCTCTTATATCAAACAACACTCAAGACAATGCCTCAGAGAAGCCCAGAGGATAATCTAGTATGTGCAATTTATTAACTGAGATTCCCTTCTCTCAGGTGACTCTGGGCTATGTCAAGTTGATAGTTGAAGCAAACTAGGACACATAAGATGTTAAGCCTGGCAAGATATTTAATATTTAAATATGTGTTAACTTTTTATGTGTGATAATGAGGATTTGGTCATTTTTAATAGGAGTACTTCACAGAGATACTGAAATATGAATGAATACAAGGAGAGTGTCTAACATTTGCTTCAAAATAACACATTGGGATGTGTGTTGGGAATGACTGTAGGAAAGACAAAAACCAACAGTAAATTGTAATATGGTGATGGGTACACGGTGTTGAGGAGGGTCATGAAAATGTTCTTACATTTATTTTTATATTTTTAACACGTTGTGTGTTAAGAGGGTTGTACATGTGAGTGCAAGGTCAGTGGAGGCCAGAATATGTTGGCGGCCCTGGAGATGGAGTTACAAATGGTTATGAGCCATCGAATGCAGTTGCTGGGAATTGAACCTGGGCCCTTCACCTGGGGATCTTGGCAGACTAGCTATTAGAAAGGGATTGGAAGACAATGAGGCAATACCAGGAGCTTTGTAGGAGCCACAGAGAAGAAGCCAAGCACCAGAGGACCAAGCCCTCAAGTGTGGTTGTGACACAAAGGAAACAGCAGTAGCTAATCCCTCGTTTCTTCAACGCTCTTAGTCTTTAGTCAGAATCATTTAACTTACAAGTATCACCAGTATAATGAGAGATGGAGCTACATGTCTTGGTTGCTTGGTCTGGGCCAGCCTCCATTAAGCACGCTGAGCATCCTCCCAGCCCTTGTGAGACTGGTGGGATTGCTAAAAGCAAGGTAGAAACTTGCTGCATGTCAGCATGGGATGCAGTGAGCATGCAGTGTTGAAGAAGATCTTTTAAGGGAGTCTTGATTTCGAAGAGGTTGTCATTTAGTGAGCAGTGAAGCAAAGAACTAGGCGTGTGACGACTGCTCTAAAAATTAGTGGGGGCTGCAGAGATGGCTCAGCCGCTGAGAGCATTCGGTGCTCTTCTGAAGGGCTGCAGTTCTGTTCCTCGCACACAGCCACCTGTGGCTTCAGTTCCAGGGGACTCTGCATCCTTTTCTGGCATCCTCAGGCACATGCACTTGTGTACAAATACACACACACACACACACACACACACACACACACGGACACACACGGACACAGATGCACAATTAAAAGGGAAACAACAATTAAGAAGGATTAACCAAGTGCATATGGAAACAACACAACTCTCAAGTATCTCCCTAAGAAAAGAATGTTAAGACCTGAAGCATGAAGAGCAGTGAGTGGGTGGAGTGGAAGAGAGAGAGAGAGAGAGAGAGAGAGAGAGAGAGAGAGAGAGAGAAAGAGAGAGAGGGAAGAAGACAGAGTGGGTAGGGTCTAAAGACGACATCAGGATGCAAATTCAATCAACTGACAGGTCGGAGGAATGGAACAAGCATCAGTCTAGCGTGGACAATACCAGCTCAGAGCGTCTGGGCCCTGTGTTGATGGTCATGTGCATGGCTGTTGGGAGAGAGAACTTCTGAATACATGCGGACCTGTGGTGATAACATTGTGCGATGTTTCCATGAAACCTTTTTCTTCTTTCTTTCTTTTTTTCTTTTCTTCAAGGGAATATCGACATCCAAGGTCTTCTGAGGTCCTCTGGTGACACGACAATTGACGCAAACCCAGGTAAGTGGGCTGTGCTCACTTCTCCCTCTCTGTGGAGACAGGCTGCAGCGCATGACTCATGGTGCTTGTCTGAAATGACCACCTCCCACACGAAGAGCTAATTGAGGGGGCTGAGTGTGAACTATGGCTTTTGCCTCAATTGGTTTATATAGTAACGAACATAAGACACAAGAGAAACTGAAACCACAGCTACACGGCAAAGCCAAACAAAACTGATGACGTGGCTGCCCTGCGATTTGTTAGTTGGGTGGGCACTCAACCAATTGAAGCAATAAGCTGGGGGGTGACTCTCAACTGGATTTCTAGTGTACTTTCTGAAAGGTACAGGCAAAAAATGCTAACAACTCAAAAGCATATAAATTGGTGGAAAAAGTCTCTCCCACTGTATCAACTAGTGCATTCTGTCACCTCCTGAGCTTCGGGAAGCACAGGAAACCGACCCAGCCCATCTACTTACCTCTGGCCAAGAGCACAAGCCTCTGCAATGCAAGTGCACGAGGGGTGGAATCCCCAGACCGAAGAGAAAAGGCATTGATCTTTTTCTTAGGCCAGATTAGCCTTTCTGTATCCAGTTGGCCTGGGTAGGTACCCAAAGTCATTTTCCTGAAAGGGACTTTTGCATATGTGTCCACTTGTGTGTTTAATTGCTGACAGTGTCTTACCAGGTGGAAAAAAAATCAGCAGTCAGCCTTTCTGGGGTGTATATTCCAGCAGGGGAGGAGTTGAGGATCTGGTAAGAAGTTTTGCCTTCAGGTTCACATGTTTGAACACTTTGTCCCCAGTTGGTGGCACTGTTTAGGGGAGGTTGTAAAGCCTCTGAAAGTGGCCCCTGGCTGGAGGAAATGGGTTGTTTATTAGACATAAAGTGCAGTGAGCCAGACTTATAGGTCATAACTGCAGTCTGAGCCCTCCCTATATAAGATAGAGTACCTGGCAGAAGAATGAAACAAGGGTCCCATAAGTGGAAGAGACTTGGAAGGCTGGCAATAAAACAAAGCCTAGATTCAGGAGAGCAGGAAGAGGGAGAGATACAGAGCTGAGACCAAAGGAGGAGTGGAACCCAGTCCAGAGAACCAGCTGAGTTGAATAAAGATTCTGATGAATGAGGGATGTCGTGGGGGAGGGGCACTCAGTAAGGCAGGTTAGGTGGCATAGCTTAGGTGGCAGACTGGAGAACTAGGCTAAAAGAGCCAAGGGTAGAAACTCAACAATCCATTGGGATCTTTGACAGCAACTAAAGCAAAAGATGTTAGTGGCATGGGTCAGAACCAGAAGAGAGGGTTCAGTGAAAAGAAACTGAAGTAAAGACAGAGAGATTGCTCAGTGGTTAGGGGTGCCTACCCCTTTTCTAGCATGGCTTCCTTTGGTTTTTAGCATCCATGTCAAGTGGCTCACAACTATCTGTATCCCCCAGTTCTAAGGGACCCTGCACTTTCCTCTTTGTAAGAACTGCCTTACCGTGGCATATGCCCACACAGACACACATACAAGCGTAAACCAAAATAACAAAAATTTTGCATGCACATGGTATACATACATACAGACAGACAGACAGGAAAAACACTCATGCACATAAAAATGCAATCAATAAATCTAAACAAAGTTGCTTGAAAAAGTAACAGAACTAAATCTTTATTTAAAAAGGAATTAATTTATTTTGAAGGTTGAAAAGTAGAGTTAGAAAAGTGGCTAGAGGTAGGAAGTGAGAGAAGATTCCAGATTACACCCAGGCAACTAGGGGGATGGGGTTGTCATTAATAAGGCATACTTGTTGGGAAGAGACTTTCATGAGCTCATTTTTAGACATATGTTTAATTTAAAATGCCTATTAAACATTCAGGTGGAAATGTCAAGTCGGAAGTTAACTATGGGGCTGTGGAGTTGAGGGAAGAAATCCAGGCTCTGGCTGTGCATTTGTTCTCATACGGACGCCCTTTAAAGCAAGGAGCCTACAGGAGAACAGCCTGGAAGTGAGTATAGATGAGAAAGCAAACAGTACAAGGGCTCAAACAGCGGATGTCTGAACATAGAGGTTCATGGATGTGCAGATGACCGGTCAAGCCAGAGGGTCAGGAAAGCCCTCAGAAGAGTGAGAGAAAGCCAGAGGGGGTGATCCATGCAGATACCGAAGAAGCAAGTGCTTCTGGACCAGGAGGGACACTGTCCAGTGAGACTCGAGGGAAGGACGAGGCTAGGATTGAGAATTATCCATTTGGCTTGGTGCAGCCCCATTCGTAGCCTCACAAGATCAGCTTTTGCAAAGAAGTTGAGAAGAAAAATGTGCTGACTGATAGAGGGAACGGGTGCGGAAGGAGAGGCATTAGAGGCAGCAAATTTAGACTCTGTTCCCGGAAGAGAAGTGGAGAAAGGAAGCCATTAACCGAGAGGAAGAGGCGTGGAACAGCTGTGTGTACACTGAGGCAAATGTTACCACAGAAAGGCCTGATGGAAAGGGATTCCGGAACGACGCCCTGTGTAGGTGCGAGGGTCGAGATGTTCTTTTCCAAATACTTCGTTTCTGTCAGGTGGGGAGCAAAGTTAGAAGCTGTGAGTCAGGATGAAGGCGAAAGTGTTGGGGATTTGAGAAGAAATGAGAAAGCATGGAATGATAAATGCCAGTGGGAATCAGACTGGACCAAGGATTTGAAGCCTGTGTCCAGGCAGCCTAGGAGCCTGCAAATCATGGGCTGAGAGAGAAATCAAGAACTTAGTGGAAGTAGATTTTTTATTATTTATTTGTTTGTTTATTTATTTATTTATTTATTTGGTGTTGCTCAAGTTCTATCCCTAACTGGGTGAATAGTTAAATTTAACTGGGAGGCTGTAATTCAGGTATACGGATATGATTTATTTAGGAGGGTAGGGCATGGAGAAATGAGGTAGAGAGTATCAGAGAGTGCAGCTGTCCTGGCTGAGCATGTGTCCCTCTGAGTAGACAGTGGAGTGAGGCCACAGCAAGGGGCCATGAAAGACAATGTAAATGTTTTAAGATCAGTGGAGTTGAGAGAACAATTGAGGTCAAAGGGAGTGTAGGCAATAAGCTGCAAGCACAGGGGCAGGGCTAGGCTTGGAAGGGACAGCGCTTGGAAACTCTAAAGTGATGGGGGTCTACTGAAGTCTAGGTTGCAACAACATGACAAGATTACAAGAGGGGAATATAAGGAAAGAAAGGCCAGGATGCTACAGTGGTGGATTCAGACAGAGCTCATCATGACTCAGAGTCAGGACACTATGCACTCAAGTTCTTTCCAGAGCCAAGATGTCTTCTTACTCCTATTCTTTATCAATGTTATTTATTATTATCACTATGTAATCAAAACTGGGGCAGACATTGGCTCTGTTTACTAATATTCATTTCCTATTTTAATAAAAATGGAGATACACACATGAACCTTATATGTCCTCAAAAAGACACACAATATACTGCTGGATGGATATATATATATATACACATATATATACATATATATATATACATATATATACATATATATATGTTTATATATATATGACATATACAAATTTGTATATATGTTATATATACATTTACTAAATATATTATTTACATATGTCATTTTTCTGTTGCTGTGACTGAATACCCCAACAATAAAAGAATTTAGGGAAGAAAGTCTTTATTTTGGCTTACAGTTCTGGAGAAAGTACAGTCTATCATGATGGAAAAGGCATGGTAGTAGGAGAAGGAGGCTGGCTGATCACATTTTCAACCACACACAGGAAGCAGAGAGTGAACAGGAAATGAAGCTTGACCATAAAATCTGACACCCTGCCCCCAGTGATGTGCTTCTTCCAGCAAGGTTGTACCTCCTAAAGTTTGTACAGCTCCTGGAAACAGTGACACCTACTGGGAACCAAGTACCCCAACACATGTGCCTGTGAAGAACACTTGTCATTCAAGCCTCCACAGAATGTTATATACACATATGCATACATATATGCTATGCAATTACAATGCCTATATATTAGGCATACATGCGTGTGCCCTGAAAGTTAGGTGTAGCCATGTGAATTGATCTGGCAAATTGCATGAGGATAAGTGACAAAGGTCACCAGAGGGAACATTTATTCAGCATGCTTACACTTACCCTGACATTTTGAGCTGGAACGCACTTATTGACATAGAAGTAGTTGTCTCATGTGCCGATTGTGACATGGATACTCTGTCCCAGAAACTCAGCCACCCTTGTGCTGGACAGTGTGTAAGAAATAACTCAGAGTGAATACTTCAGTGTGTTTTTTTCTCAGTGCATTAGAACGTGGCCTTCTCTGTGTGTTTGCTGCACTACTTTATGGCTGGCCCTGTGACAGCAGTTGAGGTTTCAGAGGTGAATAAAGTTGTCTGTGCTGTCAAGGTGTGGGAGAATAAGGTACAAGTTTGGGAGCAATAACAAAGAGGGCAGGTGCCAGGGAGTCAGGCCACTATGGCTCTCCGTCTCCTCACCTAAGTTTGGCATTTAAAGCACAAACTCCACAGTTATATCCTAGTCTTAGTTCTCTGACTCTATTTAAGTTCCTTGGTTCATCAATGTTGAGTGACATGTGTGCTGAGTAACAGGTCTCGGGCCAAAAGGAAAGCACACTGTTGATGAAGACAAGGACCCTTGCCCTCACCAGGATAGATGGTTTATTAGAGTGGGTGTTAAATATTTAATTCGTTGTGGGACTGAGTGTTATGGAGGAGCAACAGACAACAGAAAACCAAACCTGGGTTCATCCAGGAAATTGGTAGCAGCAGAGGCAGGAATTACCCATCTTGGGATTCTGAGTGCTTAGATACCCTTATACACAGAGAGTATGGTCTCTGTGGGGCTCTGGATCAATGATTTTGATTCCAAGAATCAAGAGGTGTGGCAGTGGACTGAGGGCCAGGAGGTCCAGAAGGCAAAGACTAGCTACTCAAGGCTCCAACCCAGGCTTGGAGGTTGGATAAAAACCCCAGTGGCAACAGGACATATCTGCAGGAAATATTCCTTGAAGGTAAAATTTACAAGTCTTTCTTTTCAACGGTGCCCTAGCAGTAGACAGCAGGGAGCCAGAAGGGGTGTTTGTAGGTCCTATCATCAGAAGATGAGAGAAGAAGGGTGGTTGGCAATGATGGCTTGTAAGACACGGAAAGATTCAAACATTATTTTTAAAGTGAAATTCAATTTAATTTGTGATCACGGTTGATATGGTGGTAATGACAAGGCAGGATTTAAAGGTAATTCTAGTTATTCAAACAGCTAAATTGATGGCAGTCACAAGACTGATAAGGAGAACTCCTTCTAGATGAGAGAGAATGAACCTGGAGCCACGAACAACCTGAGATGTTCCAGTGGTCTTGTGCTTCTCGGGCTTCTTCTGAGTGCTGTGCTGACAGTGACACCCATTCCTTCTCAGTCCCTCCGCCCGACTGCTCAGAATCATCAAGCTCAGCATCTTCCTAAGATCCTTCCCCTCATAAGCTTCCTTCTCTCTCAACCCCACCCTTTAGGTAATTACCGACTTGCACTCTGTCATTATAAACAGAATATTTTGAATTCCAAGGGTTTTATACAAACAGAATTATATAGAGTGTGTTCTTTTAAGGAACTAGTCCTCCAATAAATATTTGAGCACTTCAGCTCTGGGGACAGAGCCAGGAACTGGACAGATGCAGTTTCTACCATTAGGGAGAATTAGTTGACCAAGAGAGGCAGCTGTAGAATAAATAATTTCAGTGAGGCCTGTTGTGTGTTGACAAGAGGAAAAGCATGTATGACATGTGCGCCATGAACATCGAATGGAGAGCTTAGGAGGGACCACGATGTGGGAACAATAGACAGGAAATAAAGAAAGTATGACTTGAATGGAGAAGGGGAGGAAGGCATTGCAGCTGGAGAACATTAGGCTAAGAGCAATGACAGCGTGTTGTCTTTATGGCTTACGTTGTCTTGGGTCTTCCCCTGTAGATGAGTGTTCTTTCCTGAGCCTCATCCAATCGTCCTACTGGTTCATTATTGTGACGGTTTGTATCTGCTTGGGCCAGGGAGTGGCACTATTAGGAGGTGTGGCCTTGTTGGAGTAAGTGTGTCATGGTGGGTATGGGCTTTAATACTGCTGCCTGCAAATGAGGATTCTGCTAGCAGCCTTCAGATGAAGATGTAGAACTCTCAGCTCCTTCTGCACCATGCCTGCCTGGATGCTGCCATGTTCCCGCTTTGATGATAATGGACTGAACCTCTAAATCTGTAAGCCAGCCCTAATTAAATGTTGTTTTAATAAGGATTGCCTTGGTCATGGTGTCTGTTCACAGCAGTAAAACCCTAACTAAGACACTTATCTATCTTCATTTCCTGACAAGACAGTTCCCCCATTATCACTTATGATAACGTCAGCTTAACGCCGGAGAAAGAATTGGGGCTATCTGAACATACAGAACCTGCGGGAGGCCCATCTTGCCAAAACCCAAGTCCAATGCTTTGTATACTCAGATGGTGCTACAGTGCAGAGCTTTTCTGGGATCCTGAGACCCAAACGTGCAGCTGATATGGCCATCAGCACAGAACTCAAGATGAGCAGATGCCTCAACTGTCAAAGACTTGGGCGTGAGAGAAGGGTTCACTGACATATAGACAACTCATGCCACTTAGCACTTGATTACCTCCTGGCAGGAAAGCCTGTTTATGCCATCCTTTACATTTAATGAAGTAATTAATGCTATAAAAAGAGATGAAAATATAAATGTAAGAAAGCATGTTGCATAATTAACAATGTATGCATATGCATGGCAGGGTATTTCTTTCTGGCATACATATGCATATGTCATTAATTGAAACATAATCACTTTGTATTACAGCCAAGTTATAGTTATGAATATAAGTCATGCTCCCTGGATGTCAGATGTCAGCCTGACCCCGGGGTATGTGACACAGGAGAACCAGCAAGGGCCAGGAAAGTGTTGGGCTGAAGAACTGCTGTACTGTCTGGCTTCTAAATTCAGCTCTGTGTGAATTCACTATTGACTTTGCTTTCTCTGGGCCCCATTTCCCTACTTGTAACACTGAGGGTGGGACACCATTTTTGGTATTCATAAAGAATGGTAGCACATCTCTTTCCTCAAACAATTATCTCAAATAAAAATATACCAATAAAACAAACATAAAAGTAGAAACTCCAGCTGGGGAAATGGTTCAGGAGTTAAAGTGCTTGTTTTGTAAGCACGAAGCCAAGAGTTTGAACCTCAGAGTCCAGGTAAAGAAGATCAGGTCAGTTGGCAGACACTTAAAATCCTATCACTGGGGAGAGAAAGAAAGTGGACCCATGGGACTTGTTGACCAGCCAGCCTAGACAAATCTGAGAGTCCCATGTCCTAGTGAGAGACATCCCATCTGAAAATGATACCTCTATAACTCAAAACAAAAGCAAAAACAAAATAAGACAGACAGCCCTTCAGGGTAAAAGTGACCAAGCTATCCTTGGTCGCTCACATGCATGTCCACAGTCACCTGTATATGTGCACCTGAATACACACCCACACTTGTGCATGCATGCACGCACGTATGCACGCATGCATGCAGGCAGAAAGAGGTGATTTGAAGGGTAGACACTGTAGTTAAGTTAGGAGCAGGGCTTTCCTTCTAGTTCCATTTTCCTTCCCCTGCACTCCCTCAGCCTCAATAAGTCTGGTAGTAGGCTAGACCATTAGCCACACAGTGCTTTCTCATTCTTTCAGGAGTGCTGTCCAGAGAAAGTCGGGGGATCCCACCTGGGAATTCAAGAAATCTGAGTTCACATTTACGGGGCTGTGCCCATAAACAGTGTGGCCCACACCAGTCTCCTACTCAGCCTGCTTGTCTTACACTGTTCCTGTCAGGAGAGAAAGCAATCTTTGTCCCTCTTACCCAAACTAAATGACAAACTAGGTAAAGGCTAAACAAGTGCTCTACAGTGGGGGAAGCGTATGGTAGAGATGAACACTCTGTCCTCCAAAGGCTGAGAAGGTGAACGCTTATTTAAACCTGTGTGGTGGTTTTCTCATCAGTAAGATGGGCAGTGCCACAATGGTTGCCACACGCAAACTAACAGATGAATAAAGCTGTCACACTTAAAAGCAATGTCTATATGAAACAAGCATTACCTCATTAATATTGCTATTGTTGTTTTGTGGCACTAAGTGCTTGACCCAGGGCTTCCCATCTGCTGGGCACGCACTATAATTGAGCTATATCCACAGGCCCCAACTCATTTAAGTTTTATTTAAGTTATTAAGTTATATTGGCTATGCTTGAACTTCTGAACCTCCTGCCTCAGTCTCTTGAGCAGCTATGGTACAGGTGTATACCACCATATCCAAGTTTGTTATCACTTCTTTTATTAAAATAAAGACTAATAGAGGACAGCTGGCTGTGGGAAGATGTGGTCTGTATTCTAACTGGGAACCCGCTGCTTCCTAAATGAAATCACTAATCAAATGAAGGGACTGCAGAGAATTCTGCATGTCACACAAGAGAAGACATTAAATGAAACATTGGTGTTCAAATGCGTTGAGATATTAGCAAATATCTGCAAAGATGCATGTAGCTATGCACTCCAAGGACAAGCCTGACTCAAGGAAATATTTGAGAAATGAATCCATGGCCATAAGACGTTTAATTGGGCCAGCCTGGCTTCCTATGTCAGTGTTAATAGAAGCAGAAAGGACTTGGGTTGGCTGGGAGCGGATCACAGATACACAGCTTACCATTCCAAGCTCCCCACTTAACCTCTTTTCATCCCATGAAGCTCAAGAATCCGAGAAAACAGATAACATAATTCTGCACACAAAATTATACACAGACTACACATCACACACATACCCATAGATCACAATCCCCACACCTACACACATCACACAGGTGTAAATATATCACACACATACACCCCCCCACACACATATACCACAAATGTTCAAATGTGGACCATGCATAGTTAACACTAGGCTGTATCACCTTAATCATTTCAAAGACCAGATCTCTGGAGAAATGTCTTACCACAGAGAGACTAGTGTACCTGCTGCCATTCTAAGGATTTGCAAGCAATGAAATTAAACAGCAGTGCATTGATCCTTCTCAAGGAAACTGAAGGTGTCAGGAGCCCATCAATAAGGGCTTTTTGGAAACTCTTGGGTGTATGGGACCCCCAAGTCTGTGGGACTGTGAAAGGCAGCCTGATTTCTGGTTGAGCTAGGTTTGAAACCCTGGTGACTCTGCTGGATCCCCTGCGAGGGACGGTAGGAGTTTGGCCACACTCCCAGAGTCCGGACTCCTGATACGAGGCTGCAACCCTCCATAGACTTGTGTTCTTCAGTCATGTAGGGCAATGCCCCTATCCCCTCCACAGGTAGAGGGCATGACTACAGGTCATGGAGTCTCAAGACAGATCTCCATATTAATGAGGTACCCAAAGGGCAGAAGGGCTTGCTCAATTAAGCTTTCCTTCCCAGACCCTCCTCCCTGTAAAAAGGTATTTAACCTCAGGCCTACCCAGAGGAAAGGAGGTATGGTTTCTCATCTACTTTCCTCCATGACAATAAACACCTTAGAACCCTGGACTGTTTCTTTTCATCGGGATCCACTGCTGTGGGGAACAATGGAACAAGACTTTGCCTACAGAACGGTTATCTAATCTTCTGCAGAAGATCTCTCTGCGTTTCCAGCCACTGCAACCACCAATCCAAGCAAGCTACCCTCGACCAAGTCAAACCAGCATGACAAGCCAAGGACTCCATCCCCGTAGGACAAAACTGGAGTACTCTCCCTCTCTCCCCTTCGGCTGTGGGCCAATCCAGCCCTTGGGCCCCCACTTCGTTCTCAGCTCTTCCGTGGCTTCCAACAGCACCTGGGTGCCCAAGAGCCTGAGAACCAGACATTCCCAGCCACCCTGAAGGTCCAGAGACACTCCCCCTCCAGCTAGCTCTGGCTTCTGAAAGACCTCAGACTGTATTACCCCACCCTCAGAACAGTGTCCTATCAGCTTCTCACAGCCCGAAAGATGCCTGACACCGGTGTGTCATGAGCACAGTCAAACTTCTTGCATAGTGCCTCCCCTAGCGGCCCTAGTCCCCGTGGCAGTGTAGACGTGGGACCCCCACTCTTACCCAACACAAGTCCAGGGGAGTCAGTTGTCAACATAAGGCAGTATCAATCAAGTCAGATGTTGTCTTTGCCCTCCTTTATACACCCACAGTCTTAAACAGACCAAGAGGTTGGTTAGCAAAGTGAAATGAACCTAGGGACAAAGCAGAGGAAAGAACCTCTAAGTCACACATCTCTCAACCTATAAAGGCTAAAAACTGGGCAGGGAAGGAAATACCTTTTTCTCTCAAAATCTCTGCTCCCACACAACTCCATGCCCTTCCGTCTGTAGATTGAAACCCAGAGGCCACTGGGCCACACTGGCAGTGAGGACCTAGTAGCCTTATTAAAATGGAGGCAGATGGCACAGAATGCTGTTTTCGGTGTGCCTCTCAGATCAAGCTTCACCTTTTACCAGATATTAAATCACATGTGGTATAAAGTCACTTTCCTTTTGTGCAAACGGCTGGAGAAAGTTATAGTATTTTGTTGTTGCCATTGCAATCTGAGCAAGAATTTATAAAACATGGGAGAAGCAGCTATAGAGCTAAGCACGGTTGCACCCTGACCTGTTCCAAGATAGGGCCAGCCTCATGTACAAGCCAGGCATGTCACTAACCAAACCAACCCAAAAGCTGTAGAAGAATGGGATGACTTTTGCTATACCCCTACTATTTTCGAAAACACACATTCTTTTTCTAAGCTGTATTTCTAAGGAAAGGTCTTTCTTTCTATGTAGTCCAAGGTGGTCCTGATCCATGATCCTCCTGCCTCAGCCTCTCCAGGGCTAGAAATAACATGTAGACAACAAAATACTTGGCATGACACATATTTCTTAAAAATATTACCTTTGAAGCTCATTATTTTTCCTTTGGTTTCAGATATTGCTGGACTTTTATTGGACCTGCCTGAGGTATAATTAAGATACAGAGACTTAATGTAGTTCAAACTTAGGCCTTTCTCTGAGGTAGTCTTTCTGCTAGCTTCCAACTTAACCTGACTTCCAGACTGTCCCTGCCACATGGCTAGTTAGCTCTATACCTCCCTGCTCTGCTCTGGTCACTGTCTGTTCTTTTCTGTGACTGCTCCAGAATCTCCTGCTTCTGCTTTCTTCTCCCTGCCTCACTCCTCTACCTGGAAGTTCTGCCCTCCGACTTACTGTCACAGCTATTGGTCATCAGATCTTCATTATGGCCAATCAGCAATGAGACAATATCTGATATATCCCTAGATTGCTTTTAGACAGGTGAGAATGGATAAATATTTACAAAACAGAAAACCCAGTGATGGGCCGTAGAACTGGTAATACCAAAATTCTGCCAGCACTTAGCTCTCTGATGGTGCATAATTAACAATTGAAAATACAGAGACACAGCTTCACACAGTGTAAAGAAAGGTTACTCCAACATTCAGACTTCCATTTCTTTTGTAATTTGCACACACCAGGTGGGTCACAATTTGCTCATTTTTTTTCTACTACAGCAGTCCCTGCATTTTCACCAATGGGAACACACCTCAGTATTTCCAGTAAATAGATGACTGAAACCCTGGGCAGCTTCAACCCTAAGTATGCCTTCACTTTCTGATATTTACAGTAAATTTTCACCCCACAGCACCATGCGCTCAGTGGCCTTCTCTCCAGCTGGAGCTGGATTTCTATCATTCTGTCTTTTTCACTGTCAGCCACTACTGAATACTAATACTAACAGTAATACTAATACTAATAAATACCATACTTATACTAATACTGACAAAAACATAATGGTAGGACAATGACTAAGAGAAGAGTAGTAATACAGCATTGATATACTGGGCAAAAAAATTATTCTCATTCCCGGAAAGTTGGGTCAAGATAGAGTGAGGTGCCATGTCCAATTTAAAACTTAGTTTTAGTATTCCTTGTGTATTTTTTTCAGAAAATAACCTCAAAAATCAAAATCTTGCAGGTCTGGGGAGCCATTTATATTGCAGAAGTAGAAATCTCCTACTCAGCTCAAGGTGTTAGACTCTGTCACCTATCTGTTACCACCTGGATGACTCTGTCACCTTTAATATAAATACCCCTGACCATACAAACAAGATCCTGTGATTTCTTTTGGCCTCTATGGGATTTAGCACCTGCCCCCACATCCCTGGGTACCTTGGGAAGGAACTTGTTCAGCCACCTGTGTGTAGCCCTCCAATGACCATTAACACAGATCAGCTTACATAAACCAACAGCTCATACCGGGTCCTGATAGTATTTACAGTCCAGAAGGAAGGCAGGCACTGGACAGGGTGCAGAGTGCTAAGGATGGGCTTTGATAAGTGATATGAAAGAAAAGGAACAGAGTGTAATGAGGGAATGTGGCCTAGTTTGGGAAGTTGGTTTGAACTGTTTTAAACCACATCTCTTTATTGATATTTTGGGGAAAAAAAAAGTTGCCACCTCATGCTGGTATTATAAGAATTGAGTGTTGAGCTGGTTAAAAAGCACTGTGCACAGTGCCTGGCACAGAGAATTTTCTCAAATATTAGTGATGGAAGACACCATCATCATGTTCACAATTCTCATTTTCCATGAGACCTAAAAAGGGTATGTGATGGCTACCTGTCAATGGGGTTGGATTTGGGATCACCTAGGAGATGTACCACTGAGCGTATATGTGAGAGTGTTCCCAGAGAGGATTACCTGAGGAAGAACCCTGCTTTGAATATAAAAGGCACAATCCCAGGGACTGAATGAAACAGGAGGAAGTGAATTCAGCATCAACATCAGTATCTGTCTCTGTTTCCTGACTGTGGATGTGGTGTGAGCAGCTGTCTCATGCTCCTGACATCCTGACTTCTTTGTCATAGTGGACTCCATGTTCTCCAAAACAGATTCTTTTCCCTTAACTTGCTTTTGTGAAGTATTTGTCTCCAGCAACAAGAGCGGTAACTGATGAAGAATCTTAGCTAAGGATGTTCTATTTTCTTTTCTGCTGCTGTGATAAAATTTTAGGGGAGGAAAGGGTTCTTTCAGATTATACTTCTAAGTCAATCTGTCATTAAAATGTTGAGTCAGGGACTATACACAGGAACCTAAATGCAGAAACCATGAAAAATCACTCATTGCTCACTGGCTCCCTGACTGACTGACAGACTGATGCTCAGCCTGTTTTCTTAACCCAGGGCCTCTGCCATAGGGATGGTGCCACCCACAGTGGGCTGGGACCTCCTCCATTGATTAACAACCAAGACACTATTCCACAGACATGCTCAGAGCCAATCTGACCTAGGTAATCTCTCAGCTGAGGCTTCCCTGTCAGATGACTCTAGGCTGTTTCAAGTTGAGGGCGCTCACCAGGTCATGACCCCTTTCATTCCCTGCAACATTTAAAGGGATGCACAGAGTTAAGTCTCTATAAGTAAGATAAAGATATGCAACCAACATTCTAAAGAGGCAAAACTGGCCTACTAACTCCTTATCTATTGTATGCATCCCATATTCTATGACGGTTTGCATTTCAAAGTGACATATCAATAAAGAATGAGTTTTCCAAAATTGACGAAGCAGCCTGACATATACAACAACCTGGATTCCGGGTGTGTGTGTCAAAGCTTCAGAAACCTCCATTTGTGTTGGCTAGCTTCCTTCTGTTCTCTACCTTTCTCCATTCCTCCCTTCCTTTCTTTGTGTATCTCTGTGTGTCCCTGTCTCTGTCCCCGTCTGTGTCTCTGTATCTCTACTATCTCTGTCTGTCTGTCTGTCTGTCTGTCTGTCTGTCTGTCTGTCCTTGTCTCCATCCCTGTCCCCCTTTCTCTCATTCTACATAACTAAGGGCTGCAATTGGCAATCCCTCCATAGATATCTTTGGTTCTGTTTGCTGTTCCAACCTGAAGATCATCGTCTCACCTGTGTTTTCTTAGGAGGAACCCTACCGGGAGAGTCAGTGTCAAGTGGAGAGAGAGGTCTGGGCTGTGCAGATCTAAGTCACCCTTGGATGATGATTTTTAATTCCCAGCATTAGAACTAAGCAGAAAAGAGAAGACAGGTAAAATGGTAAAGATAAAAGGTTGCAGATTAAAATAGTACAGGAAATGGGGAGGGGGCTGGTTAGAGCTCCAGCAACTATCACAATTCAAAAATGGTTGTCAAGATAACACCTATGAGGTGGTAGCTTCCTTTGCCAATCCCCTTGTAAGTCTGTGGAATATAAATGCTTGTGGGTCTTTCCTGGAGTGACTGAGTACAGACTATAGTCAAGGGAGTTAGAGCTTTGCTTGAAACTAACTTATCCAAGGAGAAAAGGATCCATTTTTTATCCTTTGCAGCAACCTCAGACTGTGGGCTCCTTTATCATGTCTTTATTCTCAGGATGAATGATCCACTAGCTAAATGCAAGTTTCTGCCCTGGACAACACAGCAGTCCTCTCAGTCCTGTACCATGGTAACCCACTACTCACCTTTCCTCAGTTCTCACTATTGCTCCACCAGTCCTCCAATAAATTTCCATCCATCCATCCATCCATCCATCCATCCATCCATCCATCCTTCCATCCATCTATCAATTCATCTACCCACTTATACATCCTTGCATTACTAGGTATCAATCATCTGCCCTTGCCAAGCATGACTCTAAGCACAGAGAATAGAAGAATTGAAGAGACTTAGCTGTTCTTAGTTGCTTTTCTTATTGTTATGACAACATAAATGACAAGGGGGAACATAAGAAAATAAAGGGTTAATTATGGATCACAGTTCAAAGGGATCATTTCATTGCAGTCAGAAAGCACAGTAGCAGGAGCAGAAAGTGAGCTGATCTCACTACATTCACTACCAGGAAGTAGAAAAGGAATAAGAAGAGGGACTTGGCTATGATACCTCAAGGCCCACCCCTAGTGACTCACATCCTCCAGCAAGGCTCCATCTTCTAAAGGTTCCTCAATCTTCCAAAATAGCACCATCTACTGGGGCTAATGTTTGATAGCCTATGGGGGATGTTTCACACTGTAATGCTCTGGCTGGAGGTTATCTTAAAGGGGGGTTTTATCCTTTGCTAATTCTACACTGAATACCTTTATCTGCCAGGTTTTATGACAGGTACCGAGAAAAAAAATTAATGGGGATATGGCTGGTATCAACAAGATACAGAAGAAGCAAGAACCAAGGCAAATGGTTGTATTAGTAGGACACACTGGTGATATTGGAGACAGGTTGCAGAGAGGGTAACTAACTTAAAACGTGTAGGGGAAATGTAAAAACCCTTTCTGAAAAAGACTTAGATCTGTCTTCCTGTGCCATAGTTACCAATTTACACAATAAAAAGCAGAGAACCTAGGAATACTTTGAGGGGTTTTGGTACATATAAGTGACAGGTAAATGGTAGCCTTTGTTGTTTTCCATACTATTTTCAGCCTTGTGTGGCATTAGAACTTATAGTGATATAAGGAGCCCAGGGCAGCCAGTGCTCAGGGAAACAAGGAGCCAGAAGCATCAAGTAACTTCTCGAAGCTGAAGAAGACTGAGAGTCTGGTTTCTCTCCCGTATTGTACCATTGCAAGTACTACAAACCAGCAGCGTGGCTCACTGCAGAACTCTGTTTTTAAAAATGAATAGTGAGTTTTTAACATGCTCTTTGTAGAAAAGCCCAGAGAGGGAATGTGTCTGAATTCATCCTTTCTCAG
>JANHMN010000025.1:8392040-8409374 GCA_030674055.1 Rhabdomys pumilio
GTGTGTGTGTGTGTGTGTGTGTGTGTGTGTGTGTGTGTGTAGGTCAACACTGGGTGTTGTTTCTCAGGATACTAATATTTTTTTCTTTTAGTCAGTATCTCTCACTTCTAGAAGGAATCTGTTGATTTGGCTATGCTGGCTCATTTGGTGAGCCCCAGGATTTTCCTGTTTCCACCTCCCCAATGCAGCAACTACAAGTTTGCATTACCATGCCTGTCTTTTAAAATGTGGCTTCTGGGAACTGAAATCAAGTCTTCATACTTGCATGGGTAGCATTATTTCTCTCCAGCCCTTCTCTCTCTTTCTTGGCTCTGCCATCTTGACTCTTGTCCCTAGGCTAGACCAATACCAACTATCACCCTGAAAGCAGGAATCTTCTCCCTTGTGAAGAGGAATGGAGAGAATTGCTTCTTTATGACAGCATGGGTCAGTAGTCATCAGTGGTCCACAAATAGACTGCAAAGTAAAAATCAGCTCCTAGTTGGCTTAGACTTGATATCTGAAAACTTTTCTGAGAAGACCAGAGAGTTTATGATTTAGCATTTGTCACAAGAATTCAAGTCCATCATGCTCGTGTAGAGGCGTGAATGAGCTACTTGGAAGTGAGTGTGTGTTACAATAAAGCTTTATGCTTATCACATGTTCAGAGCACCATTTGTCGAAGATGCTGCATTTTTTCCAGTGTACATTTCTGGCTTATTTATCAAAAATCAGGTGGCCATATGTGTTTGGATTTACATCTGAGTCTTCAACTGGATTCCATTGATCACTGTGTCTGGTTTTATGCCAATACTATGTGGGTTTTATTACTATAGCTCTGTATTAAAATTAGGGATGATGATACTTCCATCAGTTCTTTTATTGTTCAGAATATTTTAGATATCCTGGGTTTCATTTGTTTGTTTGCTTTTCCATATGAAGTAGGGCATTGTCCTTTCTATGTCTGAAAAGAATTGTGTTGGGATTTTGATGGGAATTGCATTGAATCTGTAGATTGCTTTTGGTAGAATGGCCATTGTTTCTATGTTAATCCTACCAAATCCATGATCATGGGAGATCTTTCCATCTTTGATATCATCTTCAATTTCTTTCTTCAAATCCTTGAAGTCTTCCACATGCTTGGTTAGAGCTCCAAAGCTGGGTGACTGCATGTAGAGACATGCAAATAGATTCATATTTATCACCCTGCACAACACTCAGGTGCATCAAAGACCTAAACATAAAACAAGATGCACTGAACCTGATAGAAGAGAAAGTGGGGGATAGCCTTAGAAACGTACTTCATTGAGTAACTTTATCATATTTTGTTTATGTGAATTTCTGAACAAGGACACTAGCATAGACATTAAGATCAATGATCAATAAATGGAATCTCATGAAACTAAAAAGCTTCTGTAAGGCTAAGAACACTGCCAATCAGACAAAGTGACAGTCTACAGAACTGGAAATGCGTTTTATCATCTTCACATCTAATAGAGGACCAACATCCAAAACATATAAAGAAATAAACTAGATATCAAAAAGCGAATAACCTAACTTTAAAAATGGGGTAGAGAATTCTCAACAAAGGACTCTCAAGTGGCTGAGAAACACTTAAATAAATGTTCAGCTGGGCAGTGGTGGTGCACGCCTTTAATCCCAGCACTTGGGAGGTAGAGGCAGGAGGGTTTCTGAGTTCGAGGCCAGCCTGGTCTACAGAGTGAGTTCCAGGACAGCCAGGGCTATACAGAGAAACCCTGTCTTGAAAAAAAAGTTCATGTTTCTTAGCTATCAGAGAAATGCAAATCAAAACAACTCTGAGATGCCATCTTATACCCATCAGAATGGCTAAGGACAAAAATACAAGTGACAGGTTATTCTGGTGAGGATGTAAAGCAAGAACACTTGTCCATTGCTCATGGGAGTTCAAACTTGTACAGAGACAATGGAAGTCAATATGAAGGTTCCTTAGAGAATTGTGAATTGATCTACCTCAAAGCCCAGCTATACCACTCACAGGCATACACCAAGGGATGCTTTGTCTTACCACAAGAACACTTGCTCAACCATGTTTATTTTTGACTTTTCTTAATAGACAGAAACTGGAAACAACCTAGATGTCCCTCATGAGAAGAATGAATAAACAAAACGTGGTACAGTTACACAATGGAGTATTACTCAGCTGTTAACAAAATGACATCATCAAATTTGCAGGCAAATTGATGGAACTAGGAAAAAAATCCTCAGTGGGGTAACTCAGACCCAGAAAAGAATAAACAAATAAATATATAGTATATATTCACTTATCAGTGGATATTAGTCATTAAGTAAATGATAACCATGCTGCAATCCATAGACCGAGAGGTTAGGTAAAGAGGAGTGGTCTAGGAGGAACATATGGATCTCCCTGGGAAGGAAAAATAAAATAGATTTTGCAGGTGGTCTGTGGGTGGGTGGAAATAGGAAGGGGAGGGACAATGTGAGGGGAGATGAGATGGAAGGAGAGAGTTTAGGGAGAGATCACTGAATGGAGGGGTATCTGGGGGTGATGTGGAAATCTAGTGTAGTGGAATCATTCTGGAATCTGTGAGGGTGATCCTAATGAGGACACTTAGTAATGAGGATACAGAGGATACAGACAAAGGATTGCTGACAGCAGGGTCCCATTGCCAAGGACAGCATTCATATAACTTACTGAACATGGAGAAAGTTGAGCTAGTATCTACATGGAGCCTTCACCTTACATTCCAGTCTCTTTTGTAAAGCAAGGTACTCTGCTATTGAAAGAGAAACATGGATACCAACCTAGCTACAAAATATGCCAGGACAATGGTGGCATAGAACATGTGGTAGTATCCAACCAATGTCTGATTTGACTTAAGGATCACTCTACAAGAAGGAACCCAGACCCAACACTGCTTGGGTAGCCAAAAACCAGAGACTAGATAGCCTAGATGCCTAGGGTAAAACCAAACATGACTGGTCTAAAAAAAGAAAAGAAAACCAGTGATTCCGAATGATGTTCTCAAAAGTGCCCAAAAGTCAGCGTCTTATTCAGCCACCATCTGAGAAGCTTCCTTGAGCAGTAAATGGGGACAGATGCAGAAACCCATAGCCAGACACTATGAGGAGAGAGAGAGTTTCCATTAAATACCTTGCCTTAGAGCTCATGAAATCCTGCATAAAAGGAAGAAAGATTGTAAAGTCAGAAGGGATGGAAGATACCAACAGAACCTGGCCCTCCAAATCATTTAAAGAAAGCACATATGAGCTTACAGAAGCAGCAAGCACAAGGACCTACATGGCTCTGTACCAGGTCCTTGGCATATGTATGTATGTATATATGTACGTATGTATGTATGTATATTGTATCATTAGCTTAGTATTTTTATGAGACTCCTGATTATGAGAACCAATAGGTCTCTGACTCTTGCCTGCTCTTGGGACTCTTTTTCTCCTGTTGGGGTACCATATTCAACTTCCATATGAAAGGTTTTGCTTCATCTTGTTTTGCTTTATTTTGTCACGTTTGATTGTTATCTCTTAGAAGACTGTTCTTTTCTAATGAAAAACAGAAAGGGAGTGGATCTCGAAGGGAGAGGAGATGGGAAGGGAGTCGGTGGAGGGGAAGGAGTGGAAATGACAATTAGAATATATTGTGTGAGAAAAGAATCTATTTTCAAAATTTTAAAACAGTAATTGAAAGTAAATTCAACATTTTAAAAGAACTGAAAAAGGAGATGTTCGGGATGGGCAAGTGAGATTTGAAATGGCCAGCGTCTGCTCAGGCTTTAAAGGGATGGGAGATGAGGCATACAAACTTGCAGGATGTGAGTGTTCTTTGGGGGTGATGACAACATCCATTTTTTTTTAACATTCTAAGTTTTATTGGTCATTTTCAAACCTCGTGAATATAGATCTGTTACAATGAATATTTTAGCTCATGTTTTAGACATTATATTGGTGAATCATCATGTGCTGTTTAAACTTGTTGAACATAGACTGAGTCCCTGAAGAGGACTCTCTTGTCCCAGACTCCACTCTTACCTCAAGTGTCCCCCAAGACTTTCTGTCCTAGAGCAGGCTGGCCCTGGAATAGGGACAAAGGAACAGAAGGCATTAAGAATATTGTGTTCTAGATTGAATGTGAACCATTTCTAATGGGGGTTATGATTGTTTATTTCATGGTATAAAAATGCTTGTCATAAGACCAAGGGTGTAGAAGATAATCCACAGAGGGAATGTGGTGCTCTGCTTGAAAATCCCTCAGAGTCTCCAGCATGAGAGTTTCATCATCTCTGCATCATCTTGTCATCTCTGCAGGATGGTGTAAGTCCCCAATTTGATGGCCCTCTGCTGTCATCTGCTGCTTCTTACTATCTGCTTTCCATCTGATAGTTCGTTTAGTTCTGCTTGTTACATACTTAATAAGACCACTTATTCAAAAGTAAAAGCACAGCTAATGTAGTTCGTTCTCTGTATGGAATAGCTGTCTTCTGTAATTTTTTTTCCATGTGCTGAGGATTCAACACAGGGAAGATACTGGGCACACATTTCTGTTGTTCTATGACTAAGCTGCATTCCATGCTCTAAACTGTAAATGGATGCCATGTATTATATGTGAATTATACATCAGTAAATCTCCTTACAAAAAGAGCCCCTCTATGGATACTGAAATCTGAATCCACACATTTCATACATGGAGAAACATTACCATCCCTACCATTTAAAACATGGTTTTTGGTTTTGCCTATGGGAAAAGTTGGTTGGTCATCTTTGCGGTAGGCAATAGCGGTTGGCCATTTTTGATGTGGGCCACTGTGAATGACTGTCTTTGTTGTGGACAGTTGTGGCTGTCTTTCTTTGATTTATGGACCTTGACTGAAGATCCTAGGCTTGGATTAATCAGTATGCCTTCTGAAGAAAAGCAAATAATAGAGTGGTCTTTCTTGCATTGAGAGAGAATCTGGAAGGAGAAAAACTCAGGACTTGCCCAGGGAGGATAAATGGGAAAGGAGATGGCTAGAAACCCACAGCTGAGCCCCTTGGGAGTCTGATAACAGTTAACTGTCTCTTGCTGGTTATGAGACCCTTACCTCTAGACCTCTAGATAATATTTTTTCCCATCCATCCAAACAGAGATTCCAAAAAAGTTTCCTCCATCTCATTACATTTTCAATTACACACGAGAACCCTCATAGATGCCCACAAGGATGCCCATAAAGGCTCCCTTTTCTGTAAGAAGTAGACAGAGGGTGGCACAAGTGGACCAGCGGACACCACGGCCATTTTCCTGCTTTGAAGCTTAAGTCACTGCCTTTTTGCAACTTGTCTGTCAATTTGGATATGAAACAAAGCCTCCTCTTTTTTATGGTTGTTCTGCTTTCAGAATTTGCCCTCCCAGAGTTCACAGGGGCATATGATGCTCTCAAAGGTTACAGGACAGAACTGAAAGAGTTGATTATATACCTTGGATGTGAAATGCTCCCCATTGGCCCATATGCTGGTACCAAGCTGATGCATTGTTTTAGAAGGCTCTGGAACCACTAGAAGGTGGAGCTTCATGGGAGGAAATGGGTGACCAAGGCTGGGACTTAATGTTCTGGCTCCCTTGTTTACAGTCCTCTAATTCTTGCCTGAGGATTAGATGTGGTCAGCCAGGCCTCACATTCCTGCAGCCATGCCTTCTGAGCAGTGATGGGTTGTATATCTTCTTAATCTCTGTGCCAAAATAAACCATTCCTGTCTTAGGTTGCTCTTAGTCAGGTATTCTGTCACAGCAATAAGAAAAGCAAGTACTACGCCTGGCCCAGGTTGTCCTGCGTTCTAGGGATAGTCCCATTATCTGTGAGACAGCAATGCAGACATCCAGAACAGGCAAGACAATCTGCCTTTCTGAGTTTGAACAATAAAAAAAAATTCTCTTTTACCTTGGGAAGGATAAGAGGGTCCTTAAAAGGAGAGCATGCCTGATCAGAATTTGGAGCCCGTATTTGAGAAGGGGCCACTAGATTTAGATTGACTAGGAAGGTGTCGTAGAGTGTGCTTGAATTCTGGAAGGAAGAACTGTGGGGGTGGTTGGAGAGGTTAGGAATAGAAGTGCTTTCAGCAAAGGGGCATCTGTGCCCTGAGGCAGGAGGAGCCAGTGAGTGCAGGTGCTGAAGGTGGCTCTCATGTGAGTCCTCCTGGCACTCAGGTCCTGACAACAGTCAAGAAGAAACTCTGAGCCTCAAGGCTCCCAGTGAGCATTGCTTCTCCTCCCAGAAGGAAGGATGTGTCTGCTTCAGTGTTGTTAAGGTAAGTTTATTTTCTTTTAAAGTGAACAGAATTGAGTTCACTGACTTTATATTGAGTTCACTGGCTCCTGATGCAACTCTCAGCTTCCACTGCTTCTTCCATTTGTATAGCCAGGCAGACTCTGTGCTGGCAGAGGGAACAGCCGTGCCCCTGTAGCAAAAGGAACTCAGTAAAAGGTCATGAAAGGAAGATGTGCTGGCTAGTTTTTGTGTCAACCTGACACAAAGTAGGATCATCAGTTCTTAATTGAGAAAATGTCTCCATTAGATATGTCTGTAGACAAGCCTGTAGGGCATTTTCTTAAATAGTGATTGATGAGGAGGAGGGCCCAGACACTGTGGATGGTGCCATTCCTGGACTGGTGGTACTGGGTGCTAAAAACAACAACAACAACAACAACAACAACAACAACAACAAAACAAAAAAAACAGGCTAAACATACTAAAAGGAGCAACCCAAGAAGGAACGCTCCTCCATGGCTTCTACATCAGCTCTTGCCTCTAGGTTCTTGTCCTGTTTGAGTTCCTGCCCCAACTCCCTTCAATGGAAATATAAGCAACATAAATTCTTCCGTGCTCAAATTGCTTTTGGTCATGGTGTCCCATCATAGCAATTGAAACCCTGACAAAGACACTAGGGGACTACAAGGGAAAGAACATCCCCTGCCTCTTGGATAAATCCCTTACTCAGGGATAACAGGGGAATCTGCTTTTTAAGCTAATAGTGAGTTAGGTTGTGAGTTCTCTAATAACCCTGAGAAATTTTCTCTGTAGAAAGTTTTTGTGCTCTCTTCTTAGCTCTTGGGAGCAGCCTTTGACCCATCTCACTGCCAAATACTGTGAATGGAGTGGGGGAAAGTCTGGGGAGCAGCTGTGGTCAGTAGCACCAGAGAGCCTCAGGAGAGTCTGCATGGGATAGCAGGCTGCCCTTGTGCTCCTTTAGCTTAGGGAGGACTTATGGTCCCTGTTCCTGCCACACTGAACTCCAGTCAGGTGACTTGGCTGCAGCGTCTGGGTTAAACCAGGTTGAATCACCTCTGATTGCAATCTTGCTGCACCCACTATGAAGTTAAAGTGATCTTGTCAAAGCAGATCGCACGAGAACATCAGCAGGCTATGCCCTCTTGGGCTATCTCACATCATTCTCTGTAACTGCACACTGTGGTCTTCAGAGACCTACATGGCTGGCCTTGTTGCCACCCTTCCAACTTCCGTTTGTTTAAAATTCTCTTCTCAGTCAGTGGCAGGGTCCCAAGATCTGCTGTTCTTCCAGAGGGGGATACTGAACTATGATATGATACAAGGAATCACCTCCATTAGTAGAAAACATGTATTAAGTAAAATGCACTGAAGTGCCTGAAAATTGGTCTAATAGGGCCTTTTCTTGGAAAGTGTGGAAAAATTAATAAACAAATATAAATTGTTTTAGTTGATGATGATGATGATGATGATAGCCAAAATAGAAAGACCAATAGAGGGTAGAAAGGCATTCATTGAGATAAGAGGTTGGGAGCCTTGCAAGTGACTGTTTCCACTTGGACTGGAAGTGTAAACTTGGCACACAGAGATTTACTCCTATGTGTGTGTGACCACGTGCAAATTAGTTACTTTAGGTCTCAGCTTTCTCATCTGTCAGGAGGGTGAACCCATTGCTTAGGGATTGGTAGGTGTTGTAACAGATAATACGTCTGTTATAGAAATGTCCCATAGCTGTGAGCATGATTTATCTCCCTCTCATTTGCAGACAGACAACCTGAGACCCAAAGCAAACGCTCATTATAATCCTGGCAAGGACCAGAACTAAACTCCAGCTTTCTGGTCCCCTAGGGAAAGCACAGAGAGCTGTTGGGGAGAGGTGCGTGGTGAACCAGGACTGGATCTCAAGTCTCTAGATTCCCAGGCCAGTGCTCACTCTGTCTCCCTCATCCACTGCATCTTCTATCATCTTCTCAAAGACAAAACTGTAGAGTCCAAGGAAGGCTTCAAGGAGCTGTGGTGTCAAGTTTGCGAATGGACAAAGGAGACGATGCCACCCTAATGCCTGAAAGGCGAGCTGCTGATTGCCATCTGAGTTCTGTTGTTCCTTTCCAGGATCCCTCCAGTTTCCTCTGCTGCTATGTGTTGGTGACCCATAGCCATGAGTTTCCTCATTTCTCCTCAACAGAGATGATGTACGAAAAGACATTTGTCCCCTGCCTATTTGGCACTGGGATGCAGTGCAGATGGATAACTGAGATAGATTACAAAGCAAACCAGGAAAGGTGTAGGCAGAAAAGAGAACAGTGGCGAGTCTTAAGGGCAGGGTATTCACCTCAAAGGCTCCCTACATGTACACCCTTCAAGCCAACATATCATTTTTCTTCTCTGAGTTTCCAAATGCTCTTCATAAGTCAAGTGGCATAAGGCTGGGGTATGTATGGAAATGATACCCTCTAAACTTAGCACTGGGAACCTGAAAGAACCTCACAGCCAGAGTTTGGTCTCCAAAACCCTCTTGCTTTCACTCATCCTTGGAGGGAGCTCTGTGAGCTTTCATCTTTTGGTTTCAAATGAAGATTACAAAGTGTCTACTTCAGGTTTTGTAAAACTGGGTAGATTGAGAGTTATAAAGTGACAAGGCACAATGCCCATTCTTGTTGTTACCGTTATGTCCTTAACATTCTGGAGCTCTTGGAGAGCCTTGACACACAGGCAGATCTTGTTCAGTTGCTGTTCCTAGTGTCTCCTCCAGTGTAAGAGTGTCTGTCATTCATGCCACCTGCAAAAGAGGAGCACAAACATCCCCCTTGCAAGTTTCAATGAAACTAATTCGAAGCCACAGTAGTACTAAGAGTGTTTAGTCATATTGTAGGCCATTGTTTGTGGTGCTTCTTGAGGACCGAGCCCCATCTTTACATAGTAGCCCAGGTTCTTAGACACCAGAGCTAACCTAGTAGGGAGACAGGTGGCCCAGACAATCAGATTGTTTCTATTTCTTTGGGAACAAATCCTTAGGACAAAGACTTCAATGTATAATTCACAAAGAGCTGAAACAGAAATCAGAAACACACACACACACACACACACACACACACACACACACACCATATCTGAAATTTATTATTTTTTTGATGAATAAAAGCAGAAGAATGATATCCAGAGAAGTGGCTGAAAGCTGGCATACATAGTCATTGGGGGGAAACAATGAAATAAAATGGACAAGTTACATAAAGAAAGTGAACTCCCTGCAGGGCAGCAGAACCAATCACTCTGGAGACTATCATGTTTGCTATACAGAAACATTTGCTCATTAGCAGACAGTAGTCATGTGTGATATATCCTTTGTCTATAAATTAACACCTCCATGAAAGGGTCTGGGTCTAATTAATCAGAGGCCTTCTGAAGATACATTTTATTTAAACAGCATAAATAAATTTTGAGTGAGCCTGCTAGCAAGAGTTCCAATGTTGAAGAGATATATGGTCAACCTTTTCTGTATAGTCTAGTTTTGGAGAATCTTGAAAATAATTATTGACTTCTCTAAGTCAATGTGTCGTTATCTGCAAAATGTGGGTAATGATGCTTTTATGGTTTGGATACAGGATGGTTCACCTGCAGCTACTCCACAGTTCAAATGCTTGAACACTTGGTTCCCAGATGGTGGGGCTGCTTGGGAAGGTTGAGCATCCTTTAAAAGATGGGAGCCTGGCTGAAGAAAGTGGTCCTTAGTGGGTCTTGAGGCTTCATAGCTCAGCTCCAACTTCCTTTTCATTCTGTTTCCTGAGTGCTGATATGGAGTGAGTAGTAACCTCTGCCTGTTCTTGATGTCATGTCTTCCCTGCTATGATGGACTGTACGTGCCCTTGAACTGTGAACCAGAACAGACCCTGCCTCCTTTAAGTTGCTTTTGTCAGGGCACTTGACATGGCAATAGAAAAGTAACTAAGACAAACTCTAGCTCTGGAAGGAATTTGTGCATACTTGACATTGCAAAAGAAGTGATAATATATAGGTTGCTACTTGATTGTTTGAAACAAGGTCTCACATAGCCTAGGCTGACTGTGAACTTTTAATTTTTCTGCCTGGGATTGTAAGCATACACACCAGCACACCCTAGACCCCTATACATTTTACACACACACACACACCATTTACTCTCAGAAAAGCCTCTTGGGTGGGTATTCATTTAGTTTTCTGTTTGTAAGCTGAGGTCCAAGCATCAGGAATGACTTGCCAGAAACCCCAAAACAGGAAGTTCTTCCCTGATTTAAAAGCTCTTTGCATAGTGATGTTGCCTCTTTAAGAGGAAAAAAAAATTACAGAGAAAAAATATCAGGAGGATTTCCAACAGCATCTGCCTCAAACTAGAACTTGATTTCACAGGCTTATTCATTTTCCTGTTATTCACCCAGACTTTGTTCCTTCCCTCCCTCTCTCCCTCCTCCACCCCTAAGCAAAAAAGCCTTTTCTTTACCATTCATTTAGCACTTCAAAGTGAGGAGGATGCGTCTCTGAGAGAAACATCTTGCTGGCAAAATGACACTCCATTTTCCCTGAGTCCTAACAAAGCTTTTTGATTTGAATGTCAGCTCTGGGAGTATGATTAAATGTAAGATTTGCTTTTACATTCTCCAGCTGCAAAAGAAGTTGTACAGGTCCATCCCTTTGCCATGTGGCAGAGGATGAAGCTCCGGAAAGTTGCCATAGTGACTCAACTAGTGAGACTGGTGTTGGGACCAGTGATGGAGCCCAATGAATCTCTCGCAAGAAGGTGTGTGTGTGTGTGTGTGTGTGTGTGTCCATGTGCTTCTGTATGTGTGTATGTGTGTGTCCATGTGCCTGTGTGTGTTTATGTGTAATGTGTGTATGTATGTGTGTGAGTGTGTGTCCATGTGCCTCTGTGTGCGCATGTATATGTGTGTTTGTATGTATGTGCATCCAAGTGCCTTTGTGTGTGTATTTGTGTGTATGGGTGTGTCCATGTGCCTCTGTGTATGTGCCCATGTGCATGTGCGTGTACGTGTGTGTAATTACCATCACTCTCACTGGGTGGCCTGTTCCATGAACTTACTCTTCTCTGAGTACAAGGTGACTGATTACCCTTGGAACCATGATTTTTTTCTTTGCTTTCAGCCAATGTAAAAAGAGACAGAAAGAAAAGGACTACAGAATTACCAGGTTTCCATTACACTTTTAGATTTTTATTAGGCCAGAGTCAGGCATCAGTGCTTTTAGCAAAACATCTTTTAAATATCTGTTACACAGTCCAATAGTCACATGGTTACATGGTCACATGATCACAAGATTTGTTTTCTGTGGGGTATTAGTTGCCCCCACTAACAAATTTCCTTCTGTCTTGGTGAAGACAAAGTTTCTGGAGACCACTGTATTTTCCACTTGTCTGTCACCAAGGCTGATAAATGTGTTAGAATGTCAGTAGATTGTCAAGGGGTTAGAATGTTGCAGGTCCAAAGCCTAGTTATAATTTATCTTGGGTTATCTTCAACCTTTAAATAAATGACCATTTCTTGTCCACCACTGTGTCTGACCTAACATTTTATGACTAGTAATTAAAAGGCTTTGTAATCATTAACTTAACAGATTCCTAGGTCCAACCAAGTAAAAGGCTAAGTATGTTGTCAGAGAGTGTCGAGGTCCACAACTGGGACTTCCTTGCTTTGCTCTAACCTGTCCACCTGATGTTCCCACCAATGTATTTGAAAAGTGTATTGATCTATAACTTTCCTTCTTCTGTTACTATAAAATTTTTGTCAAACTATCACCATGCTGGAATGTGGACTTTTGGCTGATTCAAGTCTGTGTTCTTGGGTCGTGGTCATTTATATTTGACTCCAAAGAAAACCCTCTCTTGTCCATTAGGAGGTGAGAGATGTGTTGTTGTTTCATCAGCATCATCGGGGAGCATGAACTTCTATCCTGAGTAACATGAACCTCCTAAGCTTCCTTAAACAATTCCACCATCTTGAGGTCGCACATGACATATTCAAACATCTAAGACTGTGAGGGACATCTCATTTAAACCACCACATGGTTTAAATGACTACACCACCAGACAGCATCCTCTCTCACACCATAAACGGGCTGCAGATGAGTTCAGCAGGATATTATCAGTATCCTCATTAAAATGGTCCAAGAAAAGTCTCATCAGTGAAACATTCCCTTAATCTCCTTTTCAGGAGGATTATAAAAATTCATTAAGGTTGGTTGAATGATTTGATAACCCCAAGTAACAGGTATGACAGGAGTGTAAACTTACATTATTAAAACATGAATTGGATTGCTTTCTTGATGCTTTAAGCAGGCAGCAGGGTGAAGTCAATTTCAGAGGCTATGTTGCGAGGTCTAGTGAAGGGTGGTGGCAGCGTTTGATGTTGTTCACCTCCTTCCCTCCCACCCCCAGAATGTTCACTGTGGTTGGAACAGGGAGGCAGACAGGAAAGAACATCTGCAGTCAGGAAACCTGTACTCTTGTCAGACGAGATAGCAACTGGGATACTTTAGGCAAAGCAAGGACCTCATAGAGGCTCCCCTTTCCTATATGAACACATGAAAACATTGTAAAATCTATTTGACAAAATCAGGTTTACAAACTATCAACCAGAAGGACATGATGGGAAATAAAGGGGATTCTGTGGTCTGATGATAGAGACTGTGAGTTTAAAATTAAACAAGCTTGCCTCCAGACCATCCCTCTGACAGCTCTTAATAAACTCCTGCCAGTCTTTTAGGGGAAGGAGAGATGCAAGAAAGATCTATTGAGTTTCTTTAAATCATTTTTCTAGAGAGAGTTTTCTTACAGGCACCATCTCAGGTGTGCTATTATTTTACCCCTTTGAGAAAGACTGGACCCTCAGTGAAGGTAGTATCCTCAACTGTTGCTTTGATTTCAGAGACCCAATGCTGATACTTTAGAGCAAGCACTGAAAACAAGCAAGCAAAGAAACAGGCAGACACAACATTGTGGCCCTCTGTCTTTAGGTATCTATTTGTGTGTGTGTGTGTGTGTGTGTGTGTGTGTGTGTGTGTGCACACATGCATGCTCATGCATGCACGTGCATATGTGTGCATGAGCGTTTGTACACAGTCATACACATATGCACATCCATGTGGAAGCCAGGGGTTGGTATTGTCTGTCTTCCTCATTCAGTCTACAACTGGTTTTCTGAGTTGGGTCTCTCACTGAACCTGTGATTTGGCCAGGATGGCAGCGAGCAAACTCTAGTGATCCTCCTGTCTCTGCTTCCCATGTCAGAGAGGCCATCTCTCCAGTCTGCACATCTCCTTTTGACTGTCAAAGAGGTACATTCCTTCTGTGCAGAGTCGCCAGTCAGTGTTCACTCTCCCAATGGATAACAGCATCAGCTCACCAGACATGCCCATCAGAAATGTTGTGTCCGTCTGCAGGTGGCTCCTCTCCCTTTGTTCCAAATCTCCTTTAATCCGGTTTAACCCTTGGTTATCTCTCAATCATTCAGTTCCATTCATACAAGATGAACGAAGGACAAGTCTGGCTTTTGTGGTTTAATATATACATCGCCTCATTTTATCCTGCAGGTGACTATTACTTCCCACACACATGACAACATGGAAGCTTGAAGGAATTAAGATATTTGTCCAGAGTCTCCCAGCCAGCCTACTCGCAGTTAAGCAAACAGCTGGCCCAGTGTTAACCGCCACCTCTGACTACATCATTGCCACTTTCCTGAGACAGCTCAAGTCTGAGCTTCCTCATTATTTAAATGTGATTTTTAAGATACCCTGCCGTGCCACTATTCGAGTATTAATAGAAGTATAACGTTTGGGATGGAGACATATAGCACTTCAGAAATGCAAAAATTGCTGTAAAAATCCAAGGTCTCATTATTTCACCTGCCCACAGCTTCAGAGAAGCTGGTGAAAGCATTTGATTGGAGTTTCTCTGTGGTAACAGCTCTAGACAATTGACAGAGAGAAGATGGTACCTGAGAGCCACATCCATCTCCTTGAAAGAGGGCTCTTACAGAATTCATGCAGGGAAGGCAGCATTAAGCCATTTGGACTACACTCTAATTTCCTAGATGGATCAATCCAGAAGCCAAAACCCAACTCTAGGGCTTGACTGCTGATAAAAGCATCCAGTCAATTTCCCTGGCCTGACAGGCGTGGAAACCGAGGCTGGAACCACCTCAGTCAGGATCAAAGTGGAACACAAAGCATAGTTCTGAATTTCTTTCGCTTCAGTTCCTCCACCTACCATGTAAGATTTTCCCAGTGTTTTCTCTACTTATCTAATATAAAAATGCATAAAAATGAAGTGATGATCCCATCTTGCTGACTAAGAGTCAGGTGGCGAGCAGCCTGAGACGGGTGGGGCTTGGTGGCCTTTGTCTCAGAGGAACAAGATCACTCAGCCTGGGGAACAAGATATAGGCACAGACTCCTAGGTTCTCTGGAATGATAATTTTTTGTGGTCTGCCTGGGGCTGTGCACTGAGCGATGTGTTGAGAAAGAAATGACCCATTCAGAGGCCTTCCCAGGATCCTCTCCTCTTTCTGCCTCACACCACCTCCTCTCCCCATACTCAAGCCATAACCACAGCTGCATGTTCTGCTGTTTCTTCCCTAGTTTTAAAAATAATTTTGTCATCTTTTACAAGTAAGTCTGCCATTAATATGGAAGTCTGTGTCCCAACATCTCAAACATGCTTCCCACCTCAGAAGTTTTTTGGGTAGGGAAGTTCAACATGGAATCTTTCAATGCCCTTTACAGCAAGAGAGGGAAGGACACAATCAAGTGTCCAGAAGGGCAAGGCAGTGGCCTTTCTATGCTGAACAAGTTATATTGCAGAGTACATGCCCTGACTTTGGGGTCAGTTATGGCCCTATCTCAGCTGATTCAGGCATCTTGTGTCCCAGTTATCCTTAACTGTCAACCTGACACAGCTGAGAATCAACTGCGAGATCCTCCTCATGTGAGTAATTGTCTCTATCAAGCTCATCTATGGACACGTCCATGTTTTGATTATCTTAGAAGTAGTAGGGTCTAGTCCGCTGTGGGCAGCACTACTTCCTGGTCTGTGTAAGGAAACTGGCTGAGCATGAACTCGAAAGAGCCCGCAAGTATTGTTCCATGGTTCTTGCTTCCAGTTCCTGCTCTGGCTTCCCTCATCAAGAACTATGACATAAAATTGAAAGCCAATTAAACCCTTTCCTTCACATATTGTTTATTGTTTAAGTACTTTATTACAGAAACAGAAAAAAGAAACTAGAAACTCTGGAAATGTGGACTGCCAGTATAGACAGGAGCTTATGTCTCGTAAGCCTAGCCTTAAACCCAGGCTGTTTTACGTGAAGGCATATGACTTTGAGACACCTTGATTGAACTCTACATGGTTATATGTATAATACAAGATGCTTATGAGACAGATACAAGCTCACAGGCTTAAAGTTTCTTATTTAGAAGTAGACCTATGCATATGGTGCATGCACTCTGAACATGTTTATGGTCTTCAATACTATGCTGCTGGTAATGCCCTTTCTGTGTTGGGTCCTATGGATTTTGTCACAATCTTCTCTGTCTGTCTGTCTGTCTGTCTGTCTGTCTGTCTGTCTGTCTGTCTCTGTTTTTCTCTCTCTTTCTTTGTCTCTCTCTCTTTGTGTCACTCTCTCTGTCTCTGTCTCTCTGTCTCTCTGTCTCTCTGTCTTCCTCTCTCTCTCTCTCTCATACACACACACACACACAGACACACACACACACACACACACACACACACACACACACACACACAGTGTTTTTGGATGTACGAGCATTGGATTTTCTTGCTCTGCATCCAATTGCTAGGTGCTAAAGCATTAGAATGTCTTCAGCATCCTGAGAGGTCTCTGCAGATCTCATACAGATGCTTTCTTGAGTTGGCTTGTATGAGGGCACTGAGTGAGGATCACCAGCTGCTTTCCTTCCTCCCATTTGGCAGCCCATCTCATTTTCCCTAATGGATAGTATTTCTTAGCTATTACATACTTCCTCTCAGCATCTTATCAAGAATATAGGCCCCAAAGAAAAGGAATCACAAAAAATAATCTTGTGCAACTTGATTTTTGCCTCTAATTTCAGGATCACTTGAGAATAAATCAGTTTCCTTGGCTGAGCCTCGATTTGCCCATCATTTAATGCCTCTCCTTCAGGTACAGGAGAAAGCTTGGTTGATGACCACTTGCTTTGTAAGTACAAGGATTTCCAAAACATACATGATAAAACAAAGCAAAGCTGGGTGCAGTGGTGTACACTTATAATTCCAGAACCAGGGAGGCAGAGACAGGAAGATCCCTGGGGCTCACTCTCACCAGCCATCCTAGCCTAATCCATGATGAGTGAGTGCCAGATCAGTGAGACACTATCTCAAATAAAACGATAAGATAAAGTGAAGGCATGAGGACCAACAGTCACGGTTGACTTCTGGGTTCCATGTACATATGGGCATTGCCCCCACAAATATCTTCTTCATTTATCCATCAACTTTAAAGATTCATTAGTGTGTTCTGTGTGTTGAGCTTTGTTCTCACTGTAAGGGGCATAGTGATACCATGAGAATTTTCTTCTATTGGATGGCTCCATGTTCACTTTCAGCTGTAACTTTTGTGGGTTAGGATATCCTTCCTTGTCGCTCAACCTCAAGCCCTAGGAAGATTTGAACATGGGAATCATGTAATGGTGTCTTAAAAGCAAATGCTAAGAAACCCCACTGTACTCACCTCCTACAAGGACTATTAAAGACTGGGTTCTGACAAGAGCTAAGGGCAAAACATCCATCAGCAGATGCCCCTGTCAAAACACATTATGATTTAGATATTTCTTCTCTTTTGTGAAAATTCATTATGCTCTCTTTTCAAAGACTATGGATTTCACTAGTTAAGGCAATGACACTCTCTCTTTCTCTCTCTCTCTCTCTCTCTCTCTCTCTCTCTCTCTCTCACCTTCTTTCTCTTTTCTTCCTTTTAGTCTTTTCTTCTTTCTCCTCCTCCTCCTCCTCCTCTTCCTCTTCCTCTTCCTCTTCCTCTTCCTCTTCCTCTTCCTCTTCCTC
>JANHMN010000025.1:8424951-8452062 GCA_030674055.1 Rhabdomys pumilio
ACACACACACACACACACATGTGGAGACAGCAGAAGACTCAAGCACACTCAAAAAATGAAGACACCCACTCTATACACACAGAAAATATAAAAACACACTGGATGACACGTGAAGGTGTGAGCTGTAAGCCAGCAAGCATTGCACCATAAATAAAAACCAGTTGGAGACAACTAAATAGGAAGCAAAGAACAATTCATTATAATTTGTATGAAAGCAAAGGGCTGTGCTTTTGAGTATATACAATCAGGAGAGGGATGGCATTGAAGATAAATACCCTCAATACCGAGAGTTCTGAGATAGCCATCAAGAAAAATGCCCTGTAAAACTCCTTGAGACCCACTGATGCCATTTCTCTTATCTCACAGCTGCGGTACATGTGTTACCAGCCCCCTCTCTTCATCTCAATGTTTTCTATTATCTTTTTTTTAAATCTCAGTCTCTTCAGGGAAATCTACATTCAGATTACAGAGGGTCCCCTTGTTACATGCTGTAGAATCAATGGCTGTTCTTTCTTCCCTAGTTATTTGTTGGGGGGTCTGTATCTTCACTGGGCTGTAAATTCCAAGGAGCACAAATTGAAGCTGTTTTGTTCAACAATATAATCCCAGTACCTGGCAGGTTACCTGACAGGAGATGGGCATTCAGTGAGCATTTGGAAGTAAATGAGTCCCCAAGTGATTGTCAAGGAATAAAATGGATTACCCCAAACTAAACCAAGCTAAAATCGAGGCTTGAATAGCAAAGGCCTGTATCCATGAACACAAGTCTAGCCCGGCTCCTCGTGGAATCAGAAAATACAAGGGACACAAGTTACTTCCTGCAATTGAAAATAAGGACTAAAACTAATAAGGCTGGTTGCTAGGGAGGCTGTGGAGAGCACATAGCAAGGGATTGTTCTTCTCATCAATAGATACCACCCACATAGGGGGAAATTTAACAGAACAAAGCTCAAATAGCCATGCCCTCAGAGTTAAAACTTTAACTCATAAAAAAAGCTATCAGATGCAGCCAAACTGTTATGAACAAAGATGAACATGTTGAGAATTACTATTGTCAACTTGATAGGATCTACAAGATGAAGCTCTGGACGTGACTCTGGGGGAAGTTTCTAGATTAGGTTAAGTGAGGAGGAAAGACTCCACCCCCTAATGTGGGTGGTGATATTCCCAGGGATGGGGTTCCTGGATGAGATGAAAGTAAATAGTATGCTGGGCCCCGACATTCCTTTCTCTCTGCTTCTTGGCTGTGGACACAGTATGACCAGTTCATGTTTCCTCTGCTATGATGGACTGAAGGCTTGAACTGCGAGCCCGAATAAACTCTTTCCTCCTTAGGTTGGTTTGGTGAAGTATTTTGTTTCAGCAATGTGTAAAGTCGCTAATATAGTAACTGATGACCCCAACCCTAGTGGAAACAAGGTCAGTATTATGAAGTGCATTGTTTTTAGGGTCATGGTTGCTGAATCTAACACTGAGAAATGGGCTCCAGGGCAATAGAAACGAGCTTTAAGTAATTCCAGATCCACCAAATGAAGAGCACCCGGGCCATAATCCAACAGTGCAACCTCCTTGGCCCACTGCAGGCTTCATCTGCAGCGATAGGAATACATTAATCAATACTCGTCTGCACTGTGGGAGTTACGCCGCATCTGTCTCCTTTCCACATCACCCACTGATTGCTCTTTGAAGAAACAGTAGTTCCACTGACATTTCAAATCCTCAGGGTTTGTTTTTTTTTTTGCTATTCTTTATGGTTCTCAGAAGCAATGGAGGCTGTTATAGTTACTGAATGAGTGAGCTTAAAGGTAGCAGCAAAATGAGGAAGAAAAGCGCCTGTATATACATGAGTGTGTATATGCATGTATAAGTGTGTGCATATGTGTTTATATGCATGCTCATGTGTGTACATGGAGATGTGGGTATGTGTGTGCATTTGTTCATGAATGTGTAGGTATGTATACATGGGCATATATTTGTGTATATGGATATGTGTATATATGTGTGTACCATATATATATATATATATGTTTACGTGTATACAGGTACATATATATATATATATGTGTGTGTGTGTGTTTATTTGTATATAGATGCATGTATTGTATATGTGTGTACATGTCTTGATATATGCAGGTTTGTACCTGTGTGTATATGTATGTGCATGTGTATATATATGTATGTATATACATGTGTATCTATATGGCTTGTGTCTATGTTCGTTTATGTGCCTGTATGTGTACATGTGTGTCCCTATGTGTATTGTGTACCTGAGTGTGTATGTATGTTTATATGTGTCTATTTGCTTATGTGCATGTGTGTTCCAGCATGGGTATGTTTATGTGTATATCCCATGGAGACTGTATGTATTCTGATTGTGTATCCACTGTCCTGAGCCGACTATGTTCTCACAGAGAAGAGTCTATGAGAACAAAATATTCCTTCCAACTTAAAGGAAGAGAAAAGGCAAAGCACCAAAACACCTAAACCAAGCTTCTTATGGGGATTGTGCACCCACAACTAGTCTATTGGACAGGATGTGGCATGCCTGATTTGTTCTTAATGAAAGAGGAGACTAAGGCACTAAAACTGGACCAAGAATAAGCTGTGTTCAAACGTTAGGATCATGAAGCTGGCATAGTAGCTCCATCTTTTAGAAACTGTTTCTGGAACCAACTTTTGTTTAAAAATGAACCTGAGGTTAGAAATTATTACTTCATCATTTCCAAATTTCCCAAACTTCTCAAATGTTGGCATAACAGGTATGTGTCACCAAATCCTGCTACATTAACTGTATGAAATTGGACCAGGTATTTAATTCTTTTGGGCTGCTTTCTTATTTGGATTGTGACTGAGTCCACTCACAGAGTCAGGAAAACCAGAAGACAAAGAACATGGATGATTATACAGTAGAATGTTAAGGATTAAATAGTCAATATTTAATGTCTTCATGGCTATTGGGAAACAAGATAGTTTTCTATGCCAGGTGGCTTTCTGCGAGTACAACAGAACATAGAGTTCACTAGCTCCCTTCCAAGGCCTGTCAGGATAGACTCCTGGCTCAGTCCTTTTGCTGGGCAAATTGAAAGATCATGGAGGGGGTTGCTGGGCTCAAGCAAAGGACTAATCTCACTGTCAAAAAAGCATAAAGGAAAGAGGAAGAACCTGAGATCCCATAATTCCATGAAGGCCATCCTACTAGGCCAGGAGGACCCCTCCACTCCAACAAGGCAGAGGGAAGCCCAAGCCTTACCCAGGCTTTCTGTACATTCAGCATCCAAACAGTAGTATCTCTCTTTCCACAGATAACATAACCTCCCCAAGGGTGACAAGCTTGTATTAACTCAGCTGTTACAAGCAGCTCAGGCAGACTCTGTCTATGTGTAATACATTGGAAGAGACTTAAGGGACCATTTATTTCCAGGGCTTCATCTTAGAGTCAAGCAATCAGATTTGTTAAGTAACTCAGCCAAAGTCACACATCAAGGATTATGAGCACAGTACAGCAGTAGGTCACGCAGTTCCTGCCCAGAAACAAACTATTAAGCTAGCGGGAAAGACATCAAGTTTTGCAAGTTTGTCTAAAATGGAAGGATTCATAGAAGCTGGGATGGCCATGAGGAGGTAGTCTGGGTCCGGACTTTAAAATCTCGTATGAGTGACTAAGAGCAGCTGGAGATGAAGGTCCAGTGTACACTGGGAATGATTACAGCTCCTCTGCAGCTTTCACACAAGGGTAAAGGAAAAAAGTAACACCTACAGCCTCTTAAAATGGCTTACTGCCAGGCTTGCTAAGGAAGTGATTGGGGGAACAGACCCTGTAATTAGTCCCCAAAGCTTCTGCCTCCCCCTGTGGCACCTGCCATGACAGCTGTCCCTTCCCAAACAGTTCAGAGTCCTGAAGTGGCCTTGAAACAGAGAGAGCCAGGAAGGCCTCCCCCACACTGTGGTGGCCTCACAGCACTGGCAGAGACTCTGAAGCACAAGGAGGAAGATGGAAGAGCCATGGCCTGGGCAGTGAACTCTTTCCTCTGCCAGGCAACTGCAGCGCTGCAGCTGGGACCCCTCTGTCAGCTGACAAGCTAGGAGGCAGATCTGAGACCCTCCAGGGAGCCTTCCAGGCCACTCATGCTGCTAATCACTGTGTGGCTTCTCAGCACAAGGAGAAACGGGATGAGGTGATTAAAAAGACACCAGCTGAGAGCAATGGCATTTTGGTTCTGGAGTTCTATCCAGTTGTCCTTTTCAGGGGACTCTTAATGGAAAGGGATGGGCACAAGCTAAACACATATCTCAAGGAGAAAGGACAAAGTATTCCTGTGAAAATTCATTTTTCCTACTGGTCAGAGGGAAGCTCCCTGCCTTCTGTGCTGTCTGAATTGCCTGTTACTGATCAACCTTATCTCTTGGGCCCCAAGGTTTCTGGGAAGTGTAGTTCCCTAGTGAAGCTTCCACTGGCAACTTATATTTTAAAGAGAGTTTTCTTCTGTCTTGTTTTCAGCCTGACTACAAGTCCTGGAACAACCAGCCAGCATGAACAGTGCTGGGGCATGGAGGTGATGTTAAACACAGCCTGGAGGACACCATCTGGAATACTAACGGCTCCCATGCTGTTTCTACTGGAAGAATACCCAATAACTTCAACTATTTAGGAGTCAAGAAGAATTTAATAGGACCCAACTTTTTGTTCTGCTGGGGACACTGCGTTCTCAGCAAGGTGGTCATTGCTGCTTGCTTATAACTGCTGAGAAGGGAAACCCGTGCTGTTCCTTTCTGTGCATGTTGGGAAGTCTTGTAGCCATGCTAGCTTCCTCTTCTAAGGCACCTTCCCTCCCTTCAATGGTCACAGTGAGCTTTCTCTCACAGGATCATACATTCTTTTTCAGAACTCCAATAAAGATGCTTTTAAAAATGAGAGACCCTTCTTATGTAAATATTGGATGTTGCCTTTTCTAGTCTGAAGAATCAGTATATATATATATATATATATATATATATATATATATAATATATATATATATAAAAGCCCCTCATGTCTTAGAACCTTTAAATAGATCAACTCCTTATGAATTCAACATCCATATGACAATCTACGGTTTGGAAGTTGTAGCAGCCCTGAGAGCCCTGACAGCTGAAGATAACTTCCAGAAAATGCCAGACAATAAATATTTTGAAACGAATGGCTATTGTACTGCATCATGCCTCTCCACTAGGGGACAGGATGGGTGCCACCTAACAGAGACAGGCATGGTCTGAAACAGAGGTCGGTCCATTGTTGTTTCCGGTCTCCTCTCTGGGTACCTGGGTACTGCCGGTGCACTGTCAGGAGAGGGAAGTCTGGAACTGGGGGTCCAAGGTCTTCCTTTCCCCTCAGGGTGTCTTTATGCCAGGCAGAGGTGGGAAGGTGGCCTGGAGGGGAGAAAGCCTTCCTTGGGAGTCTTAGGTATAGCTCATTAGTAGACATCCTTCTCCATAATGATCCTTAATGAAGCAGCTATCCTGAGAAAATTATTGCTTGTTCATACTGGTTTATTTCATGGTGGACGTAAATTTATTTCACTTTATTCAGGGTGAACCATTAAATACCTTTTGCAGAAAATAAATAAAAACAATCTAAATGGAAACTTCTGATTTCTTTGGAAAGTCAGTTGTGTCTGATGATGTTTTGCTTAGGCAAACACATGGAGCGTTTCCCTGAAGCAGACACAGGTGGAAGGATGTCTTGCTAAAGCAAGCATGTGAGAGGACACACGATGAAGGATTCTCACTACACGCATGTATTGGTTCACCTTACATTGCGTTGTTGAACTCTACTTGTCATGAATCCATAGAGAGAAATACACCAAAAAACTTCTTGTGAGGTTCATTTGGCTTCTTGCTGCTTCCACAGAGTCAGGACAATTGGCAGAGTGATGTCAGCTGGCACAGATTCATATGGAGTTTTGCCAAGACAGACTCATGTGCTGAGGCAAGACACGTGGTGAGGTTAGACCCATGGAGGACACATGATGTTTGGAGGGAGTATAAGTAGGACTCAATAGACTGTGAGAGAGGCTTCCTTACACAGCTAGCATTGCAATGCTTCTTGGTCTCATGTCTTCCCTGATCTTTGATTCATTGAGAGAGGCACAGCAAAGAACTTCTGCTGGCATCCCTGGCGGTCCTAACCCCTTCTGCTGAACTCATGTTGATTCAGCTGAGGCCTGGCTATTTCTGCTAGGTTGTGCCACTACTGCTGCTAACCTGACTCTAACAAACTGTACTGACGGCATATCCGAGAAGTGTTTGTGAGTGGATCGAGCTGCCACTGCTGACTTTTGTGAACTGGACTCTGATTTCATGACAACACAGGTGGAATTTGTTGCAAAGAACAATTTCTAAACAGGTCCACTTCTCTCGTATCCTAATAACCTTTCTTTTCCACTACCTCTGGTGGGTGGTGGGCTAGAAGGGAGGTTAAGAACAATTATTAAAAATAGTGTTTGAAAAACCTTAAGTTACACATGTTTATTCATAAAAATATTTTAATTTTATTTTCCTTGAGAAATATGATCTCTCATTTATTTACTGTAAAGATCTGGTCCCAATTTTGAAGGTTTGGACAAGGTATACATGATGCTGGAATTATGAAATGAGATGTTTTATTTCTCTGTCATTAGTGGCTATATTCTAATTAGTGAGAGCCTACCAGAGGGACTCTGAAGTCACACTCTGAGAATTGGCAGAATACTGACATTATCAAAAACCCTGGAGCTAACTATGCCTGATGTCACTACTTAATATCTTCAGTTACTTACGTGAGCCAGTGGCGTTTGTAGTATGTGGAGGGAGGCTGGACTCTGAAAGAAGATGTTCTTAATGGATTTCTGGATAGTGAAGGGCAGAGACTGAATTCTGACCTAAGTCTTTGAAGTCTGAGTTCAGAGGTCATTTTATCCCTCTGATGAAGGGATGGCTCAGAGGAAGCTTGTGAGAAATGAAGTTCTCGGAGCCATAGCTTGGGGAGGAGGCCTGTGTTGGAATAGCGTACAGAGACTAGTACCTTGATGACAGTGGAGGAGTAACACAGCAACAGTCCCACTGTGATTCTGGTTTTGCAAACATGCCAAACTATGTGGATGGTAGAACATCCATTTCTGGCTTTAGGTCCTCAGGTCAAAGGTTTTTTGATTGATTAATAAAACAGAAAGGAAGGTGCTGGGTGCTCGAGAGTGAGGTTTATCTAGAGTTTTCATTTCTCAGTGTTGATGATGATGGCAGGAAGAAGTCCTGATGCAGTTAAATATAAGTACATAGCCAGCATGCTGCTAATGGTAGTTACAGCTTCCTCTGGTGGGAAAGCAGCTGCGTGGCCCAGGGCTGAGTAAAGTAGTCCGTAGCAACTATTCAGAGATGGCCATGCCTTTCAGTTGGTTCTCACATGACTTTTGGTTGCCTGTGAAAATCAGCCTTCAAGAGCTATTGAAAGTCCATTTGACTTTTTGTTTTCTTTTTTTCTTTATTGGATATTTTATTTACATTTCAGATGCCATCCTCTTTCCCCAATTCCCCTCCCTAGAAAACCCCTATCCCATGCCCCCTTTTCCTTTTTGCTTTTATAATTTTTTAAAAATGTTAATCAAAAACTTTATAAGTTTGGTAATGCTCAATCAGAAGTGAAACCCAATACCCAACCTAGATATATCAACTATCTTTGACTGGTGGAGACAAGTGAACATCTGCCTCCATGTCCCCCTTTCTCTTTCTCTCTCTTTCTCTCTCTCATCACCTAGCTTCTCCTCTCCTTCTTCTCCTCCTCTCCTTATTCCTTCTCTTCCTCTCACCTTAGCTCCTCCTACATATCACCCTTCCTGTTAAAATAAAACTTTTCTCTCAAAAAAAAAAAAACACAATTAGAGCATAATTATACCAATTTGTACCAGTGAGGTGCAAGATAGTCCTAATATCCATTCTATCATTTTGTTGACTGACCAGAACCTCTGTCATCTCTCCTAACTAAAACACTTAGTTCTGAACCTGGCTTTTTTCTTGGCTTTAGAATGAATGTCAGTTGAAAACCATCCACTCAGATCTTTTCTCTCAAAGTAAATAGCCAGGATTGGTTATGAGACTATAAGTTTTCAACCGTCAGAAATCTAGAATGACTGAGTTAACTGAAATTATAGGAAGCACAAAGCATAGCCTCTAAATCTTAGCCAATTTATAGAGACCTCTGAACACCTGGACAGTTCCTATACTACAAAACGTTGGAGCACCTGTTCTTCAGCCTTCTGGCCCAGGACCATCTGACAGACCTTAGTGATGCAGAATTATTAAGGGCTGATCACTCTGTCTAGGCAGATATAATCAGTCAACTATTCTGCAAGTGTGTCCTCTTCTGGACAGTAATTTGTCTGTAGATGGAAAGAGGCAATTCTTGCCTAGTGGCTGTCTCACCACAACTGGACTAACTCCAAAGATGCTCAATTTCTTCTTAGAATCCAAGACAGGAAGCTGTCAGGAGCAGACAGGTCTCTAAAAAAAATGAACATTAATACAGGAATGTTTGTAACGTCAATTCTGTGAGCTTCTGACGTTTTGAAAACCAACTATCCATGCAAGGTAACCTGGACTGTTGTCTGTTAACTCCTCTCAGCTATTTCTAAATAAAATATAGAAAACACCCTAACAATAAACTCAAAGTCATGAATTTGCTATAGTCCCTTAACTCACAGGCTAATCATCCCAAATCAGTTACCTTGCAAAAGCCAAATTCTGCCAAAAAGGCAGAAATGGTAGAATTCAGCACTGTTAAACATGGCTCCTTGACATAAACAGATGACACTACCGCCAAGTCAGAAATCAGTGTCTTTCCTGTTCTGGATGGTTCTGTACTCTGTTGTCTCTCCTCATACTATAGGAGGGATGCATAAGCTCTTCACCCATCTCAGGAACTGGTATGTCTTGCTGGCTGCCCTGTTATCCTCTATGCGGTGATGAGGTTGAGTGGTAAATATATCTTTAAGAAGAAAAGAACAAATCTGTATTTGATCAAATATGTTCAATGGCAAAGAAAATAAATTCTGTATGTATATTTTCTTCTTTGGATCCCTGACAATAAGGATAATCCTCAAAAATAAAATGGTAGAATGGCTTTGGGAATAAAGAATAGAAGCTTGACACATAACGAGGATAGTGATGATTGTTCTCTAAAAGTTCAGTCGTCTCAGCCTGGAGCGGATACAGAAAGAACCGTTAAGTAAGATGACTGGAGTTCATACCTGGATTTTGGGGAGCCTTGATTTTTTATTTTTATTTCATTAAGAACATTTACCACTCTTCCAGAGGACTCAGTTTCCAGCATTCATACCAGGCAGCTAACAGTTGTTTATAATTCTAGAGCCAGAGAAACAGAGTCCCTCTTATGGCCTCTGTAGGCACCTGCACTTGTGTACAAATAGCCACACACATAAAGGTATAATGAAAAATAAAATAAATATTTTAAAAGAAAAGTGTTCATGATGATTCAAGGTAGACAAGGGGTTTCTGTCAACTCCTGTCCAATGAGTAGAAAGTCAAACCTAGTGGACAGTTTAGAACAGTGTGACTGCTGGTGTTGAGACATCACTAATGAAGTAACATCTCATGTTTGGTACTGCAGGCCTATAATCTTATCTACCCTGAGAGCCAAGATAGAGGACTGAAAGTTCAATGTCAATCTGATCAATTTGTGAGATCCTATCTCAAATTAAAAACACAAAAGACTGGAAATACAAAGCTCAACAGTGGAGTGCTTGCAGGGTAGACAATAGTTTCAATCCCTAATACTCCAATTAATTAAAAAATCAATCTTATTTATTAATACCAACAAATATTTATAAATTCATTTTATAATTATTATATATACATATATTTAGTTTGCACTTGCCTAATGTTTTGTTTTATAAATGATAAAATTGTCTGGCAAAAGCAACTTATAGAAAGAGGAGTTTATTTGGGCTCATGGTTCAAGGATTCCATCCATCATGAGGGGAAAGTCACAGAAGAAGGAGCTTATGGTAGCTCTCTGGTTGTGCTGTCTGCAGGCAGGAAGGAAGCAATGAGTTCCTGTGCTCAGCCAGCTTCCTGTTCCTATCTGCACTCCAGGATCCTGCAAGGAATGCTGCTGTTCATTTTAAGGTAGATTCTCCCAGTGAACCTAATCAAGATAACCCCTCAAGCTTGTACCCAGAAGTTTGTCCTTCAGGTGATTCTAGATTCTTTCTGTCAACTTGACAATCAGTACAGAGTCTCACACCTAAAATATACAAGGCTCTATCCTGTCTGTAAATGCAGAACTTGGGAGGTAGTAGTAAGAGGGCCAGAAGTTCAAGGCCAACCTTAGTTCCACAGCAAGTGTAAGGTCAGTCTTGAAGATGACACCTCATATCCAAATATATAAGTTAAAAAAGAACAAATGATATTCTGTGTTAATGGTAATTGCTGTAAAGAAAAATATATAAGATTTATGACATATAATAGGTTTCGATACCATCTGAAGTAAGCCTTTTTTTGACTTGGGGTGATCTCAATTTTTGCTTGCTTGGTCCTTTCACAGAATTGTTAGCCTTGTCTAGAGATGGTTTTGGCTCTTACAGATCCTGTGAAAGCATGCTGTTTGCATCTGGTGGGGAGAGATTGGGGATGCCGTTAAGATCCCACAGTGGAGAGGACACCTTCCCACAACAGAGAATTATGTGGTTTAAAATGTCAATAGTGCCAAAATTGAGACTCAGTATACTAGAGCATGCCTTCTCCACAGGGGTAACATTGCAGCCAACAGGGTAAAAATTTGTTTTTAGAGAATGAAAGAAAATCTTAGTATATTCCTATGAGGATCACAGATATACATTCAAGACATGAACTTCACAGCACAGGGCATTTTAGAACAAAAAGCCTCAAAGGCTCCTTGGGGAAATGATAATGAGAACAAGATTGGAAACACTAGTGTGGAGCAGGGATTAGCAGATATCTTTTTCCTGGAGCCAAAGAGTAAGTTTGTGTATCTATAATTCCTGTGACAACAACTCACAGAGCCTTGAGACCCAGAAGCACCATAGACAGATGACACACATGCACACCTAGATGGCTGTGACTCAGTGAAACTTTATGAAGTGAGAAGAGGGACAGAAGAGGTGACTCAGTGGTTAAGAGAAGTTACTATTATTGCAGAAGTGCAGAAGAAGACTAGGTTCCTTTAAGTTTTTTTTTCTTTTTTCTTTTTGCCAGCACTCACTAGGTGGCTCACAATTCCAGCTCCAAGGAATCCAGTGCCCTCTGCTGGCCCCATCAGATACCAAGCATGCAAATAGTACTCATAAACACATGGAGTTGCACACACATGCAGATAAATGTAAGTAAATAAGAATGTCTGTAACAAAAGAAAGCAAGAATAGAAAGCGCACAGCTGGCTTGGTGCATCATGCCTGCAATCACAACATTCTAGAAGTAGAGGCAAAAGGATCAGGAGTTAAAAATCAGACAGCTACATAATGAGGTTGAAGCCAGTTTGAGGTACATAAAAGATGAGAGAGAGAGAGAGAGAGAGAGAGAGAGAGAGAGAGAGAGAGAGAGAGAGGAGAGAAGCATGAGAATGTCCTTGAATTGTGATCTGTTGTTTGTTGAACCCTGAATTATGATTTAAGTTTTAAAAGGTTGATCTTATTGGCATGAGAGAAAATTTTCTAAACATAACTCTAATGGCTCAGTCTCTAAGATCAAGAATTGATAAATAGGACCTCATAAAACTGAAAAGCTTCTGTAAGGCAAAGGACATAGTCAATAGGACAAATTGGCAGCCTACAGATTGGGAAAAAAATTCTTCACTAACCCCACATCCAATAAAGGGCTAATATCCAGAATATATAAAGAACTCAAGAAGCTAACCTCCAAGAAAACAAACAACCCAATAAAAAATGGGGTATAGAACTAAACGGAGAACTCACAACAGAGGAATCTCAAATGGCCAAGAAATACTTAAAGAAATGTTCAGAGCCCTTAGTGATCAGGGAAATGCAAGTCAAAATGACCCTGAGATTCTGCCTTACACCAATCAAAATGGCTAAGATCAAAAACCCAGGAGACTGCACAGGCAGGCAAGAATGTGGAGAAAGAGGAACACTTCTCCATTGCTGGTGGAATTGCAAACTGGTATAACCACTCTGGAAATCAATCTGGAGAGTCCTTAGAAAATTGGAAATAGATTTACCTGAAGACCCAGATAAACTACTTTTGGACATATACCCAAAAGATGCCCTACCATGTCACTGGGACACATGCTCCACTAAGTTCATAGCAGCCTTATTTGTGATAGCCAGAAGCTGGAAATAACCCAGATGTTCCACAACAGAAGAATGGATACAGAAAATGTGGTTCATTTACACAATGAAATACTATTTCAACTATTAAGAATGAGGACATGATGAGTTTTTCAGGTAAGTAGATGGAACTAGAAAATATCTTGAGTGAGGTAACCAAGACCCAAAAGGACATGCACGGCATGTAGTCATTAATAAGTGGATATTAGCCAAAAAAGTACAGACACCTAGGATATAATGCATAGAACTCAAGAAGGTTAACAAGCAGAAGGGCACACGTGAGACCCAATCCCACTTGGGAGAGAGAAGAAAGCAATCACTGGAGGCTGAGGGAGGGACCTGGGTGGGAGAGGGGACAGGGAAGGGGAAAGGGGAGCATGATCAGGTATTGAGGGGAGAACTGGAGTGAAGCCTTGAGGGCCAGCAGAAAGAATGGAAACAGGCAACCTCAGGAGACAGGGGGTTGGTGGGGGGACCCTCTAGAATGTACCAGAGACCTGAGAGGTGAGAAACATTCAGGACTCAGAAGGAGAGACCTTAAATGAAATGCCCAACAGTGGGGAAAGGGAACTTGTAGAGTTCACCTTCAGTAGAAAGACAGGGCATTAAGTGGAGGAATGGGGTTGCCATCCCACAGTCAAAAACTCTGACTCAGATTTGTTCCTGTCTAAAAGAAATGCAGGGACAAAAATGGAGAAGAGACTGAAAAGGAGAGCCAATGTCTGGCCCAAATTAAGATCCATGTCTATGGGAGGCTTCAAGGCCCAACACTATTACTGATGCTGTGGTGTGCTTAGACAGGAGCCTAGCATGGCTGCCCTCTGAGAGGCACAACAAGCAGCTGATTGATTCAGATGCAGATATTTATACCCAACCAATGGACATAAGCTTGGCACCCCTGTGATTGAATTAGGGAAAGACTGGAAGAAGCTGAGGAGAAGGGTGACCCCACAGGAAGACCAGCAGTCTCAACTAATCTGGATCCCTGAGATCTCTCAGACACTGAGACACCAACCACGCAGCATACACTAGCTGATATGAGGCCCCCTGCCCCCCCCCAACACCTTTACAGCAGAGGACTGTCTGGTGTGGCCTCGGCGAGAGAAGATGAACCTAGCCCTCAAGAAACTTGAGGTTCCAGGGAGTGAGGAGGTCTGGTGGGATGGGATGGGAGGGGCACAGGGACATCTTCTTGAAGATGGGGGAGAAAGATTAAGCTGAGGAACTGTCGGGGCAAACTGGGAGGGTGATAACGACTGGACTGTAAAAAAAAAGATTAAAGATAATTAAAAAATAAAAATATAAATAAATAAAAATGTCAAAACAAAAGCTGAAAACACAAGATGCATGCCTTAATTATAATCAGGTACATAAAAAGGTTCTCTATGAGTACAAGAGAGAGGAAGAGAGAGGTGGGGAGGAAGAAAGAAATGAAAGGTTCAGTTATAACTAAGAGGATGTTCCACTGAGGTATGACTCCAAAATTTTCTATTAATTTGATGAAATACAGGATGTCAAACTTAGGAGAACTCTCAGATGACTTGTAAGAAAAAAAGATGTCATGGTATTTCAGTTACAAACACAATAAAATTCACAAGGCGTGCTGTATTAGGTAGGGTTCTCTAGAGTAACAGAACTTAAAAAATTAGTCTCTCTCTCTCTCTCTTTTTCTCTCTCTCTCTCCACACATACACACACACACACACACACACACACACACACACACACACACACACACCCCACACGAGAGAGAGAGAGAGGGGGCAGGGTTATTAGAGTAATTTTCAGGCTTTGGTTCAGATAATCCAACAATGACTAGCTTTAAATGGAAAGTCCTAGAATTCAGTAATTGCTTAGCCCTCAAGGCTGAATGTTTAGCTGGACTTCAGTATATATTTGAATCACAAAAAATAGACTTTAATGCCAGTAAGGAAGTGGCATTGGAAGTGGCTAGCATGGTCAGGACAAGCAGGAAAAGACCAAAAGCTTCCTTCTTGCATGTCCTCAAATAGGATGCAAGCAGAAGATATGGCTCGAATTAAAGGTATGTCTTCCTGTCCCAATATCCAAGGTAAAAGCACTTTACTCTACTTCAAAGATCTAAATTATAAGTGCCTCTTTCTATTTCAAATTGAGCAAAATAAATAAATAAAATAATAAATAAATAGAATAATAAATAAATAAATGTCTCTCACAGGTGTGCCCTCCATTTTTTGGCTTTAGTTCTAGATATAGTCAAGTTGACAGTCAATAATAGCCACTACAAGCCCACACTTTCTCTTTCTTTCTTTTTTTGTTTTTTAAAGATTTATTTATTTATATGAGTACACTGTCATTGTCTTCAAACACACCAGAGAGGGCATCAGATCCCATTGTAAATGGTTGTGAGCCACCATGTGGTTGCTGGGAATTGAACTCAGGACCTCTGGAATAACAGTCAGTGCTCTTAACCACTGAGCCATCTCTCCAGCCCCAGTCCACACCGTTTCAACTGGACACACAATCATATTTCCTTATGTTGTGATTAATTGTCAAATTAAAACAATAACTAGGTCATAATAATGCCTAAGCATAATATAACTATCCCATGGATAATCAGAAATGCATTATATAATTAACCAGGTCATAATTATGCCTGGCTATGCCTGATGTAACTATTCTTTGTACAATCACAAACACATTATAAATTTAGAATATGTGGCGGTGTCTCTTGAGGGACATTCTTTTATTATATCAGACTTAACTATGATAACCACTGATATTCTATTCATTGACATTACAACACATGATAAAGAAATTGAGGAAAGAAAAGTACAAATATCTGTACACATGAATTCTCAACAGAAATATGCATGTCAATTATAATCCTCATTTCTGTAACTGGGCACATGGCCTTAGCTACTATTTGTGACTACTTTCCTCTGCTAATCACTGTGTACTTCCTCCACCCTCAGCAAGCACCTCAGCAGGTCTTGGCTTTTTTCCTGGAGGAATGACCCATACCTTCATTCCTGATGGGTCTGTGCGCTTTGTCATCCTGCCTGGATTAGGTCATTGTAGTTTCCCATTGACTTTAATCACAGGACATGTAGCACCAAGAGACATTCCAAAGCATCTCCTGAACTCTAGACAATCTTTCCTACCTCTTGTGGAGAATCAATCCAATTTTTCCATGGTAATCTGGATCAATCTCCCCTTCCCGCCCTTCCCCCGCAAACACTGTTATTTCTTTCTTAGCCTGTTGGTTTAAGGGCATCAGAAGACAAAATTAGCCAGGGTTGTTGTTGGTGGTGGTGGTGGTGAAAGTATGAACTTAGAGTTATAGAATGTTGTGGCTCCTGGTACAAGTGCTCACCATTGTAGAACTGAAGCTTCTAGGGAAGCAAAACTCGAGGTCTTGGGAACAGGAAGGAAATATTTTCATAGTTGATCATTGGGGGTGATAGTAAATGGAACTATTCTCTTTCCCACCCCTTGATTCCTGGGCCTGCGGTTATAGGAGGAATCATATCATATATTGGATCCTGATTAAGAGCATATATTGCTTCCCAACAACCTTGTCCCAGCCCTCCAGGAAGCTGCCACCTAATTGGCATTGTAACTGTGTCTTTATTTTTTTTAAAGAGTTATTTATTTTATTTATATAAGTACACATAAGAGGGCATCGGATCCCACTACAGATAGTTGTGAGACACCATGTGGTTGCTGAGAATTAAACTCAGGACCTCTGGTAAAGCACTTGGTGCTCTTAACCACTGAGTCATTTCTCCAGCTCAAAACTATGTCTTTAAAAGTCCATTTCATCTTTCTATAGGACAGTTGCTTCAGGATGGTGGGAAACATGGTTGTGTGATTGTAGGTCCACTGCCATTGTTCTCTTGTTGTGAAATGAATTCCTTGGTCAGAAGCAATACTGTGTATAATACCATGATGGTGGGTAAGGTATTTTGTAAGTCAATTAATGGTGGTTCTGGAAGAAGCATTACATGCAGGAAAGGCAAATCCATAACCAGAATAGTGTCTACTGCTGTAAGGACAAGGTATTATCCTTTCCATGGAGAAAGTGGTCCAATGTAGTTAACTTGCCACTTGGGTTACTAGCTGGTCACCCTGGTGGAGTGGTGCCATATTTGGGGCTCATTGTTGGTCTCTGCTCTTGACAGCTCTGGTTGTCAGCAGCAGCTGTAGCCGGGTTAGCCTTGGTGATTGGAAATTCATAGGCATAAATTTTTCTCAAACCAATTTTAGTAAGTGTTAAACCTCTCCTCTTGCCCAACGCCCGCCAGAGGTAGTAGAAGAGAAAAGTTATTAGGATATGGGGAGGGGGGCATTGGATCTGTTTAGCAATGGTTCTTTGAGGAATGAACTCAATCTTCTTTGACAGCAGTTCAGTCCCATAGCAAACACCAAATATGACCCAGCAGCTACATTCCAGTCCTCTCAGCAGGCAGATACCATGCACAAACCAGCCGCTGTAGTCCAATCCTGAAGTCAAAGGAACTTCAAGAGAAGTTCTTTGGTGAGTTTCCTTAATGGTGGCTTTACCACAAGTGCTATGTAGGGTGGATCAATACATGCCTGTCATTAGAGAAAAATAGCAAGGCAGTGCAACCAAACCAATGCTCAATGCTCTCCTCCCACTGTCCCACTGTCTGTGGGGTCATATTTATACTCCTTCATCCCATGTCCTTTCATGTGTCTGCTATATCAAAGCATCCTTTTACATGTGTCTGCTTCAGAAAAAAATTATTCTTTCATGTGTCTGCTTTAGCAAGACATCCTTTCACCTGTGTGCCCCAGCAAAACATAATTTGACATAGCTGTCTTTCCAAACAAACCAGAAATTTGGTTTCAGAAATCCATGTTATCAAGCCCATGCATAATTTCACCTCTGTCCCTATAACCACTTTGTTCATGAGCCCATTAGACAGAAAAAGCTTGGGAAAGAGGCTCACTGTCCATAGAATAGGTCATATCATCTACTTGGCTATTGAACTCCTCCTCAGCTGAAGTTACCTTTTGATGAACACTTACATGGGCCCCAATTACCTTCACATCCTTTGCACATTTGGAGAGATCTATCCACATGCTTCTTCTCCAGATGTCTTTCTCATGAATTTTCAAATCATGCTCTTTTCAAGTCCCTGATTATCCAGCTAATCTATTGGCTACAACCCATGAATCAGTAGACAATCATATATTTGGCCATTTATCCTTTAAAACAAAATGTATGACCATGTGTACTACCCAAAGTTCTGTCAGATGTAAAGATTTCCCTTTACCGGTGTCTTTCAGGGTTGTCCCAGAAAAGGGTTGTAATGCCACAGCTGTTCAGTTCTGGGTGGTGCCTGTAAAATATGAAGAACCATCAGTAAACCAGGTCCTAGTCTTCTTTTTCTCAGTCAACTGAACATAGGAAACACCCCATGAGACTATAGGTACATGCTTGGGAGCAGACATCACTGTAATGGGAGTAGAAGCCATAGGTATTTGGGTAACTTCTTTGTATAACTTGCTTATGCCTTCAGGACCTACCTGCTCAGGTCTGATCATATTCCATACTACTTCCATTTGATAATGGATTGCTGCTGTGCACATCCTGGTTTATAACTTACTGGGTCAGTTAACACCCAGCTCATGATGGACAGCTCTTGAAGTATCCCATTGCCAAACTTTTCGTTTCTACTAAGGCCCAGCAGTAAACCAAGAGATGTCTTTCAAAGGAATCATACTTGTCTGTAGATGATGGTAGTGTCTTGCTCTAAAATCTCAAAGGTCTCTTCTGTGATTCACTTATAAGGGTCTGCTATAGGCACCAAATAGTATCTCTCTCTGCCACTGATACCTCAAGTACCATTGGGTCTGCTGAATCATAAATTCTAAGTGGTAGAGCAACCTGCCTGGCAGCCTGTGCCAGTTGAAGAGCCTTCATCTGTTCCAGCCCCCCCTCTCTCACAAAACTAGCAGCTTTTCAAGTCACTTGGTATATGGGCCGAAGTAATAGACCCAAGTGAGGAATGTGCTGTCTCTAGAAAACAAATAGGCCCATTAGATGTTGTGCTTTGTTCTTAGTGATGGGAGGGGTCACATTACAATAACTTCTTCTTCTCCTTAGAAGGAATATCTCTGCAAGCCCCACACAAATAGACTTCTAAGAATTTCGCTGAAGTAGAAGACCCTTGAATTTTGGTTGGATTTATTTCTCATCCTCTGATGTGCTTATGTGTGGCCAAGAAGTCCAAATGGTTACTACCTCTTGCTCACTTGGTTTGATCAGCATAATGCCATCAATATAGTACACCAACGTGACATTTTGTGAAGGAGACAGGTGTTCAAGATCTGTCTTTTTAACTAAGTTATGACACAGGGCTGGAGAAGTAATATGTCCTTGAGATAAAACGGTAAAGGTATATGGCTGGCTTTGCCAACTGAAAGCAAATTGCTTTTGGTGGTTCTTATGGACCAGTACTGAAAAATAAAAGCATTTGCTTGATCAATAACTGTATGCCATGTACCAGAAGATATGTTAATTTGCTCAAGTAAGGTCCCCACATTTGTATATCTATTGCAATTATACATTCTGGGACTGGGGGAATAACCACAGGATGAGTTTGGTTATACACTGGACCTACTGTGAGTCAGGCTCCAGTAAAAATATCTATTAATCATCTGATCTCCATAAACTCCTACTTTAACTGGAAGGCCACAGTATTTCTTGGGATCTCCTGGAATCAGCATCAACTCAGAACCAGTATTTAGTAGACCCTAGAAAGTTTAATTGTTTCATTTTCTCCAATATGAAGTTGCCCTTGTAAAAGGCCATACGTCCTCCTGGGAAAGGACTGGAGAATGGCCAACAATAAAGCTTTTAGGTGGTTTATTAAAGTTCTTTCTCAGAGGATCCTAGTTATTTTCCATTCAAGGGGTTCTGGGTCTACAAACTTACTTAAGTCTGGAAACTGATTCATGGGCCAAGTTCCTCTTTGTCATGATCTAATGTGGCCTTTCTTTCATTTGTCTGAGAATTTTTCCACTTACGCAAATTAAATAAAAATTTAGTAGTCTTCTTATCTGTTTCATGCCAGGATACAGCATGATTGATTAGCCAATACTAAAGTTCCATATAAGGCATGCCACCATTATATTTACTTTCCCTGTACAGACAATTTTGGTTTGGCCATTATGAACATTTCTTCATCTATGCTGCCTATTACCATAACTATGATCACCTAGCCTTTGGAGATTCAGTGCTGTCACATGGCCCCTGCTACCTTAGAGCTCAATTCTCTTGTGCTCGCAAATTGCATTTAATTTGGCCCATTGAGCAGCAACATCTTCAACCATAAGGTCTGGCACAAAGAAAAGGGCAACAGCAAAACTCTTCAAATGTACTGATGCCCCTCTCATGATTTTACATCTTATAGGATTAATGAAGGGCATGTCATCTGGGCTTTCTCATTGTGGAGGATTATGAGTGGGTACACATTGTACCCACTCTAGCAGTGCAGTTTCCTTGAGCCTTAAAAAAATCCCTTCATCAACATTAAGCAAAGGGATAACAGACAACTCAAACTCTTTTTTAGTAGGCCATCTTTTGACGAATGCTTCAACCAATCATCCAAACAAATGTTTGACGTTTTTAAACTGTGCAAGCTTTCATATTAAACCTAGAAATTCTACTCAGAAGGCTCATATCAATGAACTCAACTTTGTCTAGTTTTATGTTCCTTCCATCATTATTCTACATCCTTAAAACTCCATTGCCATGCATATTCCCCAAGCTTCTGCTTGAATGAATTAGAAAACTCATTAAGCTCTTTAGTAGTGTAGCCACACCACTTCTGGATTACTCTTTCTATTTCCCCTCTAGAAGCCCAGTTTGCCCCAAGTCTGGTTATAAGTATAGAGGCAATTATTCATGGGATCTGAGGGATGTCAGTATTGTCTTGCCCAGCTGGCATCTTGTTCAGAGAGGTTTAGATGCTGGTTTAAAAGACAATGAAGAAGTAATTTCCCCATTCAGAGGTGAAAAGGACAATATTTTAAAGGGTGAGGTTGAAGATACCACTTCCTTGGGTGAGATAAACCCTTGGGAATCTGAGGTTTAAAGTTCTCAGTTCAGTAGGGTCTTCAAACACATCCACATCCCAAGTTACAGAGTCTTGTTCTTTATTAATTGATACCCTTTAACCACCAACACCCTTCAAGGCTGGGACTTGAATTTTCGTTGTAATTCAGTCAACCATATAATGAGGGTTTCAGTGTGACTTTTCAGCAACTTGAGCTCTGCAGTAGCTGGGAAGAGTTTCTTCCAAGACACACTTAGAAACTTTTAGACTGTTATATGCATCTGGAACCAATTAATTTTACCACTAAGTTCAGTGCCCTTCACCATATTCTAAAATGCCAGATGTTGGTTTATTTTTATCACAGAGCTTATTCTCTTCCTTTGTCATTTTATCCAGAGATGCTAAGAACAACCATCCACCATCATTGTTTTCCTGATTTTTCCACAAACTGCCAAATGTTTCATATATAGGGTCACCAATTGTGCTCACAATTGATGAATCAGAATAACCAAATACCTTTATCTGCTAATTTTGCAATATAGTTTACACCATAGGCTTGCAGTACTCTCTGAGCTCCCAGGAGAGGATTCAGTAACTGGAGAGGCTTTGGTAACTGTAGGTATTGGAAAATGAAAAACATATTCCAGATACTTGAAAGATTAATTAGACTTCTGCTATTCTAGAACTATTTCTGGCACCAAAATCTGTAGTAATCAGGGTTTTCTAGAGCAATAGTTCTCAATATGTGGGTTGTGACCCCTTGGCAGATATTGAATAACCCTTTCAAAAGGGTTGCCTAGGACTATTAGAAAACACAGATATTTACATCATTATTCATAACAGAAGCAAAATTACAATTATGATATAGAGAAAACAATTTTATGGTTTAGGGTATCACAACGTGAGGAACTGAATTAAAGAGTCCTAGCATTTGGAAGCTTGAGAATGACTGCTCTAGAGTAACAACAGTTATAGAATGAATCTCTCTTTCTTTGTCTTTCTGACTGTCTGTCTGTCAGAGAGAGAGAGAAACAGAAAGACAGAGAGACAGAGGGACACAGAGAGAAAGACACACAGAGAGAGGTGGGGAGGGGTTATTAGGATGACTTACAGGCTATAGGCTGTAGTCCAACTAATCCAACAATAGCTGGCAATGAAAAAGAAGTGCAGGAATCCAGTATTTGCTCAGTTCACTGGATGTCTCAGTTGGTCTTCAGTATTTGGTGGAGTCCTGAAAAAGTGGGCTCCAATGTCACTGAAGGAATGGGAATAATATCAAGGTGAGAACAAGTGAGCACAGAATAAAAACTTCATTCTTCCATAAACTTTCAGAAGAAAGTGTGGCCCATATCAAAGGCCCATGTCTTTCTGCCTCAACAATCTGGTTTAAAGGTGCATCTGAAAGATTGGGATTAAAGAAAATACAGAGAAGAACTCGTTTTCCCCCACTACCAGGCCAGTTGTAGGATATGTGTGTGTGTGTGTGTGTGTGTGTGTGTGTGTGTGTATTTTTGTATGTATGATGTGTATTTTTGTATGTATGTATGTATGTATGTATGATATGTATGGGTATCTGTGTGGTGTACATATGGATATATGTGGCTGTTTGTATGTATGTATGTACGAATGCTGTGTGTCATGGTATAGTGTGAGTGTGTGATACATATGTGTGTTTGTATGTGTATGTTTGTGTATGTTTATATATGTGTATATTAAATGAGTGTGCTACATATGTGTGTGTGAGGGGCTATAAACTGATATCAACTGGCAGAAATATTTGGAAATGCATGTATAGTATTTTGTCACCTAAGCTGCCTTCTGCTTCAGTGATTTTGATTCCGTAAAATACAATATCTTACATATTGCCAAGTATGACCAATCACTTGCCTTGGGATAAAAAATAATACATAGTTTCAAGGGTGGTGGCCATAAAACATTTAATAAAATAAAATGAAGTTATTTGTTTTAAGGACTCTCAGTTAATATAGCCGAGGGAGTCTGTGATTTTATTTTATTACAAGTCCTGGCCCCTCTCATCCCTGCAGAAAACTTTAAGCCACGTTTTTCTATACTCTTCAATCTGCCACCTGGGGTTCTGATGCCTAGTGGGGGGAATTTCAATATCTCAGTGTCCTGGAAGGAGCTACCCTATGCCCAGAGGCATTGCTCATGTTCTCAAGTGAATGTTCCCCTTTCTAGTTTATGAAGAAATCACTTTACTTATAGAAATAAAAGGACAGAATGGGTTTCAAAATCTGTGAGAGAGTAACACTCAGTTCTGGGATCTGAGACCAATTCAACAAAGCAAAAGTATTCAGGCTTCAGTTATAACTCCAATAACAAACAGGCCAAGGTTGACAGGCTCCTCTGACACTAACCTCATCAATGAACTGTGGGCTCAGGCCCCATCCCATTCTGCTAACTCACCTTATTTATCGTCATTTCTTAAATGCCTGTTTGGAAAATCTGCATGCAGTATGGAATGCACATACTAGAAACATTTGTTGAGAAATTAACATCCCAAGTGTCTTCTTGTTCAGCTGACTGCAGGTGCGCCCTGCAGTGTTTTCAGTTCATCTGTTGGTTGACCAGTTGGTCATTCAGTCAGTTGTTCTCTTGGTTTTTATATCACAGGAGCACCCTCTTAGGAATGCAGAAATCCTGTAGCAAGAGTGAATTTTGTTCTCTGAGGTCTTCTTGCAACATCATTGGTTGTTAAATCTTTTGTCAAAACATTGTTATTGACAACAGGAGCACTACAGACCAGGGATCCCCCTAGCCAGCCAGCAGCCAGTGTACGAGTCAGACCTGGGTACATAAAGAAGCCCATCCTTATGTGTTAACAGTGTCTGTACTAAGAAACCCAGTGTAGACTGCTCCAATTAAATTCTTCAATCTAGCTGGTATAGCATTGCACACTTCTAAATTCTAACATGGAGGAGGTAAAGGCAGGGGTCTTGTGAGTTTAGGACTAGCCTAGGCTGTTCAGTGACATTATTTATAGATAAATAAATAAATAAATAAATAAGAAAGCAAGAAAAAATGGAATATAAAACACTATCACCCCCCAAACAACTACAATGACCAAAGACTGGTGATGAAGATGAGAGGCAGCAATCCCTTCTATGACCAAGATATAAATAAATAAATAAATAAATAAATAAATAAGAAAGCAAGAAAAAATGGAATATAAAACACTACTCACCCCCCAAACAACTACAATGACCAAAGACTGGTGATGAAGATGAGAGGCAGCAATCCCTTCTATGATGAAGATATATCCAACCTCCAGCACCATCAAAAGGAAGTATTTCATGAAGTGGAGGTGTACTGTAAGTTAAAATAAGAAAAAATAACTTCAGAAAGTCATTTAAAAAATGATGCTACTGTTGTCTGATTTTCAACATGAACCTTACTGGGGTTCATAATACTCTTGTGTGGTATTCCATGGAAGGTCACTTTTACTTCTCAGCATATCCCCCATGTCCTTGAAGGAGAGTCACTGGGCAGGAACATCTTTGCCAGCTCTGAAACAGACTTTTAGTTCCAGATGGACAAATGACCAGATGTTCACTTAACTCATGTCCATGTTTCCTGCTTTAAAAAATGTGTGTGTATATACTCATATGTGCTTGTGCATGTGTGTATGTATATGTGTGTGTGTTGTATACAAGCATGTGTGTGCCACTCTACACACATGGAAGCTAGAAGACAACCTTGGAAGTCTCTTACCTTGTTTAAGTCGGAGTCTCCTGTTATTTGACATTGTGTACTCCAGGCTAGCTGGCCAACAAACTTCTTCCCTTGGCCTCCCATCTTGTCATAGGGGCCTGGGATTGCAGACTTACACTACTGTATCTGGCTTTACATGGGCACTAGAGACTTGAACTCGGGCCTTCCTGCTCACATTGCAAGGACTTTTGTCAGGGACTGACTAAAAGTGGCTGAGAGGATGCTGAGTAAGAAATGACTCTTTAGGTAGCTATGGGGATGAACACTGGTTAAGAGCATTTACTGTTCTTCCAGAGGACCCAAGTTTGGGTCCTATCACCTGTATTAGCTCACAATGACCTGCAACTCTATCTTCAAGGGATCTAGCATCTTCTTCTAGCCTGTGTGTGTGTGTGTGTGTGTGTGTGTGTGTGTGTGAGAGAGAGAGAGAGAGAGAGAGAGAGAGAGAGAGAGAGAGAGAGAGATGTGGTGGGGAAACAGAGACACAGAGAGTCTTCTCCCTATTCTCTAAGATGGCTGTTTTTTATAAAAACCTTTGTGCCCTCTTCAGCAAGTACCAGATGTTCTTATCCATCTCTGGAAATCCCAACACCATGTAAGGATCCATTCTTGCTTAAACAATAGGAAGTTTCAGTTTTCAATTGTGTTTGTACAAGTGAATGTGCATGAATGTGTGTGTACATGTGTGTGCGTGTGTATGTGTGTGAAAGAGAGAGAAAAACAAAATGAGACATAAAGACAGACAGACAGAGAGAGAGAGAGAGGGAGAGAGAGAGAGAGAGAGAGAGCGAGCAGGTGGCCCCAGAGACTAGAAGAGCATGTTGGATCCCTTGGTGATGGAGTTGCAGGTCATTGTGAACTGCTCAGTATAGGGTCTTGGACCCTAACTTGAGTCCTCTGGAAGAACAGGAAATGCTCTTAACCAGTGAGCATCTGCACAGCCTGCAGGAGTCATATAATTTCTTATGTCTCCTTTGTAGACTGTAGACAAATCCCTTATCATTATAGTCTTTGAATTTGGAATTTGGTTTGGATTTTCTTCCTCTGAAGGAAACTTTGTCTGTGTGGCCTCAACTCTCACAGCATCTTCACATTGCTGGCCTTCTTTTCTGTAGGAGCACTACCCCCTCTCAACTCTAGGGCTCCGCCCTCATCACAGTGTGTTTCTCTTAGGACCATTATTAAACTCCACAAATATACCACCTTGTTATTCGTTCTGATTCCTCTAGTAGAATGAGAGCCATGTCAGGATGGGCACCTTGTCCTTCCCATGCTTTCCTTTGCAGCCCTTTGGTTGGCACAGTTGTTAGAACACAGTGGGTATCCATTTGCAGATGGTTGAGTGAATAACAGACAGATCAGTAATGACAAGACCTCTTTGGCAGCAAAATGAGATCCTAAATACACACTCCATCTCCCAATTAGATCCCAAGCATTTAAAAAGAAGCGTAATTGGGAAATGGGAGGCAGGTGAACTGAAGGGGCTGCTTGCTTTTCCTGTGCAGACATGAACAAATGCTTATTTTCTCTAGTTGGGGCACTGATGGAGGATCAAACTAATAATCCCTTCCAGTCCGAATTAGGATGAGCGGGGAACTACTGACAGGAGTCTGTCAGAGCCCTAAATGGCTGCGTCACCACAAAGTCTCACTCCATCATGGATGGTGACCTTGTGGGAGCTATATCATAAAGTCACCCTCTCGGTGAACTTTCCTGTATGCGCCAGCATCTCCTACGATCATGTTTAGCAGGAGGGAAGAGGAGGCAGGAGTGATGACTGGACTCTCAGGTTAGGGCCCTGTGACCTTCCTGACCTAATCCTAGCTTCCCTACTGCTGTCACTTGGTGTGGCTATCCCCTTGCCTTTCTGCTTACTTCATTGTAATGGCTACAAGGCCAAAGCTACCCCTAGTCTAAGGTATCAGTGGGATGATCTCACAGGATGCTGGTGGGAAAAAGGCACAATATAGCTAGCACACTGGCATGGTGAGACACACCTTGAATTCCTTCTGCCAGAGAAATCCAAGGTGACAGAGAGGTCTCTTGTCTTAGAACTCTGGCTAAAGCCCATTTCTGCATAACCCCCAACAAGGCAGATCAGTCCCTTTAGCAGAGCTTTGCAGTCACCATGCTGAATCAGGTGAGTTCAGCATGCCTTCTGGCCTCTACCCCAGGGGCTTAGAGTCTCATGCACACCCTGCTTGCCAATTAGAGGGAAAGCTACATAAAATCCAGGAAGTGAATTGATTTAAAATGCCGTACAACAAAAGAATAAATATGAAACGCCAGGACACCACCGTAATGGACACGTTTTTTATGTCTGTAATGGCATTTTAATGTTTTTGCCAGAGACATTTGGAGGTTTACAACACTAATAAAGAGTATATACTCTCTCATCTGCTTAACCAACGTATGGCTATTGTGCTTTAAGCTGCTCAAAGATGCAACTGGGATTAAAGCTGCTGATGGTTTTGTTTTCACTTTTTACTTGAAAGGAAATAAATTGTGAATCGACTACACTAAGAGATGAAAGAGATCTGAGGTCATCATTCTGGGGTTCCACAGTACACTGGGACATTTCTCTGATGTTCAGCAGTTCTGGCTCTCATGCCAAAAGATTGTTTTGGAGATACAAACTCTATGGGGTTTCTAAGTCAAGAAAATACAGTAAAATAAAAAAAAACAACAACAAAGAACAAGATGAAGGGGGCTGGAGAGACTGCTCAGCTGTGAAGAGTACATGGTTAAATTCAGGCACTCCTCTTGCAGAAGACTCAGTGCCCGTGTCCGGGTCGGGCTCACAACCTCCTATAACTCTAGCTCCAGAGCCTCTGGCCTTTGAGGATTCATGAACACATGTGCACACACACTCTCATGCACATACACTCACACACATGTGTACATACATGCAATTACATACACGATAAACCTGAGAGAGAGAGAGAGAGAGAGAGAGAGAGAGAGAGAGAGAGAGAGAG
>JANHMN010000025.1:8453080-8500673 GCA_030674055.1 Rhabdomys pumilio
CATGTCATGTACAGAAGATGTCATTTGTGTGATAAAGCCATCCGGAGAGAAGAGGAGTGAATAATTCACACTATTGAAATGTCATTGATTTTCATGGATCGAGGCTACAAATGAAAGAGTTAAATCTAGACAACTCATGGATGAAAACGTAGCTCTAAAATTCAGAGGTCTGAGGCTCAAAAACAGTTCTGTAACTGGAAGCAACTAAAGAAAAAAATATTTGTAAATTGGTACCAAAATGAAAACTGTTCGTATATCAAGGGCACTGTCAAGAAAATGAAGAGACGATTCATGGAATGAAAAAACCATGTGCCGAGCATGTGTATGGCGTGGGCTAAGGGGTCACAAATAATGGAACTAGCATAAACCAGTAACAAAAAGAGCAATTACCTAATTAGGACTGACTCAAGGATTTGGATACAGCGTTCTCTAAATAAGCTAGAAGAATGCTAATGAACATGAGAAGACGCTCAACACCATTGTTAAAGCAATACAATCAAAACCATTACGACAATGGCGAGTGTGCGCATGCGCAAACAGCTCGCATGCCCAGACAGACAGCAGCTGTGTGAATGAGGAAGGGAATGATGGGAGACTATGGGGACACTTGTGCACTGGTACTGTGAACATGAAACTGCAGTCACTTGTAAAGAAGGTCTGAAGTTATTTAAGAGTTAAACACCAAGCTACTCTATGGAGGAATAATCACTTCTAGGCACATTCCCAAGAGAACCGAAAATATACTATGAAACACTTGTAGGGCTGAATATGCTGGCCCATGTATATAACTCCAGCACTCAGGAGTCTAACGCAGCATGATCACTGAGAGTTTGGGGTCACCTTGGACTATAGCACAAGCTCAATGCTAGCCTGCGACAAATACCCAGATCTTTTCTGAAAAAAAAAATGTAGGGTAGTATTAACTCAGTGGTAGAGTGCTGACCTAGCACATGCAAAGCCTTGAGTTCAATCTACACCATGACAAAGCAAGCAAGGAAACAAACATTTGAAAGCATTAGATAAAAAAAAAAATTGTTAAGGTGGTGTGGTGATACATGGATGTAGTCTCAGAGTTGGGGAAGCTGAGGTAGGAAGGTATAGATCAGGAGGCCAACCTGGGCTACATAGCAAGTACCTGTTTCAACAAAACAAAACAAAGCCAACCAACCAAACAAACAAAGCAAGCAGTAAAAACAAGCCGAGAGTAAGAAAAAGTGAAGAAACAAGTCCATGTTTCAGTTAATGGCGTTGTTAGCATGATGTGTAATAGCCAGAAATATATCAATGCAATGTCCATCAGCTCCTTAGTATTATTCATACCCACTAAAGGAAAGATATCCTGGCATATGTCGCAACATGAGTTTTGAGATCCAGACAGTAAAGGAAAGAAGCTGGAAATAGTGAATGACTTTGAGGACATCGTCACCTGCACTGCATTGCCTACTTTAAAAGCATCTCTTGTGTGGTGAGTGAATTATACCTCCTGGAAGAGGCATTTTGTGTAATGGGCTCCTCCCTGACCAGGTCCCTGAGCACATTCCCTGAGATGGACGGATGTGTCATGACTGAGTCAGCCACACAGTGCAGAGATGAGCAAATCTGGTTCAGATCATTTATAACTGAGGACTGAATGATGTAATGAGATAAAGATGGAAATGGAGTGTCCTGGGGCAGAGTAAACAGTTGTGATGCTAATTTTCATTGATTTGATGTGTCTGTGTGGATTCTTTCTATATTCCATCTAGCCTTGCCAGGAACTGGTCATAACAGCTCCAGCATAGTGCTTGCAGGTGACTTACAGGAAGTGTTCATGATGGCCCCAGGGCAGCGATCCTGTGTGACTTACAGGAAGTGGTCATCATGTCCCAGGGACTGTGCTTGTTTGTGACACAGAAGACTTACCCTGTGTCTAAGTCCTCCCAAGACCTGGGTCAGGCATTTTCTAAACACCTAATGAAAGAAACTTCTCAGGCAGGTGTGCTGAGCATACTTCAAGAATCACATAGTTTTTCAAGCTGTGTAATTATTAGATATAACTGCCTGACAGACACACCCTTCCAAAATGAAATTCCTACTTTTAAAAAGGGATTCTGAGACCGAGCAGTGTCGGTAGTGAACATGCAGAGACTGAGATATTTGAGCTAAGGCATATATAAATAGCAATGGCCGATGATCCTGCCTTGCTCATTTCTAAATACAGTGCTCTACCCGCTAGCATTTAATTATGCACTGTATGTGGATAAAAATGGGCATTAGCGAAGATTGGAGTTTAGGATGGTTGTGTTGGGGCCTAAATATGGTCTAAATCTCTGCTTCTGCATTTGGAAAGCCAACAAACTGCAGATGAATGCTCACTTCTCCCAGAAGCGCATTGGGATATATTTGTCCGCATATTATTTGAAGATGGATCCGTATGCCATCAGTACAGACTTCAGCACATGGTGAGAGAGATGTTGAGGCCTTCTAAGAAGTCTCTATTTCCAGCCCAAGTGTCCTACAAATGCTCCCTTACTCACACCGTCTTCTCATGCTTATCCTAGAGAACATGACCAAGTCTACTGGATGCTAAGAATGATTTTTAAATTATCGTCTTCCATATAATGGCTGATATTTGAACATGTGACACTTTCCTCTGAGGGTGTATATAAGTTTTGTGATGCTGGACTTAACATAAACAACTCTCATTCCTTCTTAAGCAAAAATGACGTGGATGATACTAATGATAATTGTTGCTATCAATGTGGTAGTAATCATATGCCTGAAGCTGGGGGAAGGGGAAGGGATTTTGTAAATATTAATCATTTGGTTTATAGCATCCCTAAAGCAGTAGCAGCACTGCTAAAGCATTGTTACTTAAATTCTATGATGAGGGGAGAGGTAGAGACAGGTTGAAGAACTGGTTCCAAGTCATTATAGAGTAAGTAATAAGCAGATCAAAGACTCAAACCCAGGCTGTCTTCCGAGATGCCTGCCTTTCAGGCCACCATACCGTACCATGTCTCAGGCTGCCTCCTAGCCAGGAAGTTACTGTCAAGTGGTTGGCTACGAGTGTGGTTTGCTGCATAAAATAAAAGGAATAATTTATCTGTGGTTTGCACTGTGTTGAGGTGAACTTTTCAAACAGCTTTTCAGAGAGCCATGACTCGGTGTGCTGCAACAATGTAGTTATGAAGCCGTGGCCCTGGGCATGCATGTACTTGTCCTAAAACAAGTGCTTTTCTGGCTCAATCAAGAATGGATGTTCTTTCAACCTCCGTCCATGTTTTTGGGCATCCCCTGTGTTTAAGACAGCCTATGTTTTATCAAGCCTTTACATGTGTTCTATAAAGTGGGTTGATCTAATGAACAAAAAAAAAATCTCTGTCCATGTAGCATGAATCTGAGCACTAGGAGGCCACCCCATCCAGTAAAGACATTTGAACTTAGTTATTGCCCTAAGGTACCTTCATATTAGAGTTACTTCTCCAAGCCCCTCTTATAAGTCTCTTCTATTCCATGAGACTTTAGCCACAGGAAGGCACACACATAACCTATATGGGCATAACAAGAGGTTCACATTACAGGGGGCTGGGGAAAAGGGCATGATTCTTTCCTGAGGTCTCCAACATTCTTTGGTTTCTGGCTACATAGATCTGAGTGTGTAAACTGTATGAAATTAGTTATAATCTCTTGGGAATAGATACTTAGAAAATTAAGCCAATATCTGCAAGGAGTGAAGGGAGCAGGGATGGAGAAGAACAAAGGGAGATGGAGAGAGAAAGAAAGAGAGAGAGGGAGGGAGGGAAGGAGGGAGAAAGGGGGGATGAATATGAGCTAGGAATCATTTAAAACCCTGGTTTTTGCTATCTCTAAGACCAGTCCTCTCTTCTGGAATTCAGTCGCATGAGACATCAATCATAATCCCTTCTTTGTGCACAAATGGCCTTTTGAATTCCTGTTACTTTAAGAGGAGGTTTGACTAACACAGATTGACACTACAAAGGCCATTGACAGGCAGGAAGGGCCCCAGAATGGGACAAGAAAAATAGAAGCCCAGGCCACACAGAGGAAGAGGGAAAGCAAAGTAGACCACTCACTAGACTGCCATGGAGAGCTGCTTATCAGTCCCACGGTGCTGAGTCTCAATCAACCAGACACGATCTGAACTCACTTCAGGAGTCTCAGTTTTGAACTGTGTAAATTATGTTGATCTGTGGGCATGCTTGTGGGGATTATCTTGATTGTACATTACCCGCCCACTGTGGTTGGCATCATTCCCTGAGATAGGGTCCAGGGATATGTAAGAGCAGAGAGTGCAAGCTGAGTATCAGCATACCCGTGTTCATCCTTCTGTTCCTCTGACTTCAGATACAATGTGACCTGCTGCTTGAAAATTCTGACACCTTCATTTTCCTTTAATTATGGACTGTAACCCCAAATTGTGAGCAAAATAACTCCCTTTTCCCTTAAGTTGGTTTTGTCAGGGTATTTTTTTTTATCACAATGACAAAACAAAAGATGAAAAACAAACCAGTAAGTTAGCGCAGTAAATGTTTGCCAGGTGAGTGTGAGAATGAAGCCACACATAGAAAGGTAGACATAATGGCACATGGTAGTAATCCGAGCCTGGGAAATCAAAACAGGAGGGTCCCAGGCTCCCTGGCCAGCCAGCCTAGTAGATAGTAGAATTATGGATTCCAGACGAGTGAGAGAACCTCTCTCAGCAAAACAAATGGCCAGCACCCAAGGAACAACAGTCTAAGTTGTTCTCTGGCCTCCACATGCAACTGCCCCTTCCTTTTTACAAATCAACATCCCCAAAGCTAAGTTCTGGGGATCTGTTCCATGTGACAAATTATCATGAACCTCAGTGGCTTGAAAGAGTCCAATTGATGCATCGTGTAGTATCTGTCAAGATCTGGGGACCTAGCAGTGGGTTTCTGATACGGGGTCTCTTGTGGAGATACAGATAAAATATCGGTGGCAGCTGATGAAATGTGAATGCTTGGTCAACAACTGACAATCCCCTTCCGAAGGATCCTGTGCTGTATGATCTGACTGTGCTGTACTACACAGACACGCCTTTCTTTACCTAACTTACAAAATGTCTTTCTTCTATAGTTGGTGGAGGTTAAGGTAGGAAGAGTTTTAGTTTGAGGCCAGCATGGGCTACATTGCAAATTCAGGACAAATTTAGTTACAAGATAAGACCTTACTTCAAAAAAATAAAAATCAAATAAATGAGCTTCATCTAAACACTGTTTAGCAGGAGTTGGGAAGCCCCCGAATCTTATGAGGTTCTTGGTAGTCTATGGCCATAGTCAGTTCAAGTCTCTCTGGGATGTATTCTCAACAACAAAGAAGCAAGCCCATCACTGCCGATACTTAGATGCACCCAGCTAGCCTGGGCTAAGAAGGTAGACAAAGTGCTTGTTGGCACCTTTGCTTCCCTTTAGTTTATAATCGTATGATACCATCTGATCTCTCAGGTTGCATGTATGATCATATATAAATAAATAGTAATTTACACCAGTGGATCTTAGATGCTGCACCATTTCTGGGCATTCATCCATGTGTTAGACTTTAAGGAAAAAGAAATACAACCAATGTTTCTACATGAATCATGTCCATGAATCATCTGTGGTCACCCTGTATGTAGGAGTGCTCAGTAGACCCTCGCTGTGACCTGATGCTGGCATTCTCTTATTTTGCTGCATTCTAGTATTTGGTGATTTAACGAGTAATTGATTAAAGAAATAATGATCTCTCCTAGCTGAGATTTCTCAATTAAGTCACCTTCCAGTTAAAGCTTAGCTATTTTATTAAAGCTGACATTACATTCACATTTCATCTATTGGGATTTCTGATATCTGCTTCCCAGATTTCCCTCTTCCTTGGAAAGCCAGGCAGCCGACACAGAGAAAGGCACCAGTTGGAGTGTCTTTGTGTCCAAATTCCTATCAGCAGTAAGGGTTTTCCCTTTGGTCGTTGGACTACTTCCAGAGAACATGATTGCCTAAAATAAACTTCTTTGCCTCGCTGAACTGCTCGGAGGAGCAGGGGATTCAGTCCAACTCTGAGGCATCGAGGTATCCCTGGACCACTTAGATGAAGTGTGGCTGAAATCTCTAACATTACAAAAGGGAAAGGTTTTAAATTTGGGCCCAGGACAGTTCAAGACAGACAGATATTTCCAACAGTCCATTTTCAGCACCACATGCCTGGTTTTCTGAGTAGCTTTTTCTACTATAATCTTCCAGATTTATGATAATTGAGTCTCTGGGAAAAGTCATCCCCCAGCCCATTAGACTTTCCTAAGTCGCACCTGAGAAAACACAGACTGGGTGCTTTTGTGTTTTAAAGCTTATTTAAGCTACTGCTCCTCTGTGATGTTCACAGAGGAAAGATGAATTCTGTCTGCTTAGGCACCTTCCTGCAGAGGTGCAGAGAATGGAAGGCAAGTTGCAGATGTTTAGAAAGACACTTAACAGCAGGCCACCAAATCTTGTTTCTTCTACTTAGTTCACTCCTCTTAGACAGGGCACACAAATAAACATGTAATCTTGCTTAAACGAATACAAAACAAGATTAGATTCATGCAAACAGAAGTCTGGTGATTATTACCAAAGGGTTGTTTTTAAAGAACTGGCTCACGTCTGTCAAGGTGTGGGGATTTCATTAGGTACTTTGGACTTAAACTTTCAAACTGGTGACCAGTTTGTTTGACCTCTCTGTTTCACCTAGAAATAATACACATGAATCAGGATAGCCAAGGGTTCTGAGTTGGGATTTAGAGTCAGGAAAACCTAATCCCAAATCAAATACTTAATTTTATACATAGTGACTCCATGCTTTGGATCAATGTCTCAATATTCACCAGTTTTGCTTCTCATTGGGGAAATTCTATACCTTGAAGGGCTCTGGGAATATTAAACGAGATTTAAACAAGATAATGGGTTTAGCATCTTTACTGCAGTGCCTGGGGCCCACTAGGCATTCAAATAGTAAGTGCTATTATTGATTTAAAATGTGTGCTAAATTTAATGTGCATATATATCGTGTGTGTGTGTGTGTGTGTGTGTGTGTGTGTGTGTGTGTGTGTAGAATGGGGAGGAAGAAGTCAGGCAGGGATGAAAGAGGAAAGCAGGAAAGGCAGGTAGATGGTAAGAAGGAGGGAGGGAAGGATGGAGAAACAGGAAAGAATTTTCTAGAAGGAGCTGTAGTAACAGATCCTGCTTTGCCTTTGACAAAGTTCTTGTCTTGGATGGGAGGTTGATGTGTTCAGCTGAGCTCTAGAGACGGATTGAGTATGCTTTCTGTAGAACATGATCAACAGCAGTCGAGTGATGCTGGCAAGCTACTTTATTACAGCAGAGAAATACTCCACAGAAGAATGTGAAAAGAGAGTGATTTGAAAGGGACTCTGGGACAATGGAGACAGAACAATAAAGACAAAGTGCATCGAGGCTTAAGGCATTCTGGACCCCAGAGCCCTATCTCAAGCACAGAGCATCAGCAGCAGGCTTAAATACGGAGTTGGTAGGGTCTTGCTCTCTTGGTGAAACCTGGGCATGATCTAGCTATAAGCAGTGACATATGTGCTTATTATGATGCACATAACAGTTATGATCCTAAAAGATACCCTGGAATTTGTGATTCCTGATGTCCTGAAATCTTGCTCAGAATCCAAAGGTTGCCTTTTCACCAACCAGAGGCTCTAAGACGTAGGCTCTGTGCTAGTAAGTGGCTGTGTTCTTCCAGTTTCCAAGAGAGGCTCTGATTGACTTGCTTGGATGGTTTTGAGGGTCAGGGAAAATAGGGAGCATTGTACCAGGGATTTGAGACAAGAGATCCTGGTCTTCTTGTTAGAGAATGTCTTTTGGGCTAGGGGACCTTCTCTGGGGTGGGAGTCGGGGCTTGGGGGACTTGTGATTAGGTAATTGGGAGCCTTCCAATTTTACTAAATGCTACCATTACCACCTCATATTGTATTGGACACTATCTCAGGCCTTATGTCATGAGATCATTATCATCCCCCTTTAGATCCTTCAGAACTGAAACTGCACCTGGGCTGTAATAAACAGCGTAGTGTGGAATTCACAGAATGCATGGGCGGATGAGGCTGGTGATGGAAAACGGTGGCCACAGGAGTGAGGAGTTTGTGCCACTGTTCATGGTCACTGTCGCATTATTTCCCTGTTGACATGAGCAAACACTGGAAAAGAAGTTTAATGAAGGAAGTGTTTGGGCTGGTTTTGTGAGGATACAGTGCATTAAGAGAGGAAGGCATGGTAGCAAGAGTGTGAGATGACTGGTCACAGCACAAACACAGTCAGGAAGCAGAGAAGAACAGATGCAGATGCTGAGCTCACTCTCCTTCTTACTCCGTTTAGGAGCCCAGACCTTGGGGTGGTGCTGCCTCCTTAGTTAAACCTTTCTGGAGACACACTCACAGACACACCCAGAAGTGTGTTGCCATGGAGATTCTAAGTCTAGCCAAGTTGTCAATAGATGCCACTGTGTCTACAGAGAAAATGCCCTCCCTTAACCCCCAATCAGGGTAGTGGTCTTCTCTCCACACCCACTGCCTTATTTAAAATTTTCTATTATTTCCTGATGCAAATGGGCACTGATGGCCTCATGTAACAGAAAAGTTATCCACTTGGGGGATAACTGGGTCACCATGCTGGAAGTACTAGTAAGCAGCAGAATTGGGTTTTGAAGCCAGGTCTTTATAAAATTCCAAAGAACAATATTGTTTAATTTTTTTCCATAAAGCGACCATTGGAAATGAATGAAGACTTTGAGTGCATATTTTCTTTACTACCTCATAGGCAGCATAGAGACTCATGGTTTGAAAGCTTCCAGTGGCCTATAAGATGATGAAAATTGCTTTGTTCTAATCCTTGGGGTATTATCAGATGGTTTTATCCAGCTGCACTGGAGCACTGAGAGTGGCGGAATGATAGACAGACATGATGAGGTTTAGAAGTAATAGCAGACAGCCAGTGTGTGCATAAGTGTCTTCAATGTAATCAATTTGTCTAAAAGTTAGTGGTTATGTTAGGTGGGCTTGGAGAAGCTAGGGACCAACATTGTATCAACATACTATTGTGCAGTTATTTCCTCCAAAGTGAGCTATTCTGTCCAGGTGGAGGAGAGAAAAAGGAGGTTTCATATGACTTATTAGCAAGTTTAAGAAACTTATGGCTTAGTCAACACTAGGTCTGGAAAATCCTGAAAGTTAGAAAATTCTTAGGGGCCCTCCCCAAAGTTATATGAACAATAAGCCATTGGTGAAGAAATACTTTTTCCATGGAACAGTCTGCAGCTGTGTAGGGGCTCTAGGGATGTGGCCTCTATGAGGTGTTGTCTATGCTGGACTGGGATGTTTGGCAAAACCTCATTGGTTCACAAGTCCAGCTGGGCTTCCAGGCTAGATATAGATGACCCTGTTTCTTTAGCCTCTTGCTGCTGTCCTACGTGGCACAAATAGACATTTGTTCATGTCTTCTCAGGAAAATCACTCAATACATACAAAAAGGGACCTAGGAGGAGACAAAGACCGTGTCCAAAATACAGGACAGACTTTTGAACAAATAATAATAATCATAATCATAATACTAACAGTAACAATAATAGTGATAACAACAACAACAACAACAACAATAACAATAATAATATAATGCTGTGGAAGATAAAATAGGAAAAGTCCTGAGTCTGGAGTCTTTTTTTTTTTTAATTTTTTCTCTTCCTTCTCTTTCTTCCCCCTCCTCTCTTTGTCTCTCTTTATTTTTTTCCTGATATCTTTGCAGACATATTTTTAGCACCCTTGAGCAGGTGTTGTATGAATGCATGAGGAACATAGATGCCATTTCTGTGTGCTGACTACCTCTCTATAGTCTAGTGACTTATATGCAGCACGGGGAGACAATGCAGAGACACAGATAAGCTCAAATTGAAGAACTACTTACGGAGCTCAAGACAAGTACACCAACGGCACGTTGAACCTTTAGAGAGTAGAGGACTCTTACCTGACTGGACAACATGAGGGAGTCAAGGAAGGCTTCCTAAATGAGGAGCCCTTAACTGACTTTTCAGACACAGGCTGGTCAGATATGAGGGTAAGGTGAAGCAGAAGAAATAGCATGAACACAGATGTCGGTTGTGGAGAGTGGGGTATGGGGTGCAGAGTCGTGTGAGGGGTGTAGAGAGTGTGACATGGAGAACATGGCCACCTGGAAGTGGAAGATAAAAAGGAGTCATGGTGGAAAGGTCTGATCTTGCCAACATTTTGGGGAATTGAAGAAAATTCGGTCTTTCCTGGCCCTGGAGTGTCCTAGTACAGCTTTATTCAATAAAAGTCCATTGAGGATGGAGAGAGATATAGAAAAGCTGTCCAATATTTATTAATTTGAGGTGGAAAGATTGTGAAGTTCCAGGCTTTCACAAATTAAAAGAATGATTTCAGGAAAGAATACAATGACATTTGCATTACATCGTGGCTAATGTGCATTGATTGGATTAAAATATGACATTATGAATAAAAAGGGGCTTCTGTTGCAAAACGCTCAGAGATGGGTGGGGGAGAGAAAGCAGGCAGGCAGGATTCCATTGTGCCTGCATGCTCTGGGCTTAGTGAGGGAGGGGTCATTGATTTCAGCTCTTTTCCTGAAAATGCATTATTAAAACAAAGTTTTAAAGTTAAATAGAAGCCACGTGGGACTTCTTTTCCCAGGGACATGCTATTTGTCTTTGTGTAATGCACACAACTGCAATGCCCACCTCAGTGGATTTTTAGGAGCACAGTATATGCAGGACAATGGCAGTTTATTTGGTGGGGTTTGCAACTGCAAAATTCCTGCTTGTTTGCACAAGGACCCAAGTCCTGTGCATCTGCCTGGGTAATAAATCATAATTACTGTCACCTTCAGAGACAGAAGGTTAGGTTCCAGTCTGTGCCAGGGAAGCAGGTAGATTCATCCTCCCTTGGGCTAGAACCCAGGTTTCATCGACTGGGGTTTCTTCTGTTGAGCTCAGAGTGATGTAGGGCAGCTGTTAAGCGTTGCAGTTCTAAAAAGAGAGGAAACCCTGTCTCATGAAAATCTTGCATTCAGGTGAAAGGGACCCATGATTTGGACACAAGGTAAACATTTTCTAGAGACAGACTCAGACAAACGTAAGCATTCAAAAGGAAACCTGCGTAAGTGTGCCTCTCTTCTTCCTAATTATGTAAATATATATTACTGGCTGCCTCCTTCTTCCTAGCTTCTGGCAGCCCTTGCACTTGAGAAGGAAGGTATGTTTTATTCAGGAGAACAAAACAGGCGGGGACCTGAGATGTTGTTGAATAATAAATTGGATTCGACTTGGCCTTTTAGATCATTATGAATCTTTAAAATGGTGAAATGTCTCCCCCCACCCCACGTTTCTTGATGAACTTCCCCACTGAATGCTGGGAGGAAAGCTAGCTGAGTTTGAAAGTTGATCTTGAATTTAACGTCTGAGGATGCAGACATCTTGCCTCTGTCATTTCACTCATCCTTCTGTTTGTCTGAACGCTATCCGCTTATCTTTCTGGCTTGGTGGTTCAGATTGTGAGATCGGGAGCAAGCCAGCCTGAGCCAGTCAGAGCTAAGTTCGGGTTTCTTCATTGAAGATGGGTGTGATCATGGGTAGTTAATCCCCAAAAGACTTGCTGTCTGCTTATAAAATGAGCAAGATGAATATCTGCTTTTTCAGTTAAGAATAAATTAGATGTGTATGCAAAATGCTTAAACTTTTGTGCAGTGGTTGGGACCGATAGGCCTCTAATAAATGATTGCTGTCACTATTAGCTCAGCTGGCATTCACTCAGCATCTACTTTGGGACACATACCATTCTGAATGCATTATGACCAATACAGAATTTTCATGCAGGACTTTCATGGTTCAGAGAGAGGATGAGAAATGCTTGTGTGAGCCTGTGAATGATAAGAAATGGATAGACTTTGGTCCTGGCTATTCAGAAGGGGTAGGTCTGGTGTGCAGTTGTGGGGAAACTAAGTCGCTGTGGATTTGTACTGTGACTAAAATTAGGTGATATGCTTGGCTCACACTGAAAGAGTTTAGCAGAGACGATGGGTGGTTGGAAGCACTTTCCATCTGTCACACTTCTGCTCTCTGATTGGAGCTTTGTATAAGGCTTCTCCTTCATCCAGTGTTTGTTTAGAGTAGTCCAGACTGGCTTCAAACTCATTAGGATACCAAGAATAATCCTCAAGTCCTACCATTTGCATACTGAGTTTATGCATCCTAAACAGATGTTAAGTGACTGAGATACATTTTCAGCCCTGCTTTAGGTCACTGTGTTACTTTGCAGTGCGGGGAATGGACTCACACACCCAAGCTCACACAAATGGCTCCTTACACCAATTAAATCCCCAGACTGAGTTCTCAGTTATATCAGTAGAGTCTTCACATCCACTTTAAGAGATGCTGGCAGTGCTTAACTGAGCACATGATGGAAGCACAAAGTCAGAAATACCTAGAAGTCCATTTAAAGGGGAAGATGACAGTGACTGTGATGGTTGCCTCGACTGTCAGCTCGTTGTCATTTAGAATCATCATGGAAACAAAATGCTGGGCCTGTCCATGTGCAATTACTTAAGTATGGGTGGGAAGACTCACCCTGAATATAGGCTGCCCCATTCCATGAGTGAAGATCCTGGCCTGAATGGAAAGGAGACATGGAGTTGAGCATCCATCTCTCTCTGATTCCTGAGTGTGGATGCAAAGCAAATGGCTTTGATGGACTGCAGCCTTGAACTGTGAACTGAACTAACTAGTTTTACCTTGAGTTGATTTTGTGAGGCATTCTGTCACACTAATGGGAAGAGTCACTAACCCAACATTGAGGCTATGAGGGCAAAAAAAATCTGATTTGGTCTGACTTTGAACCATATAGGACTCTGGAATGACAGTTAGCATCTTTCAGAACTTGGGAATACATCACTCTAAGCACTCCTGGCTTTTCAAGTTTCAACTGGGTCATCTTCTTTTATTGTGCTGGGTCGGCCCTGCTGGTTCTCTTTTGTTGCTTTCTGGGCATGTCCTTTCTTCTGTATAGTTAGTGTTTTAGCTATGAAGTAAGGAGGGGAAGTTGTTTAGGGGATAGTCTGTTTGGTGTCTTAAATGTCTGTTATATCTAGATTGGATTTTTCTAGCTCCGAGAAGGTTTTCTCTTAAGATTGACTTAAAGATGTTTACTGCACCTTGAGAGTGAGATTCTCTTCCCCTTTCTATGCCTGTAACCCACAATTTTACCCTTTTCAGGGTCACATTTATCTTGGAATTCCCACAGGCTCCTTCTTCTTAATCTTTCTTCTTTTCTGATTGCTCCTCCTCCTCCCTGTCTTCAGGCCAGATGCTCTTCCCTGTCCTTCACCCATTCTTTCGGTGAGGATTTACTTAGAACTTTTGGTTTGACTTATGTCAGGCCATTTTTCTTCAGTTAAATTTCTACTTTATGTCTCACATAAACTTCCTTGTTTTATTCAGTTGTTTGTGGTTTTGATCAGGAGTTTATTTCCTTCTTTAGTTTATTCGAACATACCCATAATTCTTTGAATTCCCTGTCTGGAGTTCAGCTAACTTACTTTCAATAGATATCATTACCAATAATTACTGGAAAAGTTGTGGGTTTGGGGTTTTTGATGACACAGAGTTGGGATTTACACATTGGTTATTTTGCTGTTTCAGACTTTATTTTTATCAGCTATTTTCTTTCAATGGAATTATTGGAAATGCTCGTGGGACTTGGATATGGCAGAGCTGAGGTGCATAGTTCAGAAAATAGTTCCTCTGTCCAGGAGCCCAGGGTGCCTGGTGTGGACTTTATATTAGTCTCTGAATAGAATATTAACTACAAGAACAGCTGCTGGATATTGCCCTTATGCAAATGTTGTGCTAGTCCATTAACAACAGTGCCCTCATTGACTTCAGTAACTGCTAGAAGATAAATAACCAAAGATAGTATTGAATATATTCACATGTTAGTAGGATTAGGAGGAAAGCAGGATTGGTGAGAATAAGAATAAGATCCACTTTTAAAAGAAAAAAATCAAGGTGTTTAAATAAACAAGAAGGGGAAGTGTGGAACACTGTTAGGGTCCGCAGGTTTTAGAGACTGTCAAAGCCATGAAAGGTTCTAATTACAAAATTATAAGAGGAGGAGATGTAGAAATAAAAGGGGGGTGTGTAAGAGGTGTGGACAGAGAATGCCTCATTTGCTGAGTGACACATAGCAAGCTTAAAACCTAGGATTAGCATGCAGACAAAAGTGAAGCCATCAGGAAACATATAAGCAAGAACGGAGAGTCCATAATAGAAAACAAAAAATAACAGTTAATTACTGGCACAGCTGGGCTGGGTTGATGATGAAGTTTTTGAATAATCAGACTCAGCAGTCCCCATTTGGTATATTGTAGAGGGGAGGGCAAGTCAGAGCCTTTGCAGCCTCTGTGTTCTGTTCTGTATGTCTCTGGTGTTGATGATGTGGGGGTGGGGGAGGGTGTAAGTCCTTTGGTTGAACACATGCAGTCCACAAAGCCTTTTGAAGTCCTCTGCTCCAAGTCCCCTAAGTGAGAAAGAAACAACACTTCCCATCTCTACTGTTGGCCCTTGAGCAGATTAATTCACCTGTGTGGTTCTTATGTGAGAGAATAAGCAGCTGGGATCCTAAGAGCAACTTTAATAATTTTTCCAAAATCTTGTCAATATGTATTATTAGGATGGGTTTGACATTTTATATATTTGTATTCATGATAAGCCTTCAAATTCTGAGACACATTTTATAATTTTCAGCACTTCCCGGTGTGGACTGGCCATGGTTGGGGTGTCTATCTGTTCCACCTGATGAAACACAGGCCCTCATCAATCCACGAGACAGGGCTCCAACTGGAACCCTTGGAGTGTGTGTGTCTGAGCAAGTTGTGTCACACAGAGCCCTGAGCTCTAAACCATGATACAAAGGCCAAGGCTTAGGCCCTTCTTCATCTTATATCATGAGTAGAGTATACTCTCCTCTACTCATGGTCATTCCCTCCTCAGCACCAAGGAGTGATGCTCCAGGGACTAGCAGACAACACAACAGTCCCTCTATTTTCTGTTTTAACCTTCCATCACTCCCAATGGGCATTCTAAATACCCAACCCTCACACTGTGCTTGTAACATTGCAGATATGACATCCATTACCTGTTCAGTCTATCTGAGTGATTTCACATGAGCTCCCTATCTCTCTCTCTTTGTGTCTATGCCGTTGGCATGCAGACCCCGGGGTTCAGTTTTACATGTGGATGATGATGCATTTCAGCCAGCTGATTCCAGTTCACGATTCTGACATCCAAGAATCCAGTAGCTCTTCAGTCCACGAGGTGGATCTCTCAGCTGTTCTTCAGTAGATGCTGGAATCCCTCAAAAGTATGCTCTAATGCCAGCGAAGAAATGGGTTTGCCAGAGAGAACTAGAGTGAGCAGATGAAGGGAGAGCAATCTTCCTTCTTCCGTGTGCTTTATATAGGCCACCAGCAGAAGGTGTGACCCAAATTAAAGGTGGATCTTCCCACCTCAAAGATCCAGATTAGAAGTGGGTCTTCCTACTTCAAATGATCCAATTAAGAAAAAAAAAATTCCTCACAGATGTGTTTGGGTTTTAGTTGATTCTAGATGTAGTCAAGTTGACAACCAAGAATAGCTGTCACACCTTCTCTTTTCTATATACTGTACAGGCAATCTACAACACGAATAAAAATATAAAACAATGCTCTGTGTGCCTGCCACATTTACTCCCTTCTGTCTCACTTATATCTCATGAGAGACTCCTGTGTTTTCACATGCCCCAAGATCTTTCTCCCAGACTTCAGCAGGCATCCAAGAGAAAAACATACCAAGCAGTATTCTTTTGTCTATAACTTTGCCAGATGAGAGAAGGCTTCAACATCATTTGAAAATATCTAGAAGTCTACATCCCTTTTAAAGCGCATCTCATTGGCCATTTATTCCCACAGCTTAAGAGCAGGAGGAAGTGTGGATGAGTTGTCAAAGGAAGGATATTTTAATGCTCCATTTATTCCTTGGGGAACTCCCAGTTTGTTCTATTAGTATAATGTATCAGAGCCTTAGACACATACACGGTCTCTTTGGACCTTCTCCTGGGAGATGTGTGTGTGTGAACTGATAACTGGTTTTGAGAAATCTTTCCCAAATATCTTATGTTTTCCCAGTAGGAATAAATATGTGCAGTTACTTCCCAAGAAGAATTGTTTGTCTTGGGTGATGCAAATGGCAGAGTTAGTGAGTTCCCAAAAGAAAGAGTGAGGGAGCAAAGATCCACTTGGAAATGTCTTTTTTTTAAAGTAATTATGCCCCCTATGCGACTACCAGATGAAAACAGTCAACAGATGTTCCTCTTTCAAAGGCAGCTAAGGGGGTTGACTTTATCTCCTCCATGCCAATACACCATGGTGGCCATTAGGATTTAATCAGAATCACCTTTTTCAGGAACCCATGATTCAAGTCGTTTGTCGGTTTTTATCAATTTTATGTCTCTAAGTTGATCATTTACTTGGTATCATCTGGAGGAAGGAAGACTGGACTGTTATTGGTTCCCAGGTAGACCTAAGACCTCCTGGTCCAATCTCTTCTTTGCCCCAAGAAACTGTATCGTAGAACCCCCGCTGGAATGAGGCTCTGCCATGATACCAATCTCTTCTTCACAAACAGCTTTAGTAATGGTACACCGTGAGTTATAGCTATTAGATTTTAATGTTACTACTTATTATTTTAGAAATTAATTTTTAAAATTACATGTGTTTGTGTCCATATGTGTCTGTGAATGTGAATGCAGGGCCCTCAGAGGCCAGATCCTCTAGAGCTGCAGTTAGAAGCAGTTGTGAGCTACTGAACACGGGGCCTCTATAAGAGCAGTAATTGTTCTTAACTACTGAATGATCATTCCAGCCCCCGAGTCTGCATTATTTTAATCAGCATATACTGTGTTAGATCCATTGTGACATTTTTAGAGGAAGTATGTGGTTCTCTTTATCCCACCTCCTTCCCTCCTTCCCTGCCTGCTTCCTCGGTTCCCAGCTTATAACTTCCCCAGCCAGATAGATGCTTTGTCCTTTTTCTGTCCTAAGGTCATTGTGTTGATCCCCATCCCCCCATCCTTCCTCAGCACCTAGCACTGCTCTGCATTATCTCCTTTTTAGATGGAGACTTTATCCATATATATTTTTCTTAATTAGGCCAGGAGATGCACATAAGGAAAAAAGTACAGTTTTTGTTTTTCTGCAATTGGATAACTTTGCTTGATATTATATTTTCAAGGTATATCCATTTTCCTGCTGATTTCATGATTTAATTTTCTTTCTAGATGAATAAAATCCCACTGTGTCTATTTACCACACTTTATTATCCTTTCTTTCATTGGTAGAAATCTAGGCTGGTTCCATTTTCTTGCTATTTTTATGATTTATCTCTTCCACGAATGACCCCATGGACATGGACTCTACTATCTCCTGTATCCCTGCCATGCATACAGTAAGTAAGCAGCCATTACAACCTTTGTTGAACTGAGTCCCAACACCTGTAAGATGATGTACAAATAGTAAAAGGCATAGACACCCCAAATACGGGGGCTTTGAAAAGTCAGTCTGTAAACACTTGTTTATTTCTACCATATAAATTAGGAAGTGAAATTTATTGAGACTTGACTTCCATCTGTTCCTTTGCTAAGAACTTGGCTGGTCATACCTGATATGCATGCATGTTAATATCCCACAATTTACCTTTAATTTTCATAATGAATATGTGCTAATTAAAAAGCTGTTAAGAATCCTTATGCATCATCTTGCTTAGTCCTTAAAATGACTTAGTGAAGAAGACTCACATGAATCTCTATGTGACAGACAGAGATTGGTGTGAGGCAAACTAAGGAGCTCCAGAGCTCCTGAGGAAGGAATGGAGTTCACAGCTGAACTTTCCAAACCCAGAGGCAACACTGGAGCTCCATGCACATAGGTTACAGTCTCATCACCACAAAAAAAAAAAAAATGGATCTGGTGGCACACAGCTTTGACTTCAGCATTCCAGAAGTAATGGCAGGAAGATCCAGCATTCAAGGTCATCTTTGGCTGCATAATGAATTTGAGGCCAGTCTGAGCTTAGTGAGATCCTGTCTCATAAAAAACAATCTACAGAGATCTCAGGTCTAATCTATTCCAATTTTCAATACCTAAGAATTGAAGATGGATAACATAATACATCTTTAAACTTAGCCTAGTGAACCCATGATGAGTTGGGAGGTTGATACAAGAGAATCATTGGAAGCTTATGGACCAGCCAGCCTGGTGTGTACAGAGTGGCAAATAAGAGTCCAGGTCAAAGGCAAGCATTGACACTCTTTGTTGTCCTCTGACCCCCACACTATGCCATGGCACACAGTCACACACATGCACACAGACATACACACTACACTCGGGCACTCACAAATACGGTGATTCATGAAGAAATCCTCCAGGCCATAATTCCAAGGAATTGTGTCCAGAGTCATCACATTGTGAACAAGATAAAAAGCTTCAAGAAACGATTCTCCAGTGTTCAAAAGCTTTTGAACAGTTCCTCAGGGAAAATGGATTGTTAGTGGTTAGAGAATTCTGTTTTCAAATCCCCCTTTGCTTATTTCTCTTTTATCTTGCTTCTGAAAAGGGAAGTAGGACTAATAACAACCCTGTATCAGCTACAGCCCAAGGCTGATTATGGACATAAGAGGGTCTCCCAAATCGAAGGAAAGCCTCCTATGAGAAGTAGCTGATTTCACAAAATGTGTAATAAAGAATATTGGGCTGGTGAGATGGCACAGTAGGAGAAGGCACTTTCCACTACAACTGACAGCTTGAGTTCGATCCCCAAAACCCTCAGAATGAAACCAGAGAACTAACTTCCACAGGTTGTCCTCTGATCTCCACAATCATGCCATATTATGTATGTATGCTTGATTGTAATCATACACACACACACACACACACTCACACTCACACACACTCACACACACTGAATAAGTAACATAAAAATGTAAAAAGTTAAAAATTAGAAATGTAAAAAATATTGAAAATTTATTATCAATATAAAATCATGTATACTACACTGTTAATTTGTTTGAAATTCACACTTGTAAAAACCATAGATGCATATTTCCTTCTCTTGGGCAGTCAGCCTGTAGCTGTTTACTGTATACCACTGGTCCTTGGTCCTTGTTTGGTCCAGTTCCTATGCAGTGAGCTCTCGGGAGGTTGTGTGGCTCCCCAGACAGAAGTGTCAGAGAGCTTCTATTGAATGTTTCCAGTATGCTGAGCCAAGCAATGGCCAGAGAGAAGTGCCTTCTATGTAGCTTTGGTGACACAGATAGACAGGCAATATAGGCTCAGTGTGCACAAGAATACCAAATGCTGTATTTTTGTAGTTCTGGCTCACAGTTCTCCCCTCCACAGCTCCACAGGGACTAAGCCATGGTTCTATGCTGGGCTGGCTGCGCAAAAAGAGCAGGGAGAACAAAATCATCATGTTCAAAGAAGTCACTCCTGACCAAGGCTTTGGAATTTGTTCTCTGCATTACCCTCTTTCCCAAGAGACATTTCAAGACCTTATATTGAAGTATCCTGATGACTTTAAATAATTCATCTGGCCGATTTATCTTGATTGTTTCTGAATTCTGCTAATGTCTTTCTGACTTCACTTGCCTATGACCTTCCTGGGGGTCCAGCCTTACATGTTTATCTCCTGCATACTACACATGCACATGCACATGCACATGCACATGCACATAACATACACATACACGTACACATACACCTATATATGTCTGCTAAATTGAAGTCAGGCAAATCAATGCCCAGCGTGCAGGAGGGAGGGTAGCAGGTGTATTATTAGCCCCTCAACATGGAGTTCCATTAGTCAGCAGCTAGGAGTGCACCCTTCCATCACCAAAAAGGACTATCTAGGCTGTGTTTCACACAATGTGGTTGCTGTCATTGAACCACTTGTGTGACGGATGGAAGCACCCAGAAGTGAAAGCTGCTGAATTTTCCTGTTTATCTTTCTTCTTGTCTCTCCTTTCCCTTAGCTGTCCTTTGCCTGGAATGTGACCTCTTTCCTTCTGACACTTAAAAACCTGCTAGTGTATGTCTCCATGTCTCCCTGTCTTGGTGCTTTGTGGTATCTTTTTAGATCTTGAGGGATGGTGGGGCCCTGTAATATCCCACCCATCAGTGTGAGTCACAGGCTGATCCAGGTGTCCTTAAATGGGGTGGTAGAAATTCAGGTGGTAACAGAAATTATATGAATCACCTTTCAAATCAGTGTTATGGAAGTCAATCCAGCAGAATCAACAGAGTCCTCATATACCTTCTCTAAATCTTGACAGTACAAGGGAGTTTCAACTCATTTGTTTTTATAATTTTTTTTTTTTTTTTTTGCAAAAAGTACCACCATTTTTAGCCTTCAGTTTTGTTTAACTTATATATTTAACTCATATTCTAAACCAGCCACTAGTAAGACAAGTTGATAAAATGATGAACAAAACCTGTTTGATGACTGACTCCTCAGGATTTATAATCCAGGGTCATGTGTGCACAGGACCATTCTTGCTGCTTCTTCCTAGGTGGGAGGAGTGGGGAGAAAGAGAGAGCACCAGCTCACCTTGCACTCAGGATCCAAATCTGTGGTAACCAACAGCTCTGGGGATGACAGCTGACAGTGTCAATCCACTCATCTAGACAGCAAAGTAGATTCAATATGAAAATGAGAATTCATTAAAAAGAAAAGATTGTGGATAGGGGTCCAGCTTCATTATAGACTTGGAGAAGGCTGTGTAGCCATAAACGCACTTTAACGTATGGAAAGTGAAGTGATTGTTACAGACACACACACAACCCTTTCTGTGATGGCCATTGATATGTCTCTTGCTGTGTGGCCATTGAGTCTCTGGCCACATGCATTAATAACAATGATAGTGGAGAGGAAAGAAAACCTACATGGCTCAGTAAAAGCCTGCCAAGGTGGAAGTTTAGAGTCAGTTTCCAACTGTGAAGTTTGTCTCATAATCTTTGTTATGGTAGTCTTAAGAGTACCTCACATCAAGCCTACCCCTGTTTTTACACTTTTAATCAGTGAAGAAAAAGAGGAAGATACAGCAAAAGAGGGGAAGAGGAAGAGAAATGGGGAGAGAGTTGAAAGAGGGAGAGGAAGGGAAAGATGAAGAAGGGTGGAGCAGATAGATAGATGGACAGTCAGATGAACAGATGGATGGATTGGTTGTAGATAAGATAGACATTGCTGTAGATAAACAGCACACGTGTGCACACCAGGCAGAGCAGGATGCTCTGATCTGCATTTCTGTCCTCTACCTTGTGGCTGGAGCTTAGCCAGAAGCTCTGATTTGTCTCTTTCAAGGGTAATTCAGACTTTACTGTGAGGAATGGGTTGCAGTGAAAGAGGGGATGTGCTGTGAACAGCTAGGTTACTACTGCTGTGATCTGTGCAGAAGATGAGAGGGGGCAAGGAGATCTGGAAGGGAAGGACAAGAAGATCTTGTCCCCAGCCAGATGAGTTCCCATGGTATTTTAGGTCTCCAGAATTTCTTCCCACTCTCTCCCAGATTCTTCCCTCTGGAATACACCATCTTCCTTCTCCTGCCTATCTGAACCCATTCTGTTTGAGGACTCAAGCTCAGGGCTTCAACAGTAGTAATGATTTAGTCATGTTTACATGAGGATGATCTTAGCAGTTGTAGTTACTGCTGTAGCCAAATCTATCTGATCTCCCTCAAAAGATAAATAAACATCTTGTGCATCAGGCAAGCCTAGGGCTGTATGTCTTCATCACTGCTCACTGCCCTCACTCTGCTCATGTTTAGCAGGTGTTAGAAGCAATGGAGACTGTCTGCTGTAGCTTCAGAGTGTGGATTAAGACTGAACATAGCTGTCCACCATTACCAGGCACCAAGCCATTGCTCTTTACCTATCTTCTCATCTCTCAAATGGGTCCAGGTCACATTCACTACTTCTAATCTACATAAGGACATACAGTTGAAGTTGGTTGTGAGGGTAATGTATATGCAACCATTTCTAAAACTAAAGGCATTTGCAGTTCAGGGGGGTTATTTCTATAATGTTTAAATTCAGTTTGGTAGCCTTGAATGAAACGCAATTTGAGTAGACTTAAAGAAAAATGCTGTGAAAACCTCAGCCTGTCATTGTCCCCTTTTCTCATGGCCACAGGCAACACTGAGCCTGTATCACTTTACTTCAAAAATGATATAGGAGACAATTGCAAAAATATGATCTGACTGATGTCAGGCTCATCATAAGGGAAGCACTGTAACTAGACGAAGATGCTGCCCATAGTTCATTTAAGTTCTAATGCTAGCCAAACTCAAAGCTTATGGTTGAAGTCCTCAAAGGAATAGGATTTGTGTTAGCAGAATAAGGGGAATAGAATGTCGGCCAGATTACACACACACACACACACACACACACACACACACACACACACACACTTACATGCATATGCATATGTATACATATATATGCAACCCATGCCTACTACCACTGATAACGAGAAATACTTCTAGTGTGGACTCGTGTTGGTAAAGTCATTTGCTGTAATCTCATTGAAGAGATTACATAACATAAACAGCACACTGCCAAACTGAACCACCTTTGCAGGTGATACACTCAACGTGGAGATGTTCTGCAAAGGCACTTGGATTGATGGCAGCTTATGAGAGAAGATGGAATTTTACCAAAGAAAGTCATGGGAGACAGGAGGGAGTGGGATATTAGACACTGACAGAAAGACAGAAATCAATCAGCACATGAGAGGTGTGAGGCTATTAATGTCCTTCCCCTGATGGAGAAAGATTCTAATTACAAACAGAAGTCAGTGGGATATGGGGAGATTTCGTTTATGATCGGATCTGATTAGACAAATGATGACAAATGAGGAATGACTGCAAATCGACCAGAGATGAGCAGCTCTGTGTTGCTAGGTAACAACCCAACATGATTCATGGTAGAATGGAAGGACAGGAGACATCGTGGTACATAGTGTTTTCTGGACCTTCCTTTACCTTCCATTTTGAAGGGCTTCTATGTTGTGCTGGGATTTAAAATGTTCTGTCTCGGTTCTCCCACTTGATTCAAATTAAAATATTAACTTAAATTTGGTCTTATAACTGAAACTTTTCAAAAGATGCTTGGTGTAAAGATAGTTCTGATGTTAAGGTCCTGTTCCCCCAATTGATTCTTAAACTACCAGTAAAGAAAGCCATGGGCCAATTCTTGGGCTTAAAGTGTAGGCAGGAGTTATGGGTCCCTGGAAGAAAAAGGAGACACAAGGAAGGAGAGAGGGGAGTTCACTCTGCTTTGGGAAGATGAGAACCAGGCAACCATGTGAGATCTCAGGAGGAGCAGTGGGTTGTGGCTGCTTCTATAGGCCAGTGGTTAGAGATGTTTAGCTGAGACTATTCAACTGACCAACTAAGTTAGGGCAGGTGAAGGAGTGGAGCTAAGAGTAATGATAATGGGGACAGTAGTGCTCAGCAATTGTGTAAAGAAGGCAAGTTGAAAATGAACAACTGTGTGTGTGTCTTTTATCCATGGATTCAAGGGAAGGTGGGAGGGGGCTGGTAAGGTGGCCACTTCCCAGAGCAAAGGCAGGTAGCCCAAAACTACACATAATAGCTCTGTTTAGCGAATGGGAAGTGACAAGCAGGCCAGAATAGTGGACAGTTACTGTCTTACATGTTTTCCGAGTTTCATTTATGTTACTGTGATAAAATACACTGATAAAATAGCAATGTAGGGAAAAGGGGGCTATCAAGCTTAAAATTACAGGTTATAGTCCATCATGGTGGAGGGGTCAAGACAGGAACCCATGCAGCTAGTCATAGTACATCTATAGTCAAGAGCAAGGAGACAGGGAACATGTCCTCAATTGCTTGTTGCTGCTAAGTTGGCCGACTTTACTCTCAGTTCAGGGCAAGCCCATAGAATGGTGCATCCCACATTCAAGGCAGGTTTCCCAGCATCAACTAACAACCAAGACAACCCACCACAGATATGTCTAACATGGTCTAAATAATTCCTTAGTTAAGACTCTTCCTATGATGATTTTAGATATAGGTTGCCAGTTAAAAACTAACCCCCCTGCCTGTTGGGTCTACCTGGGGCACAGCCAGCAAAGGTCAGCTTCTTACTGTCCCTTAACATTCATCTTCCTGTCTTTGGCCCTTCTGCCTTCCCAAGGAAGCCTGCATGAGATAAGGGGCAGGAACAACCAGGATAGATCTCGCCTGAGTCAATCCCCTGCCTGCTGGATCTACCTGGGGCACAGCCAATAGAGATGAGAAGCTTGCTGTCCCTTGACCTCCATGGTTTGGCCCACGGTTCTTCCTCCCTTCTCAAGGAGGGCTGGAGGGCCCAAATATACGGAGTGGCAATGTATGCCCCTCTAGCACGGGACTTCAATAGATGGCCTATACCATCTTTAAACCTCTCGAGGGTGCAAATTTGAGATTCTTTGATATAATAAGCAAAATTTACATCTACCACACACTTTGTGTAACATTCAAATGACTCTTGATGGTTTCTGGACCTGTGTGACTTGGCTCTTGTCCATTGTAGTGTCTCTTAGTGCTGCTATCTCTCTCTCTGCATGGCCACACACACACATCTTTCTTCTTCACACACATGCCATGCTTCTTCCTGACTCAAAGCCTTTGATCTGCTTTCCTTGTTTATAAAATTCTCTTCCCTTCCAGACCATTTAAAGCCTATCTCTGGTTTTCTTTCTACTTCAGCTTTACCACAATAAAAGACTTATGCCTCAATTTACAGAGGTCCTTGATACCCCATGTATTCAACACTGCCTCAAGTGTTTAACATTTTCTTCAAAGTACTTATCCCTGCCTATTACACTATTGGTTCTGCATTTTTTTGATAATTATCTCCCTTCTATACTGGCAGGAAAGTTCTGTGAAGTGAGGTATCTAACCTTGTCTAGTTTTGCATCATTAACACCTAGAAAAGTGATTGACATGTAGCTTCTGAATGAATATGAGTGTGTATACATTCTCCCCACAATCCTCCCCAAGCAAGGTAAATAACGACTAAGCGTGGTGATGTCACAGCTCCTTTTTATCCATTTATCAGTGCAAATAATCATACTTCCACTGTAGGAAGGGAAAAGAAAACACAAGTATACAAAATGGTCATTAAATCACTGGTAATCACTGGTAAGAGAGTTAGTATGTATCCTTGTAGCTTTTCTCTGTGCAAATTTATGCATATGGAATTTTTCTATGTGTCCCATGATGACTGTCATTTTTCCATGTCAGTGATCAAGTATCATCATCATATTTTATGGGCTGCATATTACTTTGTGCACAACTGGGCCTGGATGTCCTGGACTTAAACCTCTGTGCATTATTCCACCAGCTCCTTTCATAAACTGCAGAATTGAGACATTATAATCAAGGTGTTTCCCCATCATTTCAGAACTTCTGAGACACATGAATCATTGTGTACCTATTAGCCACTTGTATATTAAGTGAAGGATGAAAGGGCTTTTGCCAGTGGTCCTTATATGCCATGAACTTGGACATTCTGTAGAGCCCAGCTCTTTATGTTGGAAAGTGGGGTTCCAGCGCCGTTTCCTCTCCGTGGACCCCTCCACGTTCTCAGGCAGAACTGGACAGAAACATTGCAGTTTTATTTGAAATCTATACTTCCTAATTTGTGAATTTAAAGAATAAAGACTATTGCCTGCTGAGAGAGTTTTGAATCATGAATACTTGAAATCATGAATTCTTGCAAATGTGTGTGTGTGTGTGTGTGTGTGTGTGTGTGTGTGTGTGTGTAGTGCAGAAGCTGGTAGATCCTGTCAGTGTATGAAGGATGAAGTACATGAGTTATTTCCCAGTTTTTATAACTACTATTTAACATAGATCCATTACTATTAAGTTTTTAAACATCATTATATTTTTAAATTTTTAAGAATTGGAACTGGAGACATGGTTTGGCAGTTAGAGCACTTACTCCTCTTTCAGAAGATCAGGGGAGTTTGATTCCCAGTATCTATGTAGGATAGTTCATAGCTGCCTTTAACTCCAGCTTATGAGATTCTGTGCCCTCTACTGGTATCTGCAGGAACCTATATGAGCATGGGCATGCATGGGTGCACACACAAACACACACACATACACGTACACATGCACATGCACATGCATCATCATCATCATCATCATCTTTACCATCATCATTAAACTTAGCTCTTAAAGCCACTTCATTATCATTAAAAATACCTATTTGTTTACTTTTAACTGTATTCAGTTCTCCCTAGTACTGCTTACATGACATTTATATTATCCCATATCTCATAGATATTTGAATGTGAAGACTTGCAGAGAAACTGGCAGCAGAGTTTGTTGGAAAAATGCAGTTACTATCATCCTTTGAATGGGGCTACATGGTTTCTTTGGCTCCAAATAGAAGAACAAAGCTTCCAGAAAGCAGTAATCCTATCTGTGTTGTAAAATGTTAAAGCATGCATTTTCAGTTCCAGAGGCACATTGTAAACATTTATCAACAGTTTGGTCAAGGACAAATCTCTAGGTTTCAAGGTAACAGGGCAGCACTACTTCAAATGGCAAAGTCTCAGGCCTAAAAAAGAGGTAAGAACTCAGGGGTCAAAGAAAGGGGTCCACACAGGGTTGCCACTTTGAAAACACTAATGGAGACACTAACGTGAAAGGCAAAGGCAACAGCTATAAGTTCTATTGGGAAAAGCAATCTGAATTTAGCAGTTGGTCAACTAGCTGCCTTGATTTTAATTTTTTTCTACTTGGGGACTTGGTTTGAGAGGAAAACATCAACAGTCTCAAAATCAGAAATAAGGACAGATAAACAGTCCAGTGGGGGAAAGTACCTGCCTGAGGACATGACTTCAAACCCCCAATTCATGTGCTGGAAAGAAAAACCAGTCACCATACATTATCCTCTGACTTGTGGCACACATGCCACTATCTAAAAAAATAAATAAATATTTAAAAAGAAAAGAAAAACAAAGACAGAGAAGGGTAAGGACTTACACCCCTCTCAGACAGGCCTTGACTAGCTGTCACTTGAAGTCATGGCTTAACTGTCCGTGTCTTTTGAATAAATGAGGTCAATGGGTTAAGTGTTGCCTTATTGTGACTCCTCTGGATGAACATCTGATTTATCAGGAATGACAACATTCAGGCATCCACAGGGGAAAGTTAGGAGAGGAGTGTCTGTGCAGAAGCAAGGTGGCCTGTGGCTAGCTGTCCTAGCTCTGTCACAACTCAGATAACAGCCTTTCTGCTTTAACCACCCATTAGCACCAGATTTGGAAGCAAATCTTCCTTGTTTATCATGATGAGGTATACTTTTTAGTGTTATACCTCAAACTGGGAAAGTTGCTCAGCTGGCCAAGTTCTTATTATGCAAACATGAAGTTTGATGCCACAGAAGCCACATTAAAAATAAAGAAATAAACCAGAAAACCTGGGTGTGGTGGAATGGGGGTACACATTTGCAATTCCTGAACCTAGCAGATTGAGATAGGCTGGGTACATGCACCAACACATCCTTGAGTCACGGTTAGTTGTCAAGCTATAGGCCAATGAGAGACCCTGTCTTAAAAATCAATTTAGATGACATCCAATGGAATGACAATCGAGGCTGACCTCTGGCTCTCACAACATGTGTATACACATGTACATTCACAAACATAAAGCATACACACACACACACACACACACACACACGCACACACAATGCATGCACACATATACACACATGAATTAAATAAGATGTAATATTTCTCTATTTTTCTTTTTTCTTTTTCTTACTATGTAATTTTTCATTAATTTATTTATTCACATTACTTCCTGATTGTAGCCCTCTTCCCTCCTCTCCTCCCAGTTCCACTCTCCCACCCCCTCCTGCCATTCCTTCTCCCATTCTCCTCAGGGGATCCTCCCCAGGGTACCACCTTGTACTGGCAAATCATATCACAGTAGGGCTGGTAGCATCCTCTCCCACTGAAGCCAGACAAAAACCTCAGGAGAAAGGGATCCAAAGGTACTTTACGTTTAATGATTTATTTTTAATTATGAGCATGTATGTGAGTGCACACACATGTGAGGGTAAGTGTCTGCCGATGTCAAAGGTGTTAGGTCTCAGTGGCGCTAGAGTTACAGGCAGTTGTGAACTACCTGATACAAGTGCTGAGAACCAAACTTGGCTCTTCTGCAAAAAACAGCAATTGCTTAATTGCTGAGCCATTATCTTCAGTCCATTGCTACACTTTAAAACAATCACTTCTCTAGATTATCCATATATCCATCACTGTCTAATTTCAATATTAGCCCAAATATAAAGTGAAAAGAGTGAGGTATACTGCTTTTCAGTGAAAAAATAATGGTGCAGTTAAAGTAACTTTTATGTAATTGTTGCTCTGAGGCTTACTGCCTCCATCTCCTAACACAGGCCTAGTCCTGAAAGCTTCTAACCTTCCTACAATCTAATCTAGGCCTAAAATGTTTTCACTCTCTGAGACTTACTGATAAATAATCTCATCCTTTCTAGTTCTTTCTCAGCTCTGTCTGGATGATTCAAGTTAGCTGTTCTGACTCCTCTACAAGTTGATTAACACAATCTGGCTTCTCTCTTGGCCTCTAACTGAATTGCTCTGCTTGGCCTCAAACTAACTCTATCAATCTGTTCTGATCTTCCCGCTTTGACTCATTCTCTGGCTCATTCTGCCTTTACCTGTGTCTACCTTGTTCTCTCTATAACCAGTCTGTGTAAAACTCTCCTGGTAAAGCTGCCTTCATCTCTCTGCATTGCTCAATCTTAAATAGCCTCTCTTTTCTCTGTGAGAGTTGGGTATACCCTATTTTGCCAAATCTTTCTCTGATTCATCACTTTGTCTGCCTCTCAATTAGACATCACTTTCAAACACTGGGGACTTTATCTACAAACTAACCTTACCCTCATTGTTTGGGCTTAAAGGTGTGTGCTAAAGTTGTGTCTGTATTCCAGCCAGACAATTAATGGTGTGTGCTAAGGGATGAGCCACACCACAACTAGGAACAGTTTGTCCCCAGTAAATAATACAATCTCAGGTTTTACAGTATGACCGAATATCTTGCAACATGGGTCATCCTCAAAACCATAAGAATCAAAGTAAATAACATTTAAAAGCAATATTTTTCCAAGTAATTGATAATAGTACAAGGCTGACCTATACTTGTTCTCATGAGAAAAAGAATGATCAGTGGTCCTGATCTAGCTCATCTGAAATTGATCTTTTGTCCTTGGTGTGGTGGGCTTTGACTTTAAGATATTGTGTTGAAATATTACTGAGAGCACCCCCACCTTGGTGTTCCCTATTTTCACCCCAGTCTGGAGTGTCACTCTTCCTTTGCCCTAAGTTGTATTAGTTACATTTCTCATTATGCTGACTAAATATCTGATAAAAACAATCTCAGTGAAGGAACAGTTCATTTTGGTTTATAATTGAGGGCATGCATTCCATCACCACTGGGAAGGCATTGGGACAGGAGTGGCTGGTGGCTGGTCATAAGGCATCTGTAGTCATGAAGCAGAGAGTAAGGTCAGGCTATAAAGTCTCAAGCCTCACCTCCAGTGGATCCACTTCCTGTAGCAAGGCTCTGCCTTCTAAATGTGACACCTTCCCAAACTGTGCCATGGGCTGGGGCCCAAGTTTTCAACTCCCTTCACCTGTGGAGGATTTTACATCCAAACCACCACAGCCTCTGTCTTGCTACACTCATTTCCACCGTCTGTGAATTATGGGCATTCCTAAACAGATCTAACCTGCAAAATGACCCACATAACTCATAAAATGAGAAATTTCTATATCTGATACCCAGAGAGGCTGACTCATAGGACCTTAGTGGGTCATTTTTTGGGGGGTGGTGGAGGGAGGGGTATATCTGAAGAGACCAGGTAGTTCTGATAATTGATTGTTCATAAATGACTGAGTTTGCTGAGTTTTAAAAGCCTCTTGGTGGTTTCAATGCTATAGATTTCTACCATATGTTCTGTGCCTGTTTTTCTTGTAAATACCCATGAGATTACAGCCTATTAAATCAATAACAGCCTCATGTGAACAAATTTAATAGCTTGTTTTTCTTTTGACTGGAAGGACCCATCTCACAGGATGTGGAGGAAGAGTCAGATGGAAGAGGATGGGACTTAAGGAGGAATCCTCCTCCAAAAGGTGCCACAGAGTCCAGAGGACCAGGAGTGACCCTTGGTTTAACTAAAAACAACAGGAAGTTGCCTTTAATCAATTTGAAAATAAATGGAAGTGTGTGCCCGAGCAGCCTCTCTTTGAAGAGATGTCAGAGACACTTTCAATCTTTTATCTTCTTGAAAACAGCAGGAGGAGCGCCACTGGAGTCAGCCCTGTAATTTCTGCTCAGTAATTATACCTGTCACCATTTCCGACAGAGGAGATATAAATAACCAGTTACCTTCCTCTTTCTGCTTCTCTTCTGCATTATTCTTTCTCCAGCCACAGACTCTGGTGGCTGACACTAATGTCCATGCAGAACACCCAGCATCCACAACCAGTGTGCCTTTAAGACAGGAGGCCAGAGTCTTCAAGAGCAGCACGCACTCGACTGGGGGATACTTATTTTTTCACAGAATTTTGGGTTTCTAAGATTTATGCTAAGTGACAGGGAGAGACAGGCACCAAGAGGAGGGGTCTGGTTTCTATTTCTATTTTGATTCCACTACCAGTAGGATATGCATGTGTGTGAATATTTTCTGCACTATGTGTGCTATGACACCCACATACTACCAGTAGGATATGCATGTGTGTAAATATTTTCTGCACTATGTGTGCTATGACACTCACATACTGGTCACTTTTATGCCCTAGTGACTCACTGAGAAGAAGATGGAAGCTTCTGAGAAATTGATTAACTCTTTCAGATCTTCTTCTCAGGAGCAGGGATAGCAGAATTGTGCTCCAAAGTATTCCCTTGTTGGGATTCTATTAATATCCTTCCTCAGTCTCACAGTCTTTTGACTCTGTTATGATTTGGAACATAAATATTCCTTCAGAGCTCATCCTTTTTGGCCAGCCTGTGCTACTGCTGAAAGGTTCTGGAACTTTTAGGAGGTAAGGACTAGTCAGGGGAAGTTAGGTCACTGATATTGTCACAGGAATAACAAAGACCTTATCTCGCATCTGTCTGTCTGTCTGTCTGTCTGTCTGTCTGTCTGTCTGTCCTGCCTGCCTCTCTCTCTCTCTCTCTCTCTCTCTTTCTTTCTTTCTTTCTTTCTTTCTCTCTTTCTTCTCCTCCCCTCCTCTCCCTCCTCCTTCTTTTTCTTCTCCTCCTCCTCCTTTCTGACCACAATAAGGTGAGCCACATTTCTGCCATTATATCCTACCACACTACAAGCCCAAAGTAACACGGCCAATGAACAAAATCTCCAAAACCACGTGCCCCAAATGAACTTTTCCTCCTTCAAGTTATTTTCTTGGATATTTAACCACAGTCATAAAAAAAAAAATCTTGCTAACACAGGCTTCTTTTTACAGAAGAATAAATTACAAAATAAAATAAATGGCATCAATTATTTTAGCTTCTATGAGAAGAAAGGTACTATAAGACACAGAAGATGGGGTTTGGAGCCAGATATGAAAACTCAGATTCTGACTTGACTATTTACTGTGCTGACCTTGGCTGAGAGAACACGAGAACACTCTTTGTCTTAGTCTCCATGCCTGTTCAGTGGGGTATGATAGCTAGCGCCTGTCTTAAAGATTTATGGGACCACATGTGTACAAACCTTATATTAGCTGTCAGAATTATTTCTAAACTCCAGTGCCCTCAAATTTTCATGAATATGTGAATATCTGGGCCCTACACACTTTTTTTCCTGGTTTCTAGGGTTTGGAGTCTTTTCTGATAGCTTGCATTTCTTCCTGCTTTTTTTTTTTCTAAATAATATTTTTGTTGGTTATTTGGGATTTCACACAATGTGTCCCTATCACACTCACCTCCTATTCCTTCCAAGTTTGCTTCTTTTCTCTTGTGACCTCCCTCCACCGAAAGAAAAAAAATACAAATCCAATTTGTGTTGTCCATATTCTCAGTGAAGCATGGTCAAACTCTCAGCCGTTAGGCCCTTAAAGAAAAATGAGTCCTTCTCCACCTGCTCCCTTGCCATTAGCCATTAATTATGGAGAGCTAGAGCTACATTTCAGCAACTTTATCACATTTTTTAAGAGTTCTCTTTGATGGCTTCTTGTCTAGGCAGTTACTTATTTTTCAGTGGGGGAGGTAGGGTGGGAGTAAGGGTTGTCACAGAAGCCTTCTCTCCTTCTTTGTCATCTCTGAGTCTGCAGGCATCACTATCACTGCAAAGTAGCCTCCTTGCTTTAATGATCAGCAAAGAGCATGGATTCTGAACTTCCATCTGGTTTCTGGTGACCAGAGACACGGACATCTGGATAGTTTGTATTTCTATATAGTGTGCGTGTATCTCTGCTACTGGTGATGGGAAGAGACGACACTCCACAAAGCACTGTCTAATAACTGGTGGTTTAAGACTCTTGTCTTACATTTTAATAAAAATGACTTATTAAGTGTTTTTCATAGGCTGATGTGCTTGATATGAGGAAGAGTTAGATAAGTTGTTTCCCTTATAAAACATGCTGTAATTCAGAGCAAGCATCTCTTCCTGCTCCCTCCCCACTGTCATCATAAGGGGAAATGTAGGCAATTCCATGAGATAAGAGCCAGGCTTTAAAGGCTCAAAAATGCAAACCAGGACAGAGAAAAAGATTAGCGAAAGGCTGATGCTCATTGTACTCTCAGTCTGTGCTGTGTGCTCAGGGCCACGTGAACACTGTTCTGATGAATACCTGGAGACGGGGCTAGGATTTACAAGATGTATGTTGTATTTATGGTGGGGATCCACTTTTTAAAGACAGACCCAAATTAGAAGTAATTTAATGTCAGCAGAACTATGGGAGGTGTGCACACAAAATCACATCTCATGATTTACTGGTAAATTGTCCTTCGTATGCCTGTCATAACATGTTGTGTATATGTATAATTATCAAAGAATCATTTAAAAATAAAAAAATAAAATAAAATCAACATTTCCAGGTGCGGTGACAGTCACTCCAGCATTCAGCAGGCTGCTGTAAGGATTGTGAGCTTTAGGGCAGACTGAGCAATACGGTGAAGCTGTCGGGGTAGGTGTTGTGAAATTTTGGCTAGATTCAATTATATGATGAGATGCACTCAAGCCTGGACTATAAAGCAAGGTTTTTCCAAAAACAAATTAATTTAATCCACCCTGTGAGCTCCACTCCCAATATTAATTCTGTCACTTGCAGGAAAGTGCATGGTACTTTAGGTTGTCACATTAAGGGATATAGAAGACCTGATAGTAGAAGGAAACAGATTCAGGATAAGAGAAGGTACCAGATGAAAGGGAGATTGGGGCAGTGGGAGGTGGCGAGGGGTGACTGTTACTAAAGCTCATAATATACACGTACAAAAATATCATAGTATGGGGCCATTATTTTGTACAATGAATATGTATTTGGGGGGAACATGAAGGTCCTTATGCTCACAGATCTTAAACAAAGAACATAACAAAACAAAACAGGAATGTTAAGCATGCAGGATTGTCCCCTCAAAAGAATGGACATAAAACCTGTTCTTCCATCCAGGAAGCTGGGAATTGGAAGTAATAGTTTGGCATTCCATGTTAACTATTGTATCAGGTCATATCAAGCTCCTACAAGCAGGACTGAAGGCAGTTAATAATTTAAATGACCCTTACAGCCAGGGGCTTCCCCAAGCTCCCACAAGCTCCCACAAGCTCCCACAACCAGGAGCTGAGGTGGCTAGCAGCCCAAATGACCTCTATGTTAGCTGTGTGACCAAGATCAAGCCATTTCCTTCCTTAGGCTGCTAAGCTAGTACAGGTAGCCTATCTCTAGAAATCATCTTTTTGGAAGAAATAACATGTACCCTGAATAGAGTTTCATTGCAATTATGCTTTGTAGTGCACCAGAGATTGTATCTCACCATGGCATTTTTTTTTCTTAATTATACTGTGTTTAATTTGTTGGGAATAAACCACCTGGCATCAGGCTCTGAAGGAGTTTTGACCTAGGTTGACGACGTCGATATGAACAAGTTTTCATTCTCATCTCATTAAAGATCACTGCCTGTATTTACTCCTGCAGAGACCACCACATATATTAATTGTAGTCATGAAGTTATATAATATCATAACTGTAGAAATTGTGTGTGTGTGTGTGTGTATGTGTGTGTGTGCGTGCGCGCACACACACACACACACACACACACACTGAAAAGTGTGTGCAATGAAAGTGCCAAGTACTAGGAATCTATAACACAGCTGGCAAAATTTGCTGACCTAGAGCTGAGATCAACTGCAAATAGTACCAGCAATAGACAGAGGGCTAGAAGATGTTGTCAAAGAGCCCCTGGTGGCTGCAGTAGGTGAAATTGACTGGTCAGACATTAGTGAGTCTACTGAACACCTTACACATAGGGGAGGTCCCTAAAATTGTGACAGGGACAAACTGTCAACTGTCAACATGTAACAGACTGGTATGAGAGGAGGAGGAGAGGGCCAGTGGTCACAGCCTTCTGTGCTACAGAGTCCCAGGATTCTCCCTCCTTTGTCTGAACTTCTTTCCCCCCACAGGAGAAAGAACATTGACTGTCTAGCTCCCTAACACTTATGGCAGTGCCATTTCCTGAATGGTGTTCTTTTCTAGTGTTCCATGCCTCCAGCCTCCTAAGGTCTTCATACGCAGCACTGTGGTGCATTACGTGATTATTTTTACGAATGCTGTTATCTTTGTCAAGTGAAAGCCTTATTAAGGCAGGACTATGTCACCTTATTTGTCTAACCTAAGAAAATTGCAGTTTGCATGGCACACAGTAGGTACTTGGTAAGTATCGTTTGAACAGATACAGAGGAAAAACATCTACTGATAGGGTTCTATACTAAGGTAGCTGAGTTAGAGGTATTGTACCACAGAAATGCAAGAGGGTTTCCAGCACCTCACTTAGACCTCAGTGAATGTTACCTGGAGGCCTTATGGCTTAGTACCAGTCCTCCTATCATCTGCTTTGAGAATGAACCTGGAGGTTCTGACAGTGTGACAGGGGACCACCATCTGTCACTTAGTCTTTCCATTTATGTTTCTTTCAAGTGACTGTCTCCCAGGAAAATGGCATCAGCTAATTTACTGTCCTTTATCTGAGAGATAGAACTTAAGACAGAGAGCAAATCAAGGTTCTTGGGAACAGTAGAGACAAATCCACATTTCCTGGCTAAGCACGGCTGTGCACCTGGTGATTGCTTTGGGTGAGATGTTGGAGGATATACAGTGTGTGTGTGTGTGTGTGTGTGTGTGTGTACATGGAATCCAGAAGTCTATTTCAGGTATGTTTCATCAGGTTCTGCTTACCTTGCTTTCTGCGACAGGGTCCTCATCCATTTGTCCCAGCTGGCCAGCCAGCAAGCCCTTGGAATTTGCCTATCTTTGCCTTCACATCGCTAGGATTGCAAGTGTGCACCATCACACTGGGCTTTTCAGCTAGAGTTCCAGGGATCCGACTCATGCCCTTGTAGGGGCATAGCAAGTGCTTTACTGAATGAGCTATTTCCCAGCTCTTGAATTTTCTTTTTTAATTTGTAAGAGAGATGAATAACCCTAAGTGTACAAAATTGTCAGGAGGGCTCATTTAGACATGATTTGAACAACAGGTAAAGTGAATTAAAAATGGGATTGAAGTAATTTATTTCAATAACTTTTACTAAGTGCTAATTATATGCCAAGGTCTGAAAATGTTACTGTCTTTCCTGAGATGAGAACAATAAGGCCCAGAGAACACAGCGGCTAGCAACTGGTCAGGGGCTGGGCCTTAATTCTTCCCACACTTTCTGTGTAGAGCTGTTACATCTGCTCAGTTCCTCCTCTTCAGGTCTCTCAGAGATTGATTATTCCACTGTTCAGCTTATGGTTCCTGTCCTCCTCCTTACAGAGAGCTCTCTTTTGTCACAATGTCCACTTGCTCCTCACTGTGTCATGTGAGACCCCATTTAATCTTTACTATTTTTGTCATCTCTGAATTTCCTGGGTGGGGGTGATTGCTGTCATTCCTCATTTGTGTATCCTCTATCTATTGATTGATCAATTGATCTGTCTTTTATCTGCTTGTTGTACACCTATGTATCTGTATCTACCCATAATCTATCTATAAATCATCTTTTTATCTACTGTGTATATACTATCTACTATCTATAAATCAATTTACTGTCTATTTAATATCTATGTATCATTTATCAATAATTCAATCTATGAAGCACTTATAATCTATCTGTCATCTATTATATATATTATGTTGTCTTGGTTTCAATGAAAATGGCTTCCATAGGCACATAGGGAGTGGCACTATTGGGAAGTGTGGCCTTGTTAGAGTCTGTATGGCCTTGTTGGAGGAAGTATATTGCTGGGGGGTGGGCTTTGAGGTTTCAAATGCTCAAGCCAGGCCTAGTCTCAATCTTTCTTTCTGCTGCCTTCAGATGTAGAACTCTCAACTACGTCTCCAGTATCATGTGTGCCTGCATGCCACTATGCTTCCTGCCATAATAACAATGGAGTAAAACTCTGAACTGTAAGACAGCCCCCCCCCCCAATTAGATGTTTTCCTTTATGAAATTTGCTGTGGTCATTGTGTTTCTTCACAGCAATAAAAACCCTAACTAAGACATATGTCTGTCATCTTTTTATCTATCATTTATATATTATCTATCACCAGTTAATCAATCCATGTATCATCTGTTTAACATTTATGTATCCATCAATCTATTTATCTATTTGTCTATCTATCTATCTATCTATCTAATCTATCTATCTATCTATCTGCCTATCTATCTATCTGCCTATCTATTGTCTGTCTATATCACCTGTGTCTATCATTTGTCTTTGAGTAGAATATCATTCTATTAAATTAAAGCTTTATCAGTTTTGTTCACAACACTCTGCAATAAAACCAGAACAGCTGCATAGAGACAGCTCAACAATAGTTATAGTAACTGATGCTGTCTCTCAAGCCAAACACACCTGAGCCTAAAGCCCACTCTCCTCAGCATGGAGTGTCCTGCTGCTAAGACCTCTGTGGATGCCCAGCCCAACTTGAGCCAGCTGTGGGCATTTGTGTGAGTTGTTTGGTCCCTATTCTCAGTTTCTCCTCTGTGTTATGAGGTCCACAATCTTTTATTGTCCAGATTCAATCTTGTTTCCCTCTAGCTCCATAAGTTAATATTTCTCATTATTATTGATCTTTAATTTAGTGTGATTTGTTACAAGACATTTGAGCAATGAGTGGGAAAGGACTCTTGGGCTTCAGTAGATCCTCATTGAAATTCTGACTTCTGTGTGGCGTGATCTTCAGAAAGTGGTTGAGTTGCTTTGATGTTTGCTTTCTTCTCTGAGAAACAGAAATGACATGGCGATTTCGAAGGTGACTGCACAGCCACATCTACTGCTGTGCTGGTCACAATAGCTAAGGTAAAGAGCTACATATGTATAGATAAGGAGAATAGCACAAACACACCTGAAATTTTACTCTGATGCAAAGAGAATCAACTCATTGTATTTACAGAAAAGAGGATAGAACTAGAGATCGTCATTTTAAACAAAGAAAGCCTGATTCAAAAGAGTCAAAATTTGCATGTTTTCACTAATATGCAGAATCTGAATTGAAGTGTGTGTGTGTGTGTGTGTGATTATAAGGGGTGAGGAGGTGGAGAAAGGGTAATGGAGTATATGTGAGGTGAAATCAGAAGGAGGGTGCTTGGATGGAAGAAGGGCCCTAGGAGGTTGGTGGAGGGAGCAAACAAAAAAAAAATCAAACACGATGATACACATGAACAAAAATGTCTCAATTAAACTCATTACTTTGCATGTTAATTAAAAATACTCAAAAATTAACCAAGTTAATAAATAAAGCACCCAATAAGTGGATAAATAAATAAATAAATAAATGGTGGTTGTAGAAATTAAGTGACATGTTATCTTAAAATTGAGATTTCTTCACGTGGGAGATATCTGGCAAACGAGTGTGGTTTTATTGATTTAAAGAAATCAAAGAAGCCAGGCAGACCCATGCCAAAGCTCAGGGGACTCACAGATGGATATGCCCTGTCAGGAGCAAGAATGGGGAGAAAATACCCAGAGGGGAGAGAGTGATTTAAAAGAATATGATAATGATCCTTGCTAAGCACTTATTTTCTGTCCAGTTTTGTGATGAATGAGCTACAGACTCTGACTGGAGCGTGATGGGTATATATAACATAATCTCTCCCTCTCTGACTTTCGTTACTAATCACACTTCTTTCCATTTCCTTTCCCCATTTCTACTCCTTGTGATCTCATAGTTTTTATGAGTGGGCTCAGCTAGATCTTTGCTGAGTGGTCAGTCCTGACTCAGAAATGGTCAGTAGATTGAGTCAGAGGAGTTAGTTGAGAGTTCATTGCTTTGTCTTGCTCTGAATTTGATCTGTTTTTAGTAAATAGTTTACACAAGAGGGTGTCAAGGCATCTCAGCAGACTCTGTTCCATGGTCACTCAGGTGGATCTTTTAATGAAGTAGTATAATATCTAGTAGACACCTTGAACAATGATCAATGGGCAGCAAGAGAATGAACTGGGGATGTATGGCAATATTGTAACTTAAGTCTGTGAAATTCTATCCCATTTCTATCATATCTGATCATTAAAAGACAGGCAAATAGTTGAGACTACATTCTAGAGGGTAGGTTTTATTTCAGAGCCCATCTCTTCTAATTTATAATCTTATTTGATAATATAATATAGGAGGGGGTAGAGATACGGCTCAGCAGTTAACATTTGCAGTTCATAGAAGCCTACAACTCCAACAGATCTGGTGCCCTCTTCTGGCTTTCTCAGGAACTGCACTCATGTGGTGGACATACATGTACTCAGGCACACACACACACACACACACACACACACACACACACACACTACAGAGCAAAACACTGTCATTGCTACCAACCAACTATGGATAGATGTCTGAGTACAATTTCCAAAGACTGTGGCCATGATCATCTTAGGCCAGACAAGTATCTCTCAGCCTTCATTAGAAACTCCATTCGTGGGGTAGTTTTAGAAATGATGACACCTGGGTTTATGCCCCAAGGTTCTTATGATATTCATGTATTTTCCAAAAGCTCTCCAGGTGATTCTATCATGTGTTCAACACTGGCATTTTCTGGCCTAGAAGACTCAGAAGGCATTTACCATCAACTTGCATGGTCATTTAAAAATATCTCAGTAGCATACTTTTACATCAACCACTTTCGGATCTGTGACACCCTGGTGCCCTTTCTGAGATAAGCTAGTTGTGAAATGCTCTGGAATAGTCAAATGAATCATTTTGCTTATAGAGTTGTTGGCACCAACCCAGCCCAGTGTCTGCCAAGAGTAAGGCCAGTTTCAAAGCAGCTGTGGTTTGGAGCTATTTATTTTTGTCAACAGTTCGATAGCAAGGCTGGTGGTAGATGGAGGACACTTTTGGCTCAGGACAATAAACCCTCATTAGGGATGATATCAGAGTGCTTGTTGGTTTAGTCACTGTAGCAGGAAAGCCTGTGAGTGGTTCATCTAGAAGATTCACAGAGGCAAGAACACATCAATGTCAAAGAAAAGACCCTTCCACAGAGGAGTTATTGCCACCCAAACCATTATTAAATCCAACAAAAATTCCCCCTATCTGTTCAGCTTCTCCTGATGGGACTAAACTGACTATCCTGCATGAACAACTGAAGAAATGGAGAAATTGAGTCAAAAATATCAGGTCTAACATCTCCCCGAATTTTTTTTTTTTTTTTTAGATTTATTTTGAATGTGTATGTGGTGTGCTTCCCTACTTGTGTTCATGTTTGTGTATGTGATTGCACATATTTTTATGCAGATGCGTGTGGGGGATAGATATTTGATATTTGATATCTCTCTTGATTCTTTATCTTATACTTGGAGGCAAGTTTCTTGGTATACCTAGAACTTGCAGATTTATTATTCAGTTTGCTCCAAGCATACCTCTGTCTCATTCTCAATGTCTGGAAGTGCTGACGTGTCACCAGACCTCATTGGTATTTTCATAGATTCTGAGGACCCAAACTCCAGTTCTCACATTTACAGAGCAAATAATTTATCTCTGAGCCCTCTCCCAAGTTCCTCCACTGAGTTTTTGAGGGGGAATTTTTAAGATCATTTATACTTTCTAATTGAAAAGAGAAAAGAGATCATCATGAGGGCAAAGCAATCTAACATTTTAGACAACCAGAAAACTGAGGAGGTGTAAACAAATGGCTAAAGATGGCAGCTATGGATAGATACCCTGAGCACATGAGCCACACCCAAGAACTGCAGGAACAAGATGAATACATAAGCCTGCCCCATGGATGTACTCTGTTTCCAGGAGGGGTCCAGAAGTTCATGACATCAACACAAAATGGGTGATTCTCATCTTGTATAATGTATATCTGTATAGTGAAAAGCAATAATGTCTCTGTCAAGGGGCTAACTTATCACACACTTATAACTATGATCTTGTGTAATTTGGACCCATATTCTAAAATTTGTCTATGATTACTTCCATTTTACTTGCGGAGAAACTAAGGCAGAGAGTAAATATTTGTCCTGTATCACCCAACTAGGATGTGGTAGGGTCAATACTTTTGCAGGTTTTAAACTCCATATCTAGGCCTTTGGGATGAAATAACATGCCATAAGAGGTTAGTAAGTTTACACAACTGCAGACAATATTCCTGTGGGCTGGGATTGAGATAATATTTTGCCTGTTTCTGTGATGCTGAGTCACGGGCTAAGATTTAAAGATTCAGAAAGCCCAGTTCTTCTGGCTCTTTAGTAGCTCATGGCTCCATGATTCTCAGACAGAAAAGAGGAAACACAGATGTGCATATTGTGTTTATAAATTTCCCTCAAAGTGAGCAAGACATACTAAAAGATGGAATCTCCCTAAGTAGAACTCTTGTGTGTGAGGAATACTGACCTGAGAAAACCAACACATCATGCATCATGAAGGAAATCCTTAACATTGTAGAGGGGTTTTAGCTAAGATACCACATTCCTGTTGAGATGAAAGGAAGCATGTGCTATGTACAGGTTTACTGAAAAAGCAATGGAAAGGTGAGTAATCACAAACGGGCCATAGTTTAGGGAAAGGTAGTTATCAGGGAACCTTGGGAAGATAGGGCTCCTGAATCTGGCTCTTGAAAGAAAGCTGGAGTTTCCAGAAGCAGATAGGAAAAACAATGATGTTGGAGTTGAGACATGTATGTCCACCCAACCCTGCATCCAGGGATGTCTGTTTGGTGGCATGAAATTAGCCAATAGTGACACGATTTACACCACAGAGATTGGTAAGCACTACAGATAAGTAGGTCACACCCTTAAAAAGAGTAGGAATTGAATCTCTTTGCATTTGAAAATACCTAGACATTTGAATAGCTATTGGAGAAGCTTTGTGACATAGGATGCCTGGAAAGGAGATAGAGGTGGATGTGATGATATAAATGAGAACAGTGTACATAGGCTTATAGATTGGAGTAATCTGTCTACACTAGAAACTATTTGAGAATGATTAGAAGGTATGGCCTTGTTGGAGGAGGTATGTCACTGAGGGTAGTTTTGCAGTTTCAAAAGCCATTGCCATCCAAGAAATCTTGCTATCCATCTATCTATCTATCTATCTATCTATCTATCTATCTATCTATCTATCTATCTCTATCTGTTTCTTTCTATGTCTTTCTGCCTGTCTGTTTCTTTGTGTGTATCTGTCTGTCTCTCTCTGTTTTTCTGTGTCTCTGTCACTCTGTCAGTCTATCTGTCACTCTTTCTCCATGTCTCTCTCTGTATATCTCTGTCTCTGTCAATCTCTACCCACCCCCGCTCTGCCTCATGCTTCTGGACAAGGATATAGACTTCAGCTTCATGCTTGCCTGCCTGATGCCATGCTCCCTGCTATGATGGTCATGGATTTGCACTCTGATACTATAATCCCTATAAACTCTTCTTCTGTAAGTTGCCTTGGTCATGGTGTCTCTTCACAGCAATAAAAAAGTCACTAAGTCAGTGGATGATACTAGCAAGATGGATTGAATCTGACCACAGAAAATGTTTATTTCAAGCTAAGGAGGCTTGGTTTTATTTTCTAAGTCCTGTACGTGTCTTGGTTACTTTTCTTGATGCTGTAACAATATAAAAAATGTAACATAAGGGAGAAAACGCTGGTTGTGGCTCACAGTTTTCAGGCACATAGTAACAGGTTACATTGTGTCCACAGTCAGGAAGCAGATAGAGCTGAACACAGATGCTCAGCCTTTTCCTATTAGTTTTCCTTTTATTCAGACTGAGACTCCCAGCCCAAGGCATGGTGCCACCCACATTTAGAACCGGTCTTCCTGCCTCAGTTGATAAAGTCTAGAAACTCACAAACATGCCCAGAGGTTTGCCTACATAGTGATTTTAGATCCAGTCACATTGACAACCAAAATTAACCATAGCCATGCTCATAAAAGAATCTTGCTATATAATTCTACCTGGATCATTATCTGAGAATCCCCAGGCTAGAGTCACAGTTAGAGTTGCAACAGGCCAAAGACTTCTTGAAGTAGAAGACGAACTAGAAGGCTTTAGTGGTGAGGAGAGTCACGGAGAACTGGCAGAGGTCTGGTCATGTAAGACATGCATGAAAGAAGAGACAGAAGCAACACAGTGAAAGATAACTGACTTCACGGGAGGTACGGGTGTAGAGAGTTTGCAATGCAGCACCATTAATTAGGGGACTGAGAAATAGTGGCTGTATCTTCAAATACAGGAGACAGAAGGGGAAGAGTGTGACCAATAGGAGATCATACTCTTACTGTGGACATTGTAAATTTGAAGATGTTTGGGGAATTAAGAGAGTCTAGTCCAGTTTTCCCTCAGAAAGTTTAGAAAGATATGTAAAGGATGGGAAGGACTCAGAACATATTTCCAAAGGATGGGAAAGCAGATAGACACAAAAAATACATTGGAATGTTCAAGTAAAATATTTACTCATCATTTTGCCTTTTAATAAAATTATTTTGGTCTGAACCTATACATTTGTATAGGAAGAATTTTACTTCCGCATATACTTGTGGCTTTATGTGTATGCACGCATTTGTGGACATATGTATTTACCTATGGAAGCCAGAGGGCAGCCTTAGGTATTCTTCTGGCACCATCAACCTTGTTTATTGAGACAAAGCCTCTCACTTGCACCTGGGCTCTCTGATTCGGTGCAGGTGGCTGACCAGTGGGTTGCAGAGATTCACCTGTGTCTGCCTTCCCAATGTTGGGATTATACATGTGTGCCACATACTCCTGATGTTTACGTGGTTGCTAGGGACCAAGCTTGGGTCCTCATGCTTGCACAGCAAATACCACTGACTCAGCCATCTCCCTAGATCCCCCATTTATGGTTTTATGTGTTTCACCAATGCCCATTTTCTGTTGTATAACCATACATTCTACTTCCTCTGAATCTTACCCTTTGATGCTTTGATCCAGTATAATTATAAATGACATCTCTTTCCTCTTTCAGAAGTGTCCCAATTTGTGTGACAAACTGTAATTATGTGTTGCAGATGCAGCCACTGATCAATAAGGCAGTGATTAGCTCACACACAGATCATGGTCTGAAGGAGCTCAACTGAGCATGGTCCCTTGTGTTGTAGGTCACGGAACTCAAATGAAAAGACTTCTCCTCTTTCCTTGGTTGTAGTTGGGGGATGCAGATGTCCCTTTGTACCTACCTACACTGTAATTCAGGAATGAGAACACTGGTAATAGATACATTCTACTATTGTGGCAGCCAGTGAACACAGTGGTCAGGAAAGCCAGCTGGATCCATGCACAATTGGCTTTCCATGCCTCCCCTGACCCTTTCCTGACTTTTCCACCCTACTTTGCCTGGAAAGACTGATATTCTAAGGTTGAGTTAAATCATAAAAAGGTATCATAAACAGATGTCACAGTAAACAGATCATGAAGTCACGCATTATAGTTTTAAACAGTAGTCAGATACCAGGTAGCCAAAAATTAGGGAGGGAGAGTATTATAATAGTTCAGGTAATAAATGTATCTAGATTATGTTGCTACATTTTATTAGTTTTTATGATAATTTTATTTCAATTTACAAGTTGTTATAGTTTGTTTTTCCATTTAAAAACATTCACTTGCATTAATTTATGTATATATATTTAAGATTTCCTTTATTTTAAATTATGTATGTATGTGTACACATGTGCGTAAGACTACACACATGTATACACCTGTACATGTCTGTATGCATTTACATATATGTGTGTATGTGTATATTTATGTATAAGTATACATGTGCATGTATATATGCATGTTGTGTGTGTATGTGGTTGTGTATGTATTTCCTTGGGAAGAATTTTACTTCCAGTGCCTGGAATGTCTTAACGTAGAAGTATAAAATGATAAATAGCAATTAATTAGCCAGGTGTTGAGGGCTTTGCAAACTCCCTCACAGAGTGAGCTCCCTAGGGCAGCTGCATAATCTATTGACTTGCTGAGAGAGCTGCAGAAGCAAAGGCCAATGATATTCAAGGATTATAAAGTAGTAGGTCTCCAAGACCAATTTACATCTAATGTGTTACCATCTTGCGGCTAACATGCAAAGCTGTTTGCCTCAGTCTATTGAAATGTGTGTTTGGAAAGCATCACCTTTCTCTATGTGGTCTCCTCTCCTGTTTTCACATGGCCAATTCACTTTTCAACGTTCGCTTCAGTGATTCATAGTTACATGGAGGAGACTCTAAGGACTTTGTTGTAAACCTAATGTATATATGTACTTCTTGCCTCCGAGTTCCAAGGTCTTCAAAGAACCATGTTCCCTTTGACAGTGTCACTAACATCAGGTGAAGCTGCTCTCCCCTGTGAATCTCTGGGATCTTTTGGGAATCTTCATGCTTGTCCAGCTCACTGCAGAGCCCCATGCCTGGATTTGCATCTTCTGATTCCTAAAGACCTCTTTGATTAGTTGTCACATTCTGTGGTCTGCAAGAACATAGGACCTCTTTATGTTGTGAGAGTTATAAGATGGTAGCATGGAAGCTAGAGATTGGAGGATCACAGTTCAGAGATGGGGGAGAAGTGGAACTGTGAAGACTTCCCAGTTGGCAAAGTGCCTGCTGTAAATCACAAGTACCAGAGTTCAAATCCCCAGACTTGTGTAAGAGTCAGGCACAACAGTTGGTCTGTAACCCAGGGTTGGGAGGGATGTAGACTGAAGAATCTCTAGGACTTGCTGGTTAGTTATTGCAGCAGAATTGATGAGCTCCTGGTCCAATAAAGACCCTGTCTCAAAAAATAAGGTAGAAAGAAAGGAGAAGGCATCCCATTGTTGACTTCTGATCTCCACATGCCATGTTCACGTACACATGAACATGTATATACAACACACACACACACACACACACACACACACACACACACACACACACATGAACTAGATACTATTTTTTAAAAAATATAACTATTGGGGCCATAAAAGTGTCCTTAGTGGCCACCATGAATCTTGGCTCACAGCTATTTTGCTGTTGGCCCCAAAGAGTAAGCCCGTACTTGGTCTTTAATTCTGATAATTAAATCTTGGTAAAATACTAGTAAAATAATTATCCCCATTTTCCCCCTGCTCTTTTTATTATTGTTGTTATTTGTTTGTTATAAATGAGAATTTGACTAAGAGTCAAGAAGTAAAGAATGTGGCGCTCGGTCAGAGCATAACTAACATTTCAGAGAGGCAAGTGTGCCCCCTACAAAGGATCACAGTTTCACATTCAGGGGCCTTGGAATCTGTTCTTGTTTTTTGTTTGTTTGTTTCACACAGCACTTGCTTTAAATACCTACAACTAAATGATTCTCTGAAGATGTCCCTCAAAACAAGGGATATACCTGGTAAGACGACTCAGCAGATAGTCACTTGCTACGAAGCCCAGGGACCTGAGTTTGATTCTGGGACCCACACAACGGTACAGGAGAACTGACTCTCACATGTTATTATCTGGTCTCCATAACCATTTCATAATATGTATGTTCCTCTCTCCCCAGGTGTTCAGACAATACAAAATCAATAAGCATTAAGTAACAATATTTTCAAATAAGAAGAACCAGGTGCAGCGGTGCACACTTTTAATCCTAGCACTCAAGGAAGCAGAGCCACGTAATCCCTGAGTTAGAGATTAGTTTAGTCTACATGGTAATTTCCAAGCCAGTCAGGAATATACAGTAAAGTCTTGTCTCAAAGAAAAAAAAAAACAAGCAAAAAAAGCAATGGATGAGACCTTTGTGGAGGATAAATTTTAGCTGTACTGAGGAATGCAAACACTTCTAGACCCCCTCCCCTTACTCAATCATTTGTACGTGTGGTACTTTGATTATATCTCCTATAACACCTAAAGTCAATCACTGGCAGATTGAAATACCAATCTGCCTCAATCACAAAACCACACCACTTCAATATTTCAGAATATTCTAGACTATCCTACCCACAGCCACTTGATCCATTTTCTTCTGTTTCCCCCTCTTCTGTTATCTACTAAGGCATTCCTTCACAGGTATGAGACACACATAGGACTTCCTGATGGCCCTGTGTGGTTAGGAATTAGCTTGTTGCACAAATATTGGGTTAGACTCCAGTTTATGAAGTCTTTGAAGGTAGACATTTGTTTTGCTTCTAATTTTAGCAGTGCCACAACATCTGGTGTCTGCTGTTCTGAATTTTCTTACTTCCAAGATGCTATTGATTACAAGAGAATTGCCATTGATTGAATAAAAGCTCTTCAGAAAGCAAACAAAATACACCCTGCTTTCAATGTCCATATCGATTGGTAAACACATCTGAATTCTAGCAGCATTAATTTGGAGCTGAAGATAATTGAGGCACATCTTAGAGGAAACATGCCATAGTGAAAGGAGCCCTTAGACCTCCAGGCACCTAAGGGGTCCAATAGTTCAGCCCTTTACTTAACCCAGGCATCATCCCCAAGTAAATATGCTTAGTCTATGGTTAGTGAGTGGAATTTTCAAATAATAAATTCATCTTTCTGATACATTTTACTGTTTTTTTAAAAGAAAAGATCAACATATTTCATTAGCTTTTGAAAGCCATCAGTGCCTCACGATTCTCAAGGGCAACTAATCCATATACAACCCTGGTGGGCAATCAGTCTATCTAAGTTAGATTATCCACCGTGAAAGGTCAGGTAGCTGTTGACCCTCTGCTAACTCCATTTAAATATATATATATATATATATATATATATATATATATATATATATATAT